>OX104071.1:18288980-18323642 GCA_944474145.2 Dicrocoelium dendriticum | reverse complement strand
TACTCGGATTTTGCATAGAGACACGGCTAGTAGCTCTCTACCGAACGTGCTGTAGCGAGATTCGGGAAGTTGTATGCGTTTAGTGATAAAAGCTAAGGGCTGCTGCGTGTCGGCTACTCGTTGCTGCAAAACAGCACCGACTGACCTGTCCGAGGCGTCAGTACTGATTGACCGTCGGGCGGCAGGCTCGTGATGCGCTATAGAAGTAATGTTGGCGATAGCCTCTTGCAGCGACATAAAAGCAGCGCGGGCTGAGCCAGGAAATTCGAATTTCTTGATTTTCCTTTGGAGAAGGTCCTTGAGGTGTTGCATCAGCGAGGCGCAGTTGGGTATAAAATGTCGGTAAATGTTGACAAAGCCATCAAAACGCCTGGGCTGTTTTAAAGAATGAGGCTCGTGGTAGCCGATGATGGCTTGAATTTTATCCTGCAGTGACACGACGCCTGCAGAAGAGATAGGATGGCCGAGAAATTGAGCGAATCGACACCAAACCAACACTGTTCTGCATTGATCGTCACCCCTTGTTGAGATAAACGATCAAAATTTTTAGTACGTGGCGCATGTGCTCTTCTCTTGAAGGGCTTGCGATTAAAATGTCGTCGAGATAAGCGCAAGCCAAGTCTAAACCGCGACAGTCTTGGTCGATGAAACGCTGAAAATTTTGCGCGGCATTCTTTAGACTAAATGGCATGCGCAGAAACTCGAACAAACCAAATGGAGTCATCACGGTAGTTTTAGCGATGTCCGCTTCGGCTACCGGAATTTGCTTGTATGCGCGTACCAATTCGAAGTTCCTGAAGGTACTTTTACCTGCCAGACTGGCGGTGAGATACACTATGTGTGGGATCGGATATCGATCAGGCGTGGTCACCGTATTCAAGGATCGATGGTCGGCGCAATGAAGCCAGTCCCCCATGACCTTCTTCGGGACCATGTGCAGAGGCGACGCCCATGTGTTGTTGGACGGTCTGACGATATTAAGTTGAAGCAGGTGGTCAAACTCGGCTCGTGCTGCCCGTAGTTTGTCTGGGGCAAGCCGTCTTGATCGTGCGTTAACTGGTTGACCGCGCGTAACTATGTGGTGGGCGACCTCTGTCGTGACTATTGGAAGCTCTGCAGCCAGGCGAACCAGTAGCGGGTGTTCGGAGAGAAGGCACAAATAGTCGGACGGTGAGTCTGCGATCCGAAATACAGGGCTGATTATCGGGGCATCTGAAAGGACACTATCAGCACCTAATTTCGTACGATCGCCTAAACTTCTGTGGCGACCAGCATCAACAAACAACCCAAATTGTAGGAAGAAGTCGATACCGATAATTGCGAAGGGCACTGACGCAAACATGAAGACCAACTGAAAATCTCGGCGAAGTTGGAGGTCCAAGTTCATCATGCGCTGACCGAATGAAGCTATCGGAGAACCGTTGGCCGCACGCAAATTGTACGTAGGCTCTGAGTGCCTGTCGTTATCGGTCGTTGGGATGACGCTGACCTCCGCTCCAGTATCGATGAGGAATGTGATGGAAGAACGTCGATCCTTAACGTAAAACAATCGGTTCGCTTGGTTATTGTATGAGACGTTTGTAGTGCTAGTATGCGGGCTATTCGTTTTCCCTGGGTCGTGCCTAATGCAGGGAGCCCGTATAGGTCTAGCTCTTCCACCGTATTGGCAGTGATACCTACATACTTCTTCGACGGGGTTGACATTATCTGATTGGGAAATTGTAAGGAAAATGTTGCGGTTCGTGCCGAACGTGATGTACTCGGTGCAGGCACAGACGAGTCGCAATGGACGGTAGCCAAAACGTGATCAGCATTTGACCGTGGCACACGCTGCTTTGAAGCCGTCATTGCTGCTATCCTGCTGCGAAGTAGCGCAATTTCCTCTTCTTTAGATTCAGATCGTCCTAGCGACTAAGGAACAAAAATGAGATTCGGTTTTCATCGGTGGGAATACGTCACCGGAGTTACTGGTCTTCTGCTGCGGAAAACGTTCGAAAGCAGCGCCTGCCTTGGTAGCTAAGTCTTTCAGAGGTGCATCTATAAACATGGACAGCATTACCGACAATGGCTGTGAAAGACGTGCAAACTACAGCACCTTTATTCTATCTTTGCTCAAGAATAAGGTACCAGCGACGCGCTGAAGTTTGCGGTGCAATGCCGACGGCTTGCGATCTCTAAGCTTGCGACAATTGAGCTGCTCAAATCAAGTTCGTGCGCTGGGCCGTAACTCTTTCAAAATCGCTTGCATCATTGTTTCATACTTTGCCTCATTTGGTTGGCAGAGTAGAATGTCCTCAATCAGCGTCACAACCAAAGGAGGAAAAATTGGGACGAGCTGATTGTACCTCGGACGGTCCGCCGTTATGTCCTTATTTTCTAGTTCGATCTGGAATATCTTAAACCAAACTTCTGGACTGTGTTCCATGAGACTAGGAACAACCAAAGTAAGCACGGTTACGCTGTGAAACGACCCAGATGTCTTTCTCGAAATGTGTCGAAAGATTAAGAATGAACAAAATACGATAAAAGTACTAAAATTACGCAAAAAACAAATGAATACAGGTAAATCATCGAGAAAAAGGAACGAACTCACCAAAAAATACAAACGAGAAAAAATGTTGAATTCGCGCGTGCGAATCGGGGTCCCTAATTTGTAGGACTAGTTAATACTAGTCCGAGACGGTGCGCGAATGTAAGCGCGGATATCAGAAGGCAAAGGGAGTCGGACACAGCGGATTTTATTCAATGGGTTACAATAAGAAGCGGACCGATGAAGCGAGGCGAGAGCGTACACGTGGGCGCGGGAACTTACAAGGCAGTTGTGTGTCGAGCCGGTTGTAAGATTAAAACAAGAAGGAGTATTGTACAATCGGTCAACAAGTAAATTGTACATGAAAGATAAGATTTATCTTTTTGGCCCTACAGGATCTGTTGACAACTAAGTCTTCCAGCATGAAGCCCGTAAAGTCCGGATTTGATTGATTAGAACTGCACTGCCATTCAATGTAAGCTACTGTTGCTTTGTCCAAACTTTCCATCGACACCTAAACACCTATCTGAGAGCACAAACTGAAGACCAGCTTTTAGGAATGTGCCACGATGGGCTGGTGGGGAATGGTTTCGTTTGTTTTTGGTTGTAATTGTCCACATCTAAACACGTAACCCGCATTTTTGGTGTCTTACGGGGTGCACTCAAGTTCTTGGATTCAGTCAAATTCGCTGTGATGTACAATTCGTACTTGCATACTTAGGGCTGATATGTCCTTCACAAAATATGTTGTGGTTGCTCAACACTACGTATTAAGAACGACTGAGTATAATATACGTGTTACCTCACGTACGCTGCCACCCTTTGAAACATAGCAATATTGTACAGTTGTACCAGCAAAACGGTCTAATTTTTGTACTGAATTTTATATATTTCTCTGGGTTTACCAAACCTGTGAAGCCCTGTCAAACAATTGTCTTTCTCTGCTCTGTAGTATTCCAAAAATATCGGAGAGCACATATTGTTCGCGGATCTTTTCCAGTTAAGCCCCGCCAAAAAGTTTAGCATCGTTACCCACGAAAGATTATGAAAAAGGAGGATATGGAACTTGAACTTTTACTCTCTATTGAAGAGGGTGAAATTGAGACAAGTCATTAATAATTTCCATGAAAAGTTCCATTTTTCGGTGTCTTTGCCTCCAAACAAACTCACACTAGTAGCCGTACACTAAAGATCGGTGTGTGCCGCATTGGCGCTTATTCTGCATCTTGTAAATATGCCAGTGATTCGATGGTTTGTGTGTGAGCTCCAGTCTTTGGATCTACATAGTTTCCAGTATGATTAAACCTGTAATGAGTATAACTCATGCCCATCCACTGCTGGGGAAGGACTCGCCCCGCATGGTTTTTACGACGTGATATTAGTGTTTCATCGATCTGCCAGGCGCAAATTTCACGCAGAAAGTTCTTCCAGTCGACAGCGGTCGCATAGCCAATAAATAATTCCTCTGAGCAGAAATGGATTGTTGTCAGATTTTTGGACCAGCAATAAAGGAATAGGATTATTGTCCTGAAATCCATCCTATACCGCTGCAGCCAAGTTCCCATTCGAAGACCGATTTCTTGCCGACACTGTCCGACATCACACCTCCAACTGTCAGAAAAAGTTGAAAGTGTCATTTGGTGTCCTCGTCTGCATAAACGTTGATGACGAATCAATCCATGGCTTTGCAATAAAACGAATTGCTTTTTCCTTGTCATGAACGACCGCCGAAAGCGTCAGAAAGTTCATGTCAGGTTTTATGTGCGAACAAAATTGACCTTCGAAGCGGATAAGGAGCGTTTTTATGGGGCACGTTCACATGCATTACGTACACTGGAGCTGGCAAAAAGTGGCGGGGCTCAAATTTTCACGCGTTCCCTATTTGCACTATTGGTGGGGCTTGACTTTTCAGGTGTACGCTTTTTGCATTAGTGGCGGGGCTTATCTGGAATAGATCCTTGTTCGCTGCGCTTTATTATTCAAAGGCATTTTCCGGGACATGTTAAGAACAACTAGGGTCTCCGAAATTATGACCCAAAATGACGCACATAAATCTGAGCAGCTGGTGAGCAATCTGAGTGTTGTTTGATATCAGCATCAATAAAAACAGCTGCTGAGGTACTCCTGATGGCAGACGTAAAAGCGAAGCTGTGACACTTTGCTTGATTTCTAAGTACAGTCTCTAGGAATCGCGGATTATTATACACCATTTAATCCTATTTTTCTTCCTGTATGACATCGGAACAAGAGCTGAAGGATATCTGACGGTTCTCACAAAATCTCTGAAAAACCTTCTAAATCAATTTGTGCTCTGCTCTGCAGTGGATTTTTCCTTACACATCTCAACGTACATCATCCAATTCCAATCAATCGGCCGGAAATTACCAGCTCAACTCAACAATCACTTGGCAAATTCCATACCATCGCAATCTACAACTCTTGGCGGTACTTTGCGTCATATTCCCTAATAGGACCAGCAAATCGGCTTTCCCACTATCAGACCCTAGCACTATCGTGCGAACTACATCTCACCGACAACCGACCCTAAACGGCATCGATCAATAGACGGGAGTTTTCTCTCACCCCATAGCCACTCGAACTTGCGTGCGTGTCACATCGTGTGAGCGAATCACCTAAACGTCAAATTGTCATATACCATCCGCCCGGGAGCGTATTTCATAAACCCGTGCACATAAACGGACAAACGAGACTAACGAACAAACCGCGCAGGTGAAAGAGAAACCAAAGAACTGCCCCATCAGCGAAAACAATTTAACCGGAATTTAAACCGGTTGGTTTGCACCACTTTGGTAGTAATAACTGTGCCGTTTTTTTCTCGTCCCCCTACGGTTGTATTTATATTCAACACTTATTAGACCTACACACAGCACCATAACACTCTTCCTAGTCCCCGCTAGAAATGCCTGTTAACAATGTGAAATAGAGAAGAGCCATCCTCAGGCTGAAGTTGAAAAGAGAAAAGACTGTAAAACCCTTTGATAGCACTGCTAGAATCCCATCAGATATTGCTGTAAAACAGGGACGTATATCAACAAACTTCCAAAAATAGTCGATGTAGCTGCAAACCACTCCATCTTTACTACCATCATCATCGTCATCATCAACAGCAGTACATCAGCCGTTTAAACTGATGCTTTGCTGCCATGCAACCATGAGGACCTATGAAATATTGTTAAGATGGTGAAAAAGGGGAATTACCTGAAAAACCTGATGCCCTAATCAAACTTTCAGGGTCAAGACGCCTACACCTTGTGTAGACAACATACTGTCACAAACAGCTGGCTATCGTGCAAAATAAGGCAGCATCTGCGAGACAGCTTCCTTGAGGCTTTCACTGCCCGGCGTCATAATCAGCCATTACCCCGCAGGTACCTCAGCACCAAACACACTTCAAACAGGGAAAACATGGAGCAAAACATTTACTACATATAGTTTTCGTTAATGCTGAAAAATAATTTTGATGATCGTTTATAATTAGGGAATTTATTGTTCTGATACTCTGCGCTCAATCTTTCATTTTGCCATTGAAATGCAAACAATGAAGGCTGTACATTTTATCTATGCTTATTTAACCAATATACAACTTCCATTGGGAGCGAATTGAACCATTTGGTCTTAATGAGGCTTAATTCTCACAGAGGGTAAACTTTGTACTATTTTACAAATGTTAGCTGAATGCCTTTTTAATTTGGTTTATATTTTTGCTTTTGCTGATATACCGTTCACATGCTTTTTGTTTTAAACAAATTAACTACCAGTGCTACAAATATAAATTCGCGAATAATGTTACCACTTTATTTTAAACGTTTCTTCTAGGACAATATTTGCATTTCACGCTAAAGAAAGGCATTATATTAAACAAATTAAACCCGAATCTTACACTTAAGCTGCATATGCAGAAAAGGAAAATTACGCTTTTCACTTTTTTCAAGGACAATATACATATATGTCCCCCCGTTATAGTAAGAATCGGAAAGCACAGCTATATGATGGTTTATATAAAATTAAAATATATGTTATCTGCAAAAACAGCCTCCCACATTCTGCTTTGAGCAAAGTTGGATAAATCTGAATGCCATTGCTAAAATGGGCATTTTGTATTATTTAGTGTAACATGCGGGTAAGCGGATTCGTTTTCACCATACATTGTTTGACGTGTGTATTTTTACAAATTGGTAAGCATAATGACTTAGTAATAACTAGGGTTATAAAACACCACAGTTTAGAGAATTAGAGAACATAGCGTGTTCAGATTATATATTTCGTTATAACGAAGAAAACTAAGTTGTGACCGACAAACACTGCTTAAACCAGAGGCCACGCACCGTATAGTTTTCCTATTGAAGAAATCGAATACTCTACTTATGATTGTGCAGTGTATTTTTGCTACTCAATTTTCATGCATCCAGCCAATCAAATAGGAGTAGACGCCTTTCTTTTTCTCCTTCAGAACTGCTCTGCATTTATTATTTGATAAAACACTTGGTGCGCTTCTCTTTTATAACGTTTGGATTTGCGTAGGCGTAAGTGAACACTACTTTAACCTGGCGAATTGACAAAGTAGAAAATGCGGAATACTCAGCATTAAAAATGCTTAGAAACATGCTTTATTAAAGTGGATTTGCAATTTGTAATCCAAGGCACAACAATTATACAATATAAGTAGGTAGTAAAGCATTCGTGTCTCTTTACATTAGCAGAATTAAGCAGGAATTACCAGTCCCTAATCCATTTAGATTTCTAGGCGAAGGCCTCCTGTGGCCTTTTTAAGCAGGCCTCGGTGAAAAGCAAATCAGGAACCGGGTGCCGCCATCTGTGTGCACTCCAGGCGATCAAATGCCTCTGATGTGGAGCTTTAATCTTACCTAGGGCTATAACGTGTTTTATGTATATGAATCAAACTGTACGGCTAATTGGCTTGACTTACCCGACGTTGCGGACTGTCGTTCCTGTATCATGTGATTTACCACGTTGTTAATATAGTCTCCATTGCGGTTGTAGTCGTTCAGATCTAACTACTCCCCATCAACGACTATGATAACTGGAACGCATAAAAATGTCATAATAAAGGGGGTCCAAAGACGCTCTAAATTAGTACCAGAAAATATCCTTGTTGCAATATTAAGACGCATTAAACCTTAGTTTTGCTTTGCATACAGCTAATACCTTTAACTAATATACGTCAGTATAGTTAACATCAGCGCCGCCAACTAGTTTGTAATATCCGTAGCAAGATCAAAATACAAGAGCTCGTTAGCAGTAGGCAAATAACAAGCATATAGCCATATATATTATCTCTGTATAAAAATTTCCAGAAGGTTTCATGCGGTTGTCATAACGCGAGGTTGTATCACTAGATTCAAGTTTTAAACATATCAATATTGCTTTCCTAAGTGGGGCAGACGTTGTAACAAGGTCAGCGGGGAAGTATTAATTAGTTCATTTTACATAACTGAGCAAACGACCACATAATATATCAGAGTCAGAACTGGGTTCTTACTGCTTACGTTAATGCCGTCCGTTGCTCAGAACATAATTGTGTGGGAAACTTGAAAAACCGATTTCTGCTTAGATAACAAAAGGACGGTACACAGAACGTTAATTAAATGTAATTGATCAAGTAGCGTGAAACAAGATTTTAAGTTCCACAGAAAGTTAACTCTACTTGCACAGTAAATGTAAGCGTCCATGGAACATTATATCTTCAATATGCTGTAATGGCATTATTAAATCTACGCTTTGTTTTCACTATGTTTTCAGGATAACCCAAGAATATTTATGACCTAACACGTTATGTAATCCATTGATACCTGGTTGACAACATGTAAACCAGTGTAGTTTCATCAACAAATTGAATTGGTCCCTCAATCCAACATTCCCACATGATTGTGCGATAATAGTGCGATAAAAAATCGGCCATGGCATTCGCAAATCATAGCACCCTGGTCAATCCAAAATTCAAATTCAGGGGTGTGCTATTATGCCAATTCACAAAAGATTAGACAGCAGTTTAGTTACAAACCTTAACCAACATCCAGTGCAAGATGGGAACGGTAACTCGAGTCACAATTGTAAACTGCCGTCAATCCAGGGCAAGCATTGCAGTGGATAACCGGTAACCAAACAGGGACACAGCAAACTAAACGTCATTCAGAAGTCATGTATAAGGAATCGCTCTATGTTAAGTGGGTCAGCATATAGACAGCGAACATGGAACATGAGCGTATAAGAGGATGCTCGAGCCTATCTACACCTATGCAAGGATAATATATCAGAGAACCAGGATTTTGTATGGCAACTGAATGGCGCTGAGCGAAAAACAGGAGAATGTGTGAAAGAGGAAACTTGGGAATAGCTAAACGGCAGTTCGTGCCAAGAGAAAAAGAAATTCAGGATGAGATTTGTTACAGTGAAAAGCATCTAAAGGTGCCTTAACTGAACCTCCGAAATGGCTGGAATGTCGGCAGTTCTCACATTAGGTAGTCGAAGCAAAATAAACCAGTGAGCAAACCAAACCAATTTAAGTAACCATAGTGGGACAAACAAGGAAATTTGTTTGTAATGTCAGTGGTTATAATGTGAGTAAAAAGCAGGTAGTTCTGTCTTATGCCATGACCGGGTATTGTGAATACAATAAATTGGTGGGATCCAAAATACCAAAAAAGGGATTTCGCTTTTTCACATCCTCGCAAAAACTACTATAGGCGTTGCTTTTTCTTCACGCATTCTCCCACTTTAATCTTCCCTACCCTAATCTTTATCGGCCGGAATCACAAATAACCCACTACTCTCCATTACCATCAAGCAAGCTGTCTATTAATACATCTATTTCGCAAACTAATCCGTGTTTGTACCATAACTGTTCTTACCAGCCGGTCAATAAATATACTGAAGTCTTGAACCACACGAAGATGTTAACGTCCTCGAGGTACCTGCTCTGAAGCTACCACTGTGACATCACCGGGTTTAATGTTGCGTTCTTCTTTAAGCCACGTATTACCGGTGTGCAGCAGCGTAAAGTAATCATTTTCCATCTATTAAAAATTAATGGTACCAAGTATTTCGTCTGTTTCTAGCCGCACGAATAAACCTCGTCGATAGTCAGGCTACACAGTTGTCGGCTTTAGACTGCAGTGAAAACGAATCAATAAGCATCAGTCGTGTTTGATCCTATCCATCCGCAATCAAAAGAACTTGATGTTTGCAATTAAAGACTCACTTAATTGCGTCTCTTCCCTGAGTGTTTGTTGGCAAGCAGCCAAACGTAATACTCTCATGATCAATGTGATAAAGTTTTCCAAGTTGCTTTCGGGATGAATGACAAACTGCGAGTGAAAATACCAATGAATTTGCTGGCTCAAAAGCTCATCATTGATTTAAGCTTATAGATATAATTATATAAATCGTCGCAATTCAGCAACGGTGTAAACCACGTTAGTATTATTATCACTAAACACTTCCTCTGGCTCACCTCTTCTTGGAAACAAGCTCGTAAGCGAAATACTGCAAGAATTACTACTCAGCGAGGATGAGATATCAATATGAACAGCTTGCGTATGCATACAAATGAAAAAGCAACCGCATAGTATCTCATGCCTTTTGCCACAATTCATAAACAGTGATCCAATATAGTTGACTTCGACATAAATGAATGTAAACCATCCAATGGCTCTCTAAACGGCGGTGTTGGCGATGTTATGTTTCCTACAATAGGTGCTAATTGTATTCTGCATATCCAACACCTTTCCATGATCCGTTACACAGATGCTGGTACATTAATAGTCTAGTACATGCGCCGAAAGTTGGCTAATTCAACAACTGCATGACCTTCAATCAAACGGTGGCTCTTGACAAGCGGCCCAATCATTGCTTGCTTAGCGGGTGTGATAATTGGTAACTTCGGGCAAATTTCGAACGGGTAGCAGGTTAACCTGTTGCAAACCAATGCAATAAAAGCATAAAGGTTTCAAAGGGGTTCTATTCAAGAGCCGCTTTCACAAATATTTCCTTGTATTCCCATAATTCTATAAGTACTAACAGCACTGTACACATGATGATGCAACATTTTCAATGACATTCGATTCTGCTAGTGCAATCTAGTTTTGCATACTATTCTAATATTAGACAAACATCAAGAGACTTTTGGTGTGGTAAACTCATCCCTTCCTATTGGGTAGATGAATCATTATTTTTATTTCTTGCTAAAAGTATATGCATCTTAAAATTGCACGCAAATGAAGTTGTCCTAAATAAAATGTTTTGGATTTATCTAAAATACCTAAAATTTTTAAAAATTAAGTCGTGTTAAATGAATTTAGCTATCAAAATAAATGCGAGTATTAAGCGCTTACGCCCTATGTCCTAACTTTTGCAGTTTTTGTACTGTTATATAAAACGGGTACGGTTACAAGTAGAGATAAATTGAAGAGTAATTATTCTATAAGGTCCTGATTACTCACATGTATTGCCAATATGGTTTGTTCTTTACCCGTTTGCGACGCGCGTATTTTCTAATTAGAACCGATCTAAAAGCTGCAGTACTAAATTTGGTAGTATCTTCCACATAATATTCATCTGCCTAATGGGAATAAGTATATTGTCTAACAACAATAATCATGTATCGCATGCTGTTCTAAATTGTCAAATGGAATTCCTAGATTAACAAGGCAATTGAACATCGAAGAGGCTAACTACTCACCGATATAGGTTTAGGGTGCTGAAGTTAGTCTTAAAGAATAGCAGATAATTAGTAAGCTAAGAGTGCGCAATGTTTAATTTGTTATATACAAAAATAATCAATTAAGTAAATATTCCCATTCAGAGAACAAATGCAAGTAAAACGGTGTCGAGAAATATAATGTGTCTATTTTCAATTTGAATAAGACACATTTAGTGAAACATGTATATGTGCTGACCACTAAACAGCCTAGACAAAAAATATAATGCATCCGCTTACGCCGTTTGTCAGAATATGCAAAATCCTATGTCAATTTAGTTAAGTCGAAACACGTTTTGCGCTAATAACTTACCTTTTCTCAAAAACACCTTCCAGTATTATATTGTTTCCGTACGCTTTCACCAGGTTTACATCCACTCTTGCAAAGCTTCTCTATCATTCTTTAGCCAATTTGTCGCCGCGGTAGTTGTGCTTTAACCTGTTTCATCAAAACCGGTCATTTGAACACCTTGGGGTTCGAAAATTAAAACCCGTTGGGGATAGACCAAGAGGGCACACGGTTTGTCCTAGCACGCCATAAATTGCTATATCCGGAACCGACGGATACTCAAGACATGTGCACTTCATTCCGCTCATCGTTCGATATTTTTGGTACTGTATTACTAGCAACATTCCACATTTTATATACTATTCGTCTGGATTATTTTAGTCTCATTTATTAGTTTACGCCAAGTAATAGCCATTGATACTCATGGTCTGTCTGACACTCAACATTTGCATTATTCCGACTGGTCTAAGGGCTTTTCAACTGGCGTCAAGTCTCACATGCTTTCCTTCCCCGGTAAATCTCAAAATATACCCAGAACCATGTTATCGTAATATTTTCGCATCTACTACATTTGCTTAGCAAGTCAAATGCTTCCAGCGCAGCCTAATAACATAAGAGTACAACATCAATATATGTTAATTGTTTGCTGAACAAAAGTGGATGATTTATGAGTTTTGAAGGTACCCGTTTGCTTGCTACAGCTATCAAACACAACAGATTTCTTCGTTAGCTTAATAATTATAAAAAACAAAACACCTCATTGTGAAGTCTGAATCAGAACACAGTAATTCACCATTGCCAAAACTTCTATGAAACGTATCTTTATATGTAAATTACGACCAACGGTACACCATAACGCGAATGCTAGCCTTTTCTTTAACTTAGTCTTAAAATTTTACTTTATTTTCTCATAATATACATGCTAGTCCGTAAAATCCTTTTTTTAATCTCAAATATCTTTCTCGTCACAAAGTTTTTCTCACTTTAATTAAGACCGTGTTTATAACGTCTGGGACCCCTGCTCTGAGGATCTAAGGCGCATTCAAACCTTTGATCATTGTTGCCTGGGAATCAAGCTTCTGTCATATGGCAATAGAGCGTCTGCATTGGGGATGTACGACGGTGAGTACCAGACGATAAAGTTCTCGCTAGTCTATATGCACAACACATTGTACTAACTAAGTTGCGTTAGCTTATGCTCATACAACATTTATCCACTTACCGATTACCAACTTATATGTTTGGTATTTCCTGCATATGACGCAAGATAATGAAAGCTGTGACAACATTGCCTCGCCGACGCAACCTTATTTTGGACGATACACATTTGTTTGTAAAACGTTTCTGGGCTAGGCATGGGTATATTGAGACTGCATTTTTGCTAAGGGCAAAAAAGGTTACTATGGTTACGTTCTTTATCATACGGTTGTGAATCATGTAAGCTTTGGTTCAGGTGCTTGATTTAGAGCGGCTAATGATTATTACTATTCGAACAAGAGTAGCATGTACGTTTTATGCGAACTGACTGTGGCTTTAGATAAATATCATGTAGGATAACAGCTTCGATATTAACAAACAAAGACTTGACTTAACATTTTACCAGTAAGTGAACACCAAGCAACCAGGAAAATGGAATCACTGCTTTCTATTACAGGTTTAACTACAACTGCAACTGAGAAAAGTGGAAAGTTATCAACGTAAATTGACTTTACTCATCTACAAGTATTTGTGTAAATTTCACTTCCAACTGATGAATGACGGGCAATAAAATTCAGTATAAGGTTACAGTCTCAATGTTATGTAATCAAATCCAAGTTGAAAAGGAATTAGTAGGTGCAATTGGCAAGAGTAATACACTGTAGTAAGCTGGGCATTCAATTTCTGTATAAAAGAACAGACTAGCGTTAAGTTAATAAAATTGACAGCTCGACGGTTATCCTAGGCAAATATTTTCAATAACAATTGCAAGATCGTCTGTCAAATGTAAAGTTTTCCGATCAACTGCATAGTAGACCTGCAATCATACACCTTGTTCGTATGATATGCTGGAACATCCCGTTTTATTAGTATTCCCAACTTTCAGGGTAAGATTGACATAACAACAAAGTAGTATATTTGGACATGTCTACAAAAGTGACCAAATTCTATTTAAGTACTCCATGAACGTGTTTCAAGTATGTTATAGGGAGAGTGGTGCAAAGTGTTGTACAATTCGTAGCAAAACAAAATCTTTATCCACAAATCTTCGTTTAATGTAAATAGACTTATTTGATTATTACAAGTGAGTGTTGCTGAAAGTGTTGATAAATATTTTCAATAGAATATGTTATAAGTAAATATAATATCCTTACCTCAATTACATAATCATAATTGAATTTCGCAATGTTTGCGTTAAATTATGCGTCAATAATGTTGAAATTCCCTCTATTTTTCCAAAGATTTTCACGTTATATTAAAAACCGATGGTTACCTGGTTTTTTTAATACATATATTTATATATATATATATAGGTAAGGATTATTTCTTTGTTCTATCAGCCTTTGAGATTTAACCCAAAGGCGGCTACTCATACCGCGAAGCAGCTTTACGACATCTTACGCACTGGAAATTAATGAACAGATCTTACACAATTCCTGACAAACATACTTTTGGTAGTTACCTTTTCACTGTATGTGTAATGGGGTACATGTCTAGAAGACAGCCATTGCCGGATATGTCGATATTGACGTGCCAAATCATTGGAAAAAACATTGTTTGCGCTTACATTGGTCTATATATTAAAACATGTTGAATTTAGGGATAATTATTTGCTAATTGTTAGGCAACGTTCTATTGAAGTACTGTTAGTATACAGGTGATAATTCAGTAAAACATTCTGGTTGGTATCGGCCCTTTCCCTCTGACCTAACATAGGACTTGCTAATACAGTACATACTAAGCTGGCTAGTTTAACACTAATTTACTTAAACGTTAAGACCAACACATACCCAAACAATGATATTTACTTAGTAAAATAGAAACATTGCTAACCTGACAAATGTAGCTCCGTCAGCAAATGATGTAATGAATAACTGCCCAAAACACTTACCCACTCTTTTCAACGAGTCTGTTGTGTCCATATTGCACGGATGGGACACCGTCGGAAAGGTAAATATGAAAAGATAGGAGAACAGGACAGGACGAATTCATCATCTAGATTTTATACGCTAAGGATATTTTTGAATTTCGTTTCCATATTTGGGAACTGCACAAACTGAATGCGCATATTCAGCTTAATCATCCAGTTATGTTTAGAAGCGCATATTATGTAGGTTGAGATGAGTGCTGATAAAATCATAATTACACAAATCGTTTTGCTGTGTGCTTTAAACCCGAATGCCTATTGCTCATGGTATTGTAAAACCTGCGGTATTTCCGAACGGATTACAAACTACTGTCACATGGTTCCGATACGTAAATTATATTAATTTTTCGAGTGAGGCAACATTAGTGTACAGGGCAAGTATACTGTCTTTATAGATAAAATATGGTAGCAAAAAGGTTCAAATATGTTTGACAACTAATTGATTGCAACACGTTTGCCTGTCATTTTAATGAGTACAAAAATACATTTTTTACGGTTGCAGCCAAAGCAAAATAATTTGAAGTAAAATGCCTGCATTCTTCCTAAAGTTATGGTACACGGGTACCTTTCATTCACAATCATATTTGTTTAGTTAATTTTGATGTTGAAATACCTATTGTTCCTTTCATTTATTACCGTTATTATTTGTGTTTTATGTTATTACTTGCGAGTAAATAGAACGCTTTTCTCAAGCAAGTGGCTTACATTTTACCTATTTATCAACAAGAGATTGATTAACTTGTAAACCAAGTAACACTAATACAAGGGTCATGGAATTTTAAATGAAAGCTAATTTATTATATCTGAAATCGGTACACTTTCATTTTGTCTTGCATGAGGGCTCTGATGAAATTATGCAGCACAGATGTTTACTTAAATTTATCACTTTATGAATTACCATTGTTAGTAACAAGCAATCCAACACGGATTTCGAGTAGTTTATTCAAACTGCGGTTGTGATACATTTTAAAATATTTTAATTTACTTTGAATTTATTTGAACTATTATAAGTATGAACACAGTATCACAGAAATATAAACTCAGTATTCAATATAATAATTGTTTAATTAGAGCCTTGTACTTATAATGAAAAACATTACATTATACAAATACAAGCCCAGGTTAGATATTATGCAGCAAAATCGTAAATGATTCGATGTTGCACATTATCTTTGGAATATATGTTGCGGGAACATTTTAATAACATGTATATAACATGACTTCATGATGCAATAAATAAAAAATAGCAGAGCATTTTAACTGAGTCATTCTTATGTAGATAGAGAGATAGATGTATATAACTAGATGGGCATATATAGAAATATAGCATTAGCTAAATATTTTATAAATAAATGTATGCCAACAGGGTGAGCAAATCCATTTTCTAATCAATTAAAACAACGCAATTGCACCAAAAATGGACCCTCCCTATTGTGCAGCTTTGCAGCAGTTAGATACCGGCAGACAGCCAACACACATCCATTAAAACGCTAGATGGGCTTTAAGTCCTTTTGAAACTGCAATAGACCGCAACCGCATAATTCTGCTCGATTGGAACCCACGACCTTACTCTTGCGTCTCAGCAACTTATGTCTCTTAGGTTGGGGCGACGGCAGCAGACCGCGGTGACTAATATCTGACTGCAATCTAGCGCGGCTCATCCTTCACTGTCGTGCAGGCGATTGATTTGCAGAGGATGGCGCTGGCCCCTAGAGTAAAGCCTCACCAGTCGGAGTAGTAAGTAAGTTGATAAGGCGAATAATGATTATTTGTAAGTAATAGGGGGTTTTGTAGGTTGCTGTATCACATCGTCGTGATTAGACACATACAGACGGACACCACACATTGAGGCAATTGCTAGACGGCCGTTTCGTCCTATCGTGTCTCGCCAGTAGCGCCCACCCGCCGAAACCCGACTACTCAATATCACGACCTTACTCTTGCGAGTCATCAACATATATCACTTAGCCATGGGTGACGGCAGCGGACCGCCATCACTAATATATAACTGCGATATAGCGGGGCCTATCCTCCACTATCTTGCTCGTTATGAACGTGCGGATGACAGGGCTGGCTCCCAGCGTAACGACGTGCTTTTTAAGCCGACAACAATGGAGGTGGCAAGTAAGCTGATGTGGCGACTGCTGCTAGGGGGACAAATTAGGCTGTTGTGTATATTCGTCGCTATTAGACACAAGCTGACAGCCACCCAACATCCAATAAAGCGCTAGACGAACATTTCGTCTCATTGGGACTGGACGGGATCTCGCACCCGCCGAACTCGCCCGGATTCGAACCCACTACCTTACTCTTGCAAGTCTGCAAGTTACGTCACTGAACCATGGGCGACGGCATCGGACCACCATTAATGATATCGAACTGCAATGTATTGCGGCTCATACTCCACTGTCTTGCAATTAATGAACGTGCAGATAGTAAGGCTTGTCCAAAGTGCAACCACTTCCTATGCAGGGTGCTAGTAATCGAGTTGGCAATCACGGTGCTAAGGTAACTACTGATCCATTTTACGCATTAGTGGAGTTAATAGGTTTTTGTGTAGCTTCGTGGAAGATACACATATGTAAACAACTACCACACATGCGGGAATGTGCAAGCTGAACGATTTGTTCAATTTAAACTTGTCAGTAGACCACACTCGCCGAATCCTCCCAGATTAGATTACACGAATTTATTCTTGCAAATCAGCGAATAATTCACTGAGCCATGGGCGACGCCAGCGGAATGTTATGACTGATTTCTAACTTCGATATAGCGCGACTCATCCTCTACTGTCTTGCAAGTTATGAATGTGCAGAAGACAGGGCTGTCCACCAAGGCAACGACTTATTTTGCAAGTCGTCTCCAAACCAATTGGCACGTAAGCTGCTAAGATGACAACTAATTACTTTTAAGTATAATGGTTGTTTTATTAAATTTCTTCTATCATGTTGCAGTTCTTCACAGTTTGACAGGCACCTCATATAACGGATGCGCTAGACATAAGCTTTCGACGTCCACGTCTTAGTGACGTAAGTAGATGACACTCAAGTTTACGGTCAAATGTATTAAGCAGGCAGCATTTGGCGGGTGCGCTCTACTGACAATTTTCATTATTACAAACCGTGCGTCTGGCGCATTCCCGGCTGCTTGATGGCTGTTTGCCTGTGTCTAATTGCAACGAAGCACCACGAAGACAAAATAAGACACAATAATATTTACAAATATTCAGGAGTCGCATTAGCATCTAACTTGGCACCTCCATTGTTGGCAGATTTAATCGAAGTGGTCGTTCTCTTATCAATCCCTGTCCTCTTCACATTCATAACTGTAAGGCAGTAGAGGAGCAGTCGCGCTATATCGTGGTTAGAGATCAGTTCTGGCAGTAAGCTGCCGTCGCCCATGGCTTAGTGACAGAACTCGATGAATGGCAAGGGTAAGGTCGTGGATACGAATCCCGCAGCACTAGGCTGGTGTGCGCGTCTGACGAGTCCTAATAAGACGGGAGGGCCGTCTAGCACTTTCATGGATATGTGGTGGCTGTCTTTACGTCTCTAACTGGGACTAAATACATAAGACTAAAAATCACCCTAATACTTATAACTAATCCATAGTCGCATAAGCAAGCTTACTTGCCACAATAAATTGATGCAGCTTGTGAAGTAGTTTGTTACTCTGGTGGATATATCTCTTCTCTGAAGAATCATAAATCTCAAGAAGATAGAGGATAAGCCGCGCTTTATTGCAGTTAGATATCAGTCATTGCTGTCAGCTGCCCTTCACCTATGGTCCAATTACGTTAGTCGCTGACTCGCTAAAGTAATATATATTGTTCCATCCGATAGGATTCGGCCGGTGCGCGCTACTGGCGAGTCCCAATTGGACGAAACGGCTGTCTAGCGCATTCCTGAATGTGTGGTGTCTGTCTTACTTTGTTTTACTGCGGCAATTCTATAAATTAAATTATAGATCATCTTACAACTTACAAATAATCAGTAGTCGCCTTAACATTTTACTGCCCAATTCCGTTGGCAGTGACATGTAAAGAAAGTCGTTGCGCCTGGGGTAAGTACTGTTTTCTTCATATTCATAACATGCAAGACGGTGAAGGATGAGCCGCATTATATTGCAGTTAGATATCCCACAACGCTGACCGCTTCACTCGCACATGGCTAAGTGACGTATGTCGCTGTCTCGTATAAGATATGTCGCGTGTTTGACTACGGCAGGATTTGACAGGTGGGCGTTACTGACGAGTCTCAATTGGGAGAAACGTCTCATTAGCGCTTTCCTGGAGCTGTGGTGTCTGTCTGTCTGCATCTAACTACGACGAGGCTACACGGAAACTGTATAATATCTTGCTACTTACAACCTATCATTAGTCACAGTAGCAGCGTGCATGCCACCTCTATTGGTATAGGCTTGCAATGGAAGCATTTGCACAGCGGCCCGCACTCTCCGCTGCGCATTCATAACATGAAAGACAGTGACGGATGAGCTGCGCTAAATGGCCGTTAGATATTAGTCAGGGCGTTCCGATGCCGTCGATCATGGCTCAGGGACTTTTGTTGCTGTCTCATATCCAACAGTATTGGCGTGTTTGCCATACCGGCGAGCACCTATATGACGAAACGGCCATCTAGAGCTCACCTGGATATTTGGTGGCTGTCTGCCTGTCTCTAACAACGATAAAGCTACACGAATACCTAATAATGTTCACTGCTACGTACAAGTAACTCTTTGTTTACCAGCTTTTTTGAAGGAATATGGGGAGAGACTTATCGCAAATGTTAATAAGCATTATTCGGCGGCAGTATTACATAAAGTAACTATGAAAGAATTAGTAAGGGAAATAATGCGGGCAGAAATCCAATTGTAAATTACTTTGGTGTAGCTTGTTCCTTTAAAATGTTTCCATTTTACCTCTTGATAAATCATTGAGTTTTTGCCTGTTTATTTGGTTTTCTTTGGTAAAACCCTAGGCGCGTAAATTCTGATTGCAAGTGTTATAATGCACAATTGAAGAAGTGTAGGTGAAAGGATCTAGGCCGTGAATGATGTACTGCGTACGACGCGTTCTCTTCTACAACGGCCGCTTTTAATACCATGCTTCGCCTAACCACGTCGTGCTTTGTTAAATTATAACCGCACTTTGTGTATATCGGCGTGCTGGGAGCTGAACCAGGTACCTGGCATGTGATACATAAAGGTCAGCACTCCAATCCACACCGGCGGTGGCAGGAGTGAACGTTCCAGTTATCAACTTTTATTCCGTCTTCATTGTTGTTCCAGGTTGTGAAAAACATAAATGCCGATGCGTTGAGTGACTAGCCGGAAACTTGCTTCATTACTCCTACTAAGTTGCAGGGATTCTGCAAGTAACAACCAAAATCCAGGACTTAAGTAACAGCACAGAAGACTTTGCTAGGTTAACCAAAGCTGACAAAACCATGAATTAGTGAAGCGTTTGTGTTTATAGATCACTTAATCCCCATTTGCAAGCCCCGTTATTGCTAAGTCCGTAAATTTATCGTAACCAAATCGCTGAATCCTTTCGCTAGGGGGAATATTCTTCCGAGTTTGGTGTTGTTTATCGAGTGTGTCATGCCTCAGCACTCAGTCCTAGGATCATGTTTGAACATGGAAGAAAACAGTATTCTCCGTACATCTCATCTACGCGGGTTTCTTATTTTTTAAGGAAGGGATGAAAAAGGTTTTGTGTTAATCAGGCTATTGATGATCAGTCTTTGCTACCAATTGACCTAGGTAAGGTTCCTTCTCTAGCAAAACATAATTTATTACAGTATAGCATAGTCCGATTCAAGTTAATGTTGGCTTTTGGGAACTAAAGCGTAGCCAGCTGTCCTTGAAAGTTGAGACATGGTTCTGTTTACCTGTGGAAAACAGCAACGCGAACAACGTTGCTGCTGTGTAAGGAACATTTGAAGAGGCCATGCGAGTGATTGTGGTACAGTTAGGAAGCCATTGGAATCTCATCGGGATCCATCCGCATTATCCAGCATAAAAACCTTGGCCTCGTTATGATTAGCGTACAACGCTTGCCACTGAATATCAGAAACCAGCGCTTGTGAATTGATGCTGCACCGTGCATGATTTTTGTTCCCGGACGTTTCAATATAATTTGGGAGATCCTCAGTGGTGATCCGATCTCTAGGTTGAGTTTCGAACGTATGAGTTAGCAAAAATCGGATCACTGGATGACGGTCAATGGGGCTCAGCCTCCGCAAACACGGCGTGAGGGCATTGTAGCCAGCCAGAAAGCGTCCGTGTCTTTAGCAATTGCTAACTTTATTCAGCTGCTTGAAACGCTTGCGCGATTCGGCATGAGGTAACAACTTCTCTAAACGGTTTGATCCAATCGAACTGTGCATGAACGCTGATTGAGAATAATTCAGTGAAAAGGAATGCTTATTTGTATGTGAAGAGTTAAAAATTTGCACTCGGTAGATTATTGATCTACCCTAGTGGATGCAGCGTGCCCTTATCTGTTATGCAGTCCTCTTTAAAGAGATCGATATAAATATATGCGATTTTACTGGTCCCTATGTTAGCAGAACAGTAACGTCTCTGAGTACTACAGATCCAATTTGCGCAATTATATTTATGCGGAGTAGAAAACCGTGTTCTTTGGACGAAAAATGTTTAGATAATGCATTTCGCTATGTGAGGAAACCTGTGCCAAATTGGCGTACGATCTCACTATCCAAATATGGCCGCGTAACCTAAAAAATTGGTATGGACGAACAAATCGGTGCGATCTGCGATATTTCTTTTTGTCTTAAGTTAAGTTATTAGGCAAGCTATATGATTCTCATTAAACGTGCCGTAATCTAGCAAACGTTTCCATGGCGCAGGAAATAAAAGAAAAATATTCCTCTTTGATAGGTAAATGCTAATGTACGAACAATTATTCTGCTAATTAGATAACAATCCGCAGAAACCATAGTAAGTAAACACTTTTTAGAATTGTCGAAAAGGAAAAAAGTGAAAGCAACCTCTCTCCTAATCAGCCCCATAAGTAATATCCAGTACGTCATAATGAAGGAGACTTGCTTTTGACGGTAAAACTGGGTGTAGAACTTTATTCTCTTGTACCAGTGTTCATATTACACACCTCGTAAACCGGGGATGAGCTTTACGGTAAAAGGCTGTATCCGCTCACTCATTTGTACCTCACCACGTGTGAGCGGACAGTAGGCTGATGAGTGGTACTCTAGAATGATAGGAGGATAGAAACGAAGTGGCGGATGTCAGCTGTATCGGAGGAGGTGCAGAACCTGCGTGTGAGCGCACAGATCATTTGCAGTCCGTTCTGGTAAAGCTTATTAGTGTTTCCAACGGATTTCGAATCCCAGCGTGAGAGTACGTTGAGTTGTTTGCAGATTCCGATGGTAGTAGATGTTTCAAGTGAGCAAATATCCCAGGTGTAGACATCATAACAAGAGTCAGCGAACAAACATTTTTTCGGTGGATCTCGTCAGGCTGGTACACCACAACTAATAAGAGTAAAATGAGTTAAAACATCAGAAGGGAGTACATATCAACGGGGAAGTTTAAAAGGTCACGTGCTTGGTTCACAAACGACCAATGGCATGTCCGCTGTATGTTTCTCAGCCGGGGTTACTGTAATAGGGGGCCACGGAAGAGAGGGAATTTGAAGGAATTGTTTTTGTGCACATAAGTCTGGGTTCTGGAGGCGGATGACGATCGCTTCGGCTATTACTGATAGGCGACAACTTACCGATCGTGTGAAGCATCCAGATGCGCGGTAAATTGTCTGAAAACTTTGAAACATATCCATCCGGGGGTAAAAATCAACTATATGTGCTAACAAGGCGCTTTTCATTGTCTTAGTTCCACCTGCATACAGCCAACACGGGAAATGCTCACGGATTCTCTCAGACAGTTTCCTGGTTGTCCTTCCGACATAACTTGCTCGACATGAACATGTAAATGAGTATACACATAAAGACGTACTTGACCGAGGAAGTCTGTCCATGAGTTTAAGCCTTACGATTGGTGTTTAGTAAAACTTTGTCGTAAGCTTGCCGCGTAGTACTTACGGTTTATGGCATCGGATAGCCTTCTATACTTTGCCTGCGCTATTCCATCTCCTTTGAACGGCAACGACAGATAAACCAATTTCTTTTTAACCTAATTGGTTTTAGCCCTCGATTCTCGGCAATCCATATTTCTCCGAACAAACTTTTCGGGATAGCCCCTTGTCTCAAAAAGGCCAGCCAAGAAATGCAGCTCGTCCGAGAGCGTGTCCTCACTACATATCTTTCTTGCCCTTTCGCTTAAACAACTGATCAAGTTGCGCTGCTGACTTAGTGGGACAAAGCTGGCAAAATTTATGTATTGCCCATTCCACGTGGCTTTTCTGACCACTGTGCGTTGGATCGACCCATCTGATATTCTGCTAATTTGGACGTCTAGGAAAAACATCGTACCATGACGTTCAGATTCCAAGGTAAACATAGCGTTGCCGTGCGCTGATATAAAACGGAACAGCATTTGCTCTTTGCAGCAATGACTGTTTGTTACACAAAATAAATCATCCACATATCGGCCATAATAGGATTATACGCTAATGACTCCGCTCAGATAGTTCTTATATAATTTGCTCATGAATACATCTGCCAGCAGCGGTCCTGGCGGTGAGTCCATCGCTACTCCGTATTTTTGTCTGTATATTACCCCATTAAACTAAAATTCTATGTTCCTAGTACACGGCATGAGTCGGATCGAGAATTGTATTCTTGGGGCGTTGAGCAGGAGTGCGGTTGAAGCAATGGTGGAAGCAGGCGGAACGATAGAAAAGTCCCTGATCGATACGGGTGCCGCGGTGTCACTAATCAACCATCGGCGAGGTGAAAAGCTTTAGTCGTTCTGCATGATCGTAAGAGCTGTTGACGGGCATTCAGTGGGAATTGATGGGATGGCCGAACACACCGTGGGCATCGGGGGACGAAAGCGAACACACTTATTTCTCGTTTCACCAGATGCGAAATAAACCATATTGGGAGCAGATTTCCTGGAGCTCAATAAAGCTATCAGTAATCTAAAGCGTGAGAAGTTGCCAACGGAATGCGGATGACTACCACTAATTAATCGTGGAGAAATGAGATCTTCGAAGTCGGTCGTTGCTGTGTTACATTTGAGCCCATCTTTGCAGTCGCTGATCAACAAATAGCAACCCTTGTTTATGAATGACAGCAGCCAATATGAGTTTTGCAATCGGATCGAGTACATCATCCCGCTAACTCGCCAACCGTATCGGCCATATTGACCTCGGAGGGTACCAATCCATATGGAGGCTGAGGTGAACAGGCAAGTGCAGGAAATGCTGAACGCGGGCGTGATTGATGAGGCACATAGCCCGTACAACTCTGCTGTGGTCTTAGTGAAAAAGACGAATCGGAAGTAACAATTCTGTGTCGTCTTCGGAAGACTGAATGAAATTTCCTTGACTTGCTTCGTTCCAGTTACATCAGTTGCTGGCATTTTTGACCGGCTGCAGCAGACGAGGATATTCAAGATCCTGGACTTGAGATCAGGATACTGGCAACTGGCAATAAAACAGGAAGATCGAGAGAATACGGCGTTGACCGTTGTTGAGAAACAGCAGCAGTTTAAGAGGATGCCTTTTGGATTATCAGAAGCCCCGTTTACCTTCCGACGTCTATTGCTGTGATTGCTAAGTGTATTGGAAAACGTGGTTGTGTACGGGGATTATATGGTGGTGTATAGCCAATCAGAAGCGGAACATATCCATCATCTCGCGGCAGTTCTGGAACGCATTCAGCAGTCGAGACTTCGTAAAATGGACCAAAGTCCCAGATCGGAAAGACCTGCGTCACCTTACTGGGCCATAAAGTGGGACAAGAAGAACTGAAACCGCTACCTGAGAAGATAATGACGATACAAGGCAGCACGGTTCCCACCTCGAAACGCACTCTCCGTACATTCCTGGGCCGCGCCGTGTACTACAGCAAATTCTTCCATGATTTTAACACCTTAGCCTTACCTTTGTACGAGCTGTTGAAAAATACAGGAAATTCGCTTGGAATGCAGAAGCTCAATGAGCCTTTGATCAGATTGTAAAGGAAATGGGAAGGCTGGAGTTGATTCTGACATTGCCTATTGCTGGTGAGGCGTTCTCGGTAGCCACTGATGCCAGCGATGTCGGGATCGGTGCTGTGTTGAAACAAAACCATGGGACGATTTAGTATGTCTGCCGAAATTTGAAACCTGCGGAAAGCAGTTACTCAACCATAGAGAAAGAATGTCTTGCAATTGTCGTGGCGTTGAATAAATGTCGGCCATATCTCCTGGGTCAGCGATTTCAAGCCGAAACAGACCACAGACCGTTGGAGGGGATTAAGTCGGCCAAAGACCCTAGAGGAATGCTGGCGAAATGTGTATTGCGCCCACAAGAGTATGGTTCCACGATAAAACACGTGCCGGGGAGGGAAAATCAAACGGCGAATTTCTTGTCACACATGATAGGTGATGATATCCTGCCGAGCGTAGCTTTCGGTATTAACGGTATACTGTGCGAGCAGGATACAAAGCGGTTGGCAACTGAGCAACGTGGTGACAAACTCCTGCGCAAGTTGAACACCGCGCGATTAGCGGGTCCGACAAACTTCAACGAAAACCAACTTAAGCAGCTGGGACCGTTTGCAAACAACCTGGGAAAGCAAGTAAACGAAGCAGGGATCTTAATGTGTATACCAGGAGGTAGCAACCCTTCGGTGCCAGTCAGTCCAATGAAACGAAGAAGGAATCTGGTAGTTTCTTGTCACGAGATGGCAAACAAAGGTTGCTCCATGACCTACGATCTGCTGAAACAACGCATGTATTAGCCGTGGTTGAAAAGGGGCGTTGCGAATTGCATGCTTTCGTGCAGACAACGTCAGCTCATGAAAAAGGATTGCCGAGGAATGCAGCAGCAAACGCTGACGATCCCGGTCTCGGAAATTGGTGAACTTTTATCGGCCGACGTGATGGCGCCGTTTTATTGACCAGGCGTGGCGACCGGTACATTTTAATGACGACGGAGCACTTCACGCGATTTATTGAGGCAGGAGGAATCCCGGATCAACGGGCTAGCACCGTTACCCATGCTGCCATGAATCACTTGTTAGCGGCTCACGGAATCCCAAAGGCCATAATAACAGACCAAGGGCCGTGATTCGAGAGTAAAGAATTCAAGAAATATTTGCAGAATCTTGACATCAAGAAATTGCGCACCACCCCATACCACCCGCTAACAAATGGCCTGACGGAACGTAACAATAGAACAATCAAGCAGTGGATAGCAGCAAAAGGTGTAGACTAGGAGGAAGCGTTGCCGCCACTGTTGCTGGCCCATCGAGCAACCAAACAGGCTTCCACAAAGAAATCACCATTCCAGTTGATGTACGGTCGGTAATCTTGTCTACCTGTGGGCCTAGAGATTGGAATGTGGCCAACTTGCCGTATATCACCCGAGGAGATACGGAATAATCGGAAGTCCGCCAACCGCAACCTACAGGCGACTCAGGCGCAGAGGATGGCGAAGTTCCACACCAGCAAAGGTAGAAGGAATATCGAGTTTCAGATTGGTTCGAAAGTGAAGTACAGGGAACATCAACGCTATCGCACTTGCGACCCAGGGGAGAGGGAACTACTAGCGAAGTGGAAAGGACCGTACGCGATAGTCGACCGGCGAGGCCCGGTGTATACAATCGCTCGGCAAGGTGAATCGCGGAGGCTGAATGCCGGCGAGCTGAGGAAGTGATACTAATTGGAGGAGGAAACACGCTCATACAGTGAATATCAACGGCGGTCAGAGAGACTCTGACTGAAGGCAGCTGACGCGAGTCTTTGGAGGGAAGGAATGTGTTGGATTAATGGTGGATGCTACTGCGCCGGGTATAAGTAGTGTAGTGGTGCAGTATGACAAACCAACAGCGAGCCCTGCCTACTTCCCCATTGTTGAAGATGCCATCATGATTACGGTTCCATGCACAAGAGCAGTGAACACAGATGCAAGCACTAGTTGGTGAACACTCCATGGAGATCACGCAGATGAGCGGACGCCTCCAATATATGAACGAACATACACAGTGTAAGCCACTTTAAAAAATAAACAAACTACCGCCTGCCCCTTAGGTTCTAGTAAGTAAAGTTGAAACACAAAAGGAAAGCCCCAGATTCAAATTTTATTGTTACCGATTAATCATTTAAGCGAATGAAGAAAATTAGCTTTAGAATATTCGTCAATTTTTTAAGTAATACATAGTTGCTAACTATAAATAATACCGAAACAGAAGGTTTGTTCCTCATCTCTATGCATCATAATAAGGTGCGCCCTAAATAATACGTTCATTTATATATGCATTTGTGAATGATGGTAACGCAGTAGACGTTAGGATACACAAACAATTGTCATATTCTTAAACCGCCAGTCTGCGTCAAATACTTGAATACGCTACAGATTCAATTGTCTATGTTCCTCATTACTAGTGTCACGACCTATTATTTACATTAACATCCGTCCAATTTTGGTCAAGGTAAAACAGTTATTACGCCCTGGGCTGGCGCTGATGGATAGATATGACATCCCACTACGTGTTTTCAGAGAGAAGCTGAACCCCTGATGAAGTGTTTAATAAAACGTTAGGCATTTTGGTCCGTGTGTTGGTGTGTGTATCCAGTAGAATGGCAAATATAGGAGAGCCAGAAGCACACATAGTGATATGGCTCTACGCAAAATCACTTCCAAAGAAACCGACGGTAATATGTGCTGAACTACCCGATTATGATAATGATAAGAACTTGCAAAACTTTTTAGCAAACATATATGATAAATGGAACCTGCAGTTCACTGAATCCAAATTCACTAAGTATGGCAGACCGAAAATGTTCAAAACGAAATCTCCGTCTGTAGTTTTCCGAAACCGTTACAATATACGATGAGTACCCCTTATATAGTATAGGCAACCAGCAGAATACGGCGGTAACGTAGTAGGTATAAAACTTTGAAACATGACAGGAACACGATAACTGGTTGGATGTTCCACATTCGCCATAGCTCTTAAAATCTTACATGGTGCAGTCATATTTGGAATAATATAACTACGTCTAATACATCCAATACATATGTAATTATGTGAACAGGTGCCGCGTAATGGCATTTGTTGACTTGAAACGAAACAACTGATGTTAATACATGTATACATATAGATGAGGTCGCTGTGTATCAGGCTGGTAGATAATTAGCAATGAATCGTTATGAGGCAGAATCCATTTCCAAACTTAAACAGTCAAGTTTTCGTTCGCCTAGCATTACACCCGCAGAACAGAAAACGTGCTTATTTAACAGCTGCAAATATTGATCCAGTGGCCATGCACCCACGGCTGCAACGTTAACTGTTTTGTTTACATTATGTCAGCATGACGCATTTGCAAAATAACTGTAGTACTTAGACCGGCCCACGTATTACCCTTGGAATTTCAGTGGAAGATTATTTGAACGGAGAAAATGAGAAGTGTACGTTGACGAACAAATTGAATTCTTCTAGGTAACTACCATGGACAAACTGTACACTCTGAGTCCGAATCAAGGCAAATGCATTCCTCATGACATGCTGTTTGCCAATATTCCTGTTTCTACATCTTTCAGGGAATTTTGAATTGTCTACGGCGTTACACTGCCAATTAACGCACTGTATGTGAAACTCTGAATTAACGGTAAAACGACAGACATTTATGCACTGATGACGTGTGCAAGATTACATGAACAAAAAATTTAGCGCGTTGTATATACTTATTTTATCCGCTGCTCTCCCAATTCTGCAACAGAGCTCTAAGAAAAATACGTATCGCATCTGACTAAATAAATTGCACATCTAAAGAGCAAGTGAAATGTCGTTAGGAACATGGGATTTCCCGTAAAATCTACCATGAAGATTTGATAATTGCTAAAAATGTGTAGTTAGAAATCGTGAACAAATCTCTAAATCTGTCGGGAACGCCATCAAATATTTGAACAGCTGCTACTTCGTTTGATGCCGAATTGCGCCGTGAAATAAAATACAACACGGGTAATCTATCGTCGTATGTACAATCAAGAATCCTTCGGTTAACACTTGAGCAGAAAGACAATAAGAGCAAATAATGCAAAATATCAATGATGCGGTTGAGGTATACTACTTCCCAGATGTAAATAAGCTGGCAAACTCCCCGAAAAAGACTGATTGTTGCTGCAGTTAGATCGCAACATACCATAACATTAGCTCCCGTGTCCTCAAATTAGCTGAAAACAGTGCTACCCGGTGGAAGAAGTGCTCATTCCGCATTGAAATTTTCATTGTATATTTAATGCAATGAAAATCCAAAATGCAACAAACCTAGTTCATCTAGCATGGAAAATCACAGTGGCTGAGATGATTTACTTAACAAGCTAAAGCGCATAATGGAAATGATTAATAGGACAAGCATTGCAGTACTGTAAACTTATGGCTTACGATGTATAATCAATTGCACACGAAAAATGGATGGGCACTAGTTGGATCTTTGCAAGTTTTGGAAAGTTACAACGGACCATTTGAGAACGCGTTATTATACTTAGCTGGAGATTTCGGGCCAGTGTTGACTGTATTTCCTCGAATGCATTTCCGGACGAAATACATGCTTGCCTGAAATACTCTTCTTAGTGGCGTCAGGTTAAGCAGTTGAAACTATTTTAACTAAACATGTCCAGGTAAAACATGAACAATTTGCTGATGTCTTCTCACATAAAGTACTGCATTAATTACTGCCCGTCTGCTCTCTAGAAGTATTTTAACACTTCATAACATTTGTACTGTTAGGACGTCAAAAGAAGAATTGGTTGAAATGTTATTATTTAATATTCAAACAAAATATCACAATCAGAATGGGCTGAGTGAAAAAGCCATGCTTGCGGCCAAAAACAAAGACGACGATGGACTGAATATTATTTTGCAATCCAACATTTCAAGCAAGGCAGTCACTTATAAATACGTACACACACTGTTAGAAGCAGAAAATCTTTTCAAAGATTCCACACAAGTTTTCAATTTTCTCGACGTGTGAAGGATGCCACGACAACGCGTTTGCAATCACAATCAGGAATGCTCATGACAATTCATTCGAAGTCTGCGAGTTAATTTTAGCACCGATTGATTCTCACACAAACAGTTATTAGTCGCGTTTTATAGAGTTTGCAAACCGAACAATCTATATATCTGCACAAAAGTAATAATTAAATTTTTACTTCTCATTAAATCAAACTGAGCCATAGAAATACCCTTACAGGTATAGAGACTGCAATTCCCTATCCATCGGCGTTTGTATTCACAAACAATTAGATTTCGTCTGTTGTAGTGTCAGAAAATCTGACAATGACCAATTATGCAAAGACAACTTTACAACACAAAACGTTGTACTCCAACGAGAGATGTGAAAATATATTTGCTACAAATGTGAGAATTTTCTATTCGATTGCATACATCGAGAAACGGTGCAACTAACAACATTGCATTCTAACAAGTATTTCGAAACGACATCCATTACATAGGTAGCTTTTACGTTTTTTCTATACACATTGCCAAACTGAGTTGCAACAACCTAGTTTCGGAAAAGCATCCAGCCGCTATATTTATGTATATATATGGGTATGTAGCCGCGGATATTCATTTATCTATCTTCACCGCAGATGTCAAATACTTGCTTTCGTTGTTTTAGCAGTTCCATCAAATGACCTGATAAGTTTAGCGACAAGTCAACCACAACGTAATATTTATACTTCAACCCTTTCCTGCCTCTCAGATATAACAGTGATTGCAGGCAACATAGCACCTACAACCAAACGATTACAACCATTGGAATTGTTCATAATACCCATAACCTTAATTTACTTTGTAATTATCCGGGTATAATGACTCACGCAAAACGTGGATAACAATGATCCTGCCATTCATAGGTATGCTTTCCTTACTTTTTATTAACGACCGATTATTACTATTATTATTATTATTTCTCAAGCAGGGTAGCACATTTCAACGGGCTGAAAGTAATCCACATAACCGAAATATTTTGCCCTACTTCTGCATTAAACTCAGATTCAATGATCCCCAATAGTCACCTTTCCCATAACAATTGTCGTGAAGGAAAAGGCGAAAGATGATTTTTATAACTACATCGCACGTTTATAGCTGAAAGTCATGAAACGCTGCGCTGGTTCTGCCTACGTTCTCTACAGGCCCCTTTGTCTCTTCGATAGTGGTCCCTAGTGGCCTCGCTTATGGCTCATTAGGCCTGCATGACTCAGGCACTCGCGATCGCATGTGCTTCATCACCATGCGCTGGATGTCGACGGAGAAAAACCCATCGTTGCTTGCCGCTTCCGCACTTGTCGATTCTTCTCTGCATGTATGAGGTCATTCTCCCGCACTTCGGCAACTGCCTTCATAATTAGATTGCGCCATGCACGCCGATCAACCGCCTTTGATTCTTATGACATGAAATCAAGATTACAACATTATAGGCTCTTTTTGATCATGTCCTGGTAACGTAACTTTGGTTTCGGCACATGTCGCTTCCCAATACTCAGCTGACCGTATAAGAGTTGTTTCAGTATCCGCGTTGAATTCATACGCCACACATGACCGAGCCACCTCAGGTGTCTCTGTAATATTATACAGTCCACTGCATACATCCAACTTTGTCGCAACACTTCCGTGTCAACAACTCTGTCGCCCCAAATAATGCGCAAAATTCTTCGAAGACAATGCTGCTGGAACCACTGGAGATATCGCAAATCCCGACGGTACATCGTCCACATTTCACTGCCGTTTATGAAAAAGGACAGCACCATGGATTTGTACACCATTAGCTTCGTGCCAATGGTAAGCTGATGGTTGTTCCACTCTCGGTACTCTAGCTTCCCGAATGCCGCCGCTGCCTTCGACACGCGGAAACGAAGCTCACTGTGTATCTGCTGATAAGCCGACGTCACACTCCCAAGGTAGCATAAGGTGGAGGTGGTTTCCAATGCTTCAGAGCCAATGCTGATTCGCGGCAATATTGAAGATTGCACCTCCAGTGAAGACTGAAAGAGACAGACAGTTTTGCTTGTGTTGATGATGAGCCCGAATTTGGCCGCTGTCGAAGCCAGTGCATTAGTCCTGTGCTGTGACTCATCCGCGCTGTGTGCAAGCAACGCATATTCCTCAGCAAACAGCAATATAAGGATAGTTGTCTCACAGACTAGAGTTCTGGCTCCGATAAAACGGATGTTCAGCAACCCACCAACCATACGGTGCTTCACACGCAAACCGTAAGCAAAGCGGCGTCAAACGCACAAAACATCATCACATGTAGATAAATATTAAAAAGGGCGGGCATTAAGACACAGCCTTGCTTCACACCAGTGAAAAATGCAAAGTCATCCGAGGTGTCTCCACTTAACTGGACCCTCGCTGGCATACCACTTTGCAGACATTCAGTTGTCTTACCAACTTACGCGGGCAACCAAACGTACCCATCACCAACAACAATGCTTCGCGGTTCACCGTATCAAATGCCTTAGTGAAATCAACAAAAACCGAATACGATGGTCGGTCTCGTTCTCTGCACTTCACCTGCAACTGACGAGCTGCAAACACCATATCTATAGTGCTGCGACCCGAACGGAATCCACACTGCTCTTCCTCCAATTTAGGTTCCACAACCTGAAAGACGAGGCGGTTGAGCAGCAATCGGGCAATCACCTTGCCCACAAAACTCAGCCCATTGATGCCACGATAATTCGTGCAAAATTGCTTGCTACCTTTGCCCTTATACAGTGGTAGTACAAGGGCATCCTTCAGCTAAGGATGCACCTCCTTCTCCATCCATACGCTTTGCACAAGTAGTTCAGCGCAGTCAACTACGCGGGTCCGCCGGATTTTAATTTTTTAGACGGGATCTTGACGGCCCAGCACAATTGCCGTTCCGCAGCCGAGCAAGGGCTCTCTACTTTTCATCCAGTGTCGGCGTGTCCGCCAGACTCCTCTTCACCTCGTGTGGCTTGAGTCCAAACAAAGTACGCCAGTCGATCTATCAAAGTGGTTCAAGAGAAAGGCAAAGTGTTTTCGTCAGATCTACATTATGTTTGCAGTCTTTGTGCCAGTAGCGCCTGATCTACCATCGAGCAGTGTCCTCAGTGGTTTCAATCTCGGTCCATATACCACCTACAAGGAGTCAAAGTATTCCTTGTGTCCACGGCGTTCGGCGTAGCGTTCCATCTGCTTCGTCTTCTCCGTCCAACGTGATTTTAATGCGACGGAGCTCTCGGGTCAGTCGCTGTCGAAGTTTGCGAAACTGACTAGTCTTGCCCAAGTCACTGGGATCTGCGATATATGCAGCAAACGCTGCATTCTTCTCTGACACCAGTGCGCCGATCGTCTCAGTGTTCTCAATAAACCAAACAGGCTGCTTACATTTTGCGCACCTGATGGTCTCTTCGGCAGCAGCTGACACCTGGTCGCGAATGTGGTGCCACTGGTCACCCACTGTAACTATGATTTCCACATTACAAAGGCATGCAGCAATAGCCTTCTCCAGCTCAGTGCGTTTCGTCACAGTAGGGAGGGAGAAAATGTTAAATTTTCGCCGGTTCACGGCGGGAGTGCAATAAACAGATTTACCAAAATATATGTACAGTTCGGTTCGTGCCAACTTGTGATCAGTGCCACACTTGGCTCTACTCAGTACACGTGTCTTGCGCACTTCACGCATATCATGCTGACGCACGATGACATAGTCCATCAGGTGAGCTTGACAACTCAGTGGGTGCGCCTAAATTGCTATATCACTCGCAGTAATTACGAACCGAGTGTTCGTGATCGTCAGACCGTGAGTGGCACACAGTGAGAGCAGTCTGTCACCGTTCGCATTTGCTGAACCAATGCTATTCGGACCGAAAACATCTGTCCACACCGATGCATCACGCCCAACGCGCCTTGAAATCACCCAGCAGCAAAAGTCGGCCGCTGCTCGGCGCAGACCGTATTACGGAGGATAGCCCAGTGTAAATTTGATCACGCGTGTCGTCAAGATAACACATAGTCGGACCGTATGTGCTTATAAAAGTGGCAGACGCACTTCTTCCGACTCGTAGGAGAGCAGTCATCAGTCGCGCGCTGATGACTGTTGGTTCACCCACCAGCTGGCCATGGAGGCGATCGGATATTGCAAATCCGACCCCATGATCACGTGCTGCTGAGGCGGAATGGCCCACCCAGTAGAATATGTAGCCTGCACTTGCTCCATGCAAATTACATTGCTCAGCGCGCCAGGTTTCACTTAGCGCCGCAAAATCTATGTGGTAGCAAGCCAGTTCCATCGCGACGGGTGCAGAGTGTCGCTCCGGGTGCTCGCCAGAGTTCCGGTACAGTGGTCTGCGCAAGTTCCAGCTCCCGATTCTGAGTGCTTTGCGCGCAGGCACAGGAATGCATTGGTTGAAAACCGCACGCTAGGTGGTCGTTGTGCTTCGGATGTTTGATTGAGGGACTGCACCCGGAGCCTTTGGCTCCATTGCCTGACACGTACGGTAGTGTGGTTTGGAGGTTTGCTTGTGGGACTCCGCCTGGAGCCTGTGGCTCAACAGCATGATCCACAAGGCAGTGAGGAGCAGATCACGCTCGGGAATGTGATTGCAGAGACAGACTGGAATATGCTTGACCGCCGTCACACGCAGCCTTCGTGGTACTGGAACGATTCATATATATTTTGCAACCGTAGTAGGATACACCTGCAACCACGGCCATACGCGTATGGATTTTGGCGGGTTTTCAATAAATTGACTGGGAGATACCTGGATTGAGACAGGCAGTAGAACACCGTTGAACACGCGGAGGTGTCCTCCCACCGTCAGAGATAATGCGTGGCGAACGTCCTCAACGCCA
>OX104071.1:18213748-18288482 GCA_944474145.2 Dicrocoelium dendriticum | reverse complement strand
AAGTTTGTTTGCATACCAGATGAGATTTTTTGACTTCTAAACGCGTCGCGTCGAGAAACACCCAGTTACATCTGCTTCCGTTCCGCTCCTATTTAGCGCAGTGACCAAGGTTCATTTTACGCGAATCGCGGTCAGCATTAATATTGCGCGTGGAAATCCAATCAAACAAAGTATAATCCATTTCGCACCGACCAATTAGTCACCCGTGTCTATGCATACTTGTCCAGTACTCAAGTATGAGTCTTATCATTCTCTTAAACATTAGCACTCAAGATTCGAGTAGTGCAAATGATTGAATGATAATTGTGTGCACTATTTCTGCATTTCATATCAGATCTGTGAATATTCCTAAACGTTAACTATGTGGAATATATTAATTTAGGTTCTTAAATTAAGAGGAGTTTGGAAAATTTGCCCTGCTAGATTTAGGGAGCCTTCCGTTATGCAGCATCCATACCCGAGCACTTGCGAAATTTTAGCGGAGAATTTCATGGATTTATTTTTACTTTAGGATTATTTGTTGTTTCGTATTTCCTAGTGGTAGAATACCCAAAGTTCAGGGGTGTCCTGAAATAGGATTTTAAGTGCTTTTATGCGAGGGAATAGCGGCGTGGCATAGGCTGGTTTTCTTATCAATAATCATTCACATTGCATATTACTTATCTTGCATCACTTCGTAATTGCGTCATCAAGCAGTGGAACAATGTGGTAACGCAGCAATAACAATTTACGCTCACTGACATTTCAAGTCTCATGCTCTTACTTTGGCATTATATCATATGTAAGCCGGAGCTCTTGTATAGAGAGGTTCGACCCAGGTTCGTGCCTTGAATGTATGGCAAACGTTAGGATGACGTCCGCATCATAGCAACCTTGCGATGGTGTCGCTTTGGTGCCAGCAGCTTAAAACGTGAATCAGCTGTATTGCCGTTCGTTGGGTAGCAGGTCATGCCATCCACACAGACTACTAGAAATCATGTGATCTCGTTACGCAGGAGCCTGCTCTAGTACAACATGTCAGTTAGCGGTCTCCTTTTCTTGAAAACAACGTATCCCTGAGGGGGCAGTTTGACTAATTTGATGGCCAAACAAATAAGGCGACCACAGAGGTAGACATTTGGACATCAGTTTCTATTCGCAGATTGTCGACAATATTTAACAATGAAGAATGGCGCAGCACAAAAAGCAACACAACTACATAGATACATGCACACCCACACAATTATTTTCGTTACATACCCCGTGATATAAAACGTACACTGTTATGGTAAACTTACAGGATTTTCGCACATTCTTGACCAAGCATTTTGGGTCAAAATGTTCATGCATGAAAAAGTGTGAACCGCCTTCTCTAGAATAAAACATTTCTTTATGTTTCTGCGGCCTCATTAGATTTAGTTTTCATTGCGTACCATGGTCTTCTAAATTGGAAGGCGGATAAACTTCCCTCGAGTATACAAATGGGCTTGTGCAACGTTCAATGGGGAATGACCTAACTACTGCCTTCATAATTAGATCGCGCCCTGCACGCCGATCAACCGCCTTTGATTCTTATGACATGAAATCAAGATTACAACGTTATAGGCTCTTTTTGATCATGTCCTGGTAACGTATCTTTGCTTTCGGCACATGTCGCTTCCCAATACTCAGCTGACCGTATAAGAGTTGTTTCAGTATCCGCGTTGAATTCATACGCCACACATGACCGAGCCATCTCAGGTGTCTCTGTAAAATTATGCAGTCCACTGCATACATCCCACTTTGTCGCAACACTTCCGTGTCAACAACTCTGTCGCCCCAAATAATGCGCAAAATTCTTCGAAGACAATGCTGCTGGAACCACTGGAGATATCGCAAATCCTGACGGTACATCGTCCACGTTTCACTGCCGTTTAGGTAAAAGGACAGCACCATGGATTTGTACACCATCAGCTTCGTGCCAATGGTAAGCTGATGGTTGTTCCACTCTCGGTACTCTAGCTTCCTGAATGCCGCCGCTGCCTTCGACACGCGGAAACGAAGCTCACTGTGTATCTGCTGAAAAGCCGACGTCACACTCCCAAGGTAGCATAAGGTGGAGGTGGTTTCCAATGCTTCAGAGCCAATGCTGATTCGCGGCAATATTGAAAATTGCACCTCCAGTGAAGACTGAAAGAGACAGACAGTTTTGCTTGGGTTGACGATGAGCCCGAATTTGGCCGCTGTCGAAGCCAGTGCATTAGTCCTGTGCTGTGACTCATCCGCGCTGTGTGCAAGCAACGCATAGTCCTCAGCAAACAGCAATATAAGGATAGTTGTCTCACAGACTAGAGTTCTAGCTCCGAAAAAAAGGATGTTCAGCAACCCACCAACCATACGGTGCTCCACACGAAAACCATAAGCAAAGCGCCGTCAAAAGCACAAAACATCATCACATGAAGATAAATATTAAAAAGGGCGGGCGTTAAGACACAGCCTTGCTTCACACCAGTGAAAAATGCAAAGTCATCCGAGGTGTCTCCACTTAACTGGACCCTCGCTGGCATACCACTTTGCAGACATTCAATTGTCTTACCAACTTACGCGGGCAACCAAACGTACCCATCACCAACAACAATGCTTCGCGGTTCACCGTATCAAATGCCTTGGTGAAATCAACAAAAACCGAATACGATGGCCGGTCTCGTTCTCTGCACTTCACCTGCAACTGACGAGCTGCAAACACCATATCTATAGTGCTGCGACCCGAACGGAATCCACACTGCTCTTCCTCCAATTTAGGTTCCACAACCTGAAAGACGAGGCGGTTGAGCAGGAATCGGGCAATCACCTTGCCCACAAAACTCAGCCCATTGATGCCACGATAATTCGTGCAAAATTGCTTGCTACCTTTGCCCTTATACAGTGGTAGTACAAGGGCATCCTTCAGCTAAGGATGCACCTCCTTCTCTATCCATACGCGTTGCACAAGTAGTTCAGCGCAGTCAACTACGCGGGTCGGCCGGATTTTAATTCTTTAGACGGGATCCCGACGGCCCAGCACAATTGCCGTTCCGCAGCCGAGCAAGAGCTATCTGCTTTTCATCCAGTGTCGGCGTGTCCGCCAGACTCCTCTTCACCTCGTGTGGCTTGAGTCCAAACAAAGTACGCCAGTCGATCTATCAAAGTGGTTCAAGAGAAAGGCAAAGTGTTTTCGTCAGATCTGCATTATGTTTGCTGTCTTTGTGCAAGTAGCGCCTGATCTACCATCGAGCAGTGTCCTCAGTGGTTTCAATCTCGGTCCATACACCACCTAAAAGGAGTCAAAGTATTCCTTGTGTTGGCGGCGTTCGGCGTAGCGTTCCTTCTGCTTCGTCTTCTCCGTCCAACGTGATTTTAATGCGACGGAGCTCTCGGGTCAGTCGCCGTCGAAGTTTGCGGAACTGACTATTCTTGCCCAAGTCACTGGGGTCTGCGATATGTGCAGCGAATGCTGCATTCTTCTCTGACACCAGTGCGCCGATCGTCTCAGTGTTCTCAATAAACCAAACAGGCTGCTTACAGTTTGCGCACCTGATGGTCTCTTCGGCAGCAGCTGACACCTGGCTGCGAATGTGGTGCCACTGGTCACCCACTGTAACTATGATTTCCACATTACAAAGGCATGCAGCAATAGCCTTCTCCAGCTCAGTGCGTTTCGCCACAGTAGGGAGGGAGAAAATGTTAAATTTTCGCCGGTTCACGGCGGGAGTGCAATACACAGATTTACGAAAATATATGTACAGTTTGGTTCGTACCTACCTGTGATCAGTGCCAAACTTGGCTCTACTCAGTACACGTGTCATGCGCACTTCACGCATATCATGCTGACGCACGATGACATAGTCCATCAGGTGAGCTTGACAACTCAGTGGGTGCGCCTTTATTGCTATATCACTCGCAGTAATTACGAACCGAGTGTTCGTGATCGTCAGACCGTGAGTGGCACACAGTGAGAGCAGTCTGTCACCGTTCGCATTCGCTGAACCAATGCTATTCGGACCGAAAACATCTGTCCACACCGATGCATCACGCCCAACGCGCTTTGAAATCACCCAGCAGCAAAAGTCGGCCGCTGCTCGGCGCAGACCGTATTACGGAGGATAGCCCAGTGTAAATTTGATCACGCGTGTCGTCAAGATAACACATAGTCGGACCGTATATGCTTATAAAAGTGGCAGACGCACCTCTTCCGACTCGTAGGAGAACAGTCATCAGTCGCGCGCTGATGACTGTTGGTTCACCCACCAGCTGGCCATGGAGGCGATCGGATATTGCAAAGCCGACCCCATGATCACGTGATGCTGAGGCGGAATGGCCCACCCAGTAGAACATGTAGCCTGCACTTGCTCCATGCAAATTACATTGCTCAGCTAGCCGGGTTTCACTTAGCGCCGCAAAATCTATGTGGTAGCAAGCCAGTTCCATCGCGACGGGTGCAGTGCGTCGCTCCGGGTGTTCGCCAGAGTTCCGGTCCAGTGGTCTGCGCACGTTCCAGCACCCGATTCTGAGTGCTTTGCGCGCAGGCACAGGAATGCATTGGTTGAAAACCGCACGCGAGGTGGTCGTTGTGCTTCGGATGTTTGATTGAGGGACTGCACCCGGAGCCTTTGGCTCCATTGCCTGACACGTACGGTAGTGTGTGGTTTGGAGGTTTGCTTGAGGGACTCCGCCTGGAGCCTGTGGCTCAACAGCATGATCCACAAGGCAGTGAGGAGCAGATCACGCTCGGGAATGTGATTGCAGAGACAGACTGGAATATGCTTGACCGCCGTCACACGCAGCCTTCGTGGTACTGGAACGATTCATATATATTTTGCAACCGTAGCAGGATACACCTGCAACCACGGCCAGACGCGGATGGATTTTGGCGGGTTTTCAATAAATTGACTGGGAGCTACCTGGATTGAGGCAGGCAGTAGAAAACCGTTGAACACCCGGAGGTGTCCTCCCACCGTCAGAGATAATGCGTGGCGATCGTCCTCAACGCCAATCGAGCGGTGAGCTTATAACCAGCAGACCTGTTGTCTCTCATGGATACGTTTTACGGGAAGAGGGCCATCAACCACTTCCTAACCTCCGAAGAGGATGGACTAGGATACTGCTAGGGCGCCCATACCTGAAATGAGAAAGACTCGGGTAATCAGCCAAAGCGTTCGATTAAATGAACACCCGAAAGACAGCGGGTCTAGCACATGGTCAGTTCACTGACTCATGCAGATTAGTGTCTTGGATCTTAACAGGTAGAAGGGCGAAAACCAACTCCCACCCAGCGGTCGCCACGAGGAGGTGCCAAAGATATGAGCAAATGGCACAACAGTAGCAGCAGTTGGTAGACCATCTGTCAGGATGTAGCCACCACCAGCCTCAACACACCATAGGCTCTCTCGCCAGATAGCAGGTTAAAAAAGACAAGATATTGTTTAATGGTCCTACCGGTGTGCAAACCATCTTTAAAATCAAAAAATTCCAGTAGATGGTGAGAACACATGAAATGTAAGCTGAATTGCGAATGGCAAGTAAAGCAAATGAGCTTGCAAAAATCCTTCGTTGAAATATCAACAGTCGCCTCTCATTGACTGCTGAAATAGTGGATGATATAATGTCGCAAACTGCAAACCATTTAGCACTTTCCTCTCAATTTCCGTTAACCTGTAGAATGAAACTTTAGATATACGCGTTTAAAGAAGAACGAATATTGCTGTTTGACATATACACCAAGCTGTAAATTATATTCAACTGCTCTGCATTCTGGAAGCGGATAGCATCCTACAATCACCCATAAAATATGCAGGGCATAATATGTTACTACACATTTTAATTAATTTTGCCAATTATTGGGGGTCAAGGCGTTCGCAAGAACAATGGAAAACATCGTTCACCCATCGCAACGATGGTGGCATTAACCAATGGAATAACAATTGCAAACCAATAATTTGCACTGCTGTAATCTCCGTGATCGTTTGGGACATTGGTAAATCAATGTGTGTAAATTTTAGACTAGTACAAACATGATTTTATTGGTAAGCGATAATACCCATCCTAGTGGTTACATTACTTGAGCTAAATACCTGACTATATTGGCTCCAACTGTGTAACAATTAATGTATTTTTGGGCATGCAGAAGGCATACGATCGGTTACATTACAAACGGTTAGATATTATGATAGCTGTTTTGACGAACTTAACATAGGACTGAGTCGGCAACAACTAACAGCAAAACGTCACACTGAAATAATTACCTTATCCGTCTAATTTATTTCTTTGTGCCGAATTAAGAGCGATATTAAAAATGGTGTGTGTACGGTCCCTTAATTCGCCTTCCTAATATCAATGACCTCAGGTTGATTATCAGACATATACTGCCGGTTAATTTGCAACTGATATCGACATTTGCAACAGTTCCGATGGCTTCATTAGGTTCTACCAAGTTGGGAAAGTTGGGAAACTACATCGACCTGGATACCATCATGTCCTATTTTCGTGGAGATGATCACTTGGCGAAAAATTCAGTGATTAACCATTTAACGCTCAGTGCTTGTATTACCATCACTTTACTCAGTGTAATTAGAACTTAGTGTCTGAAGGCTAAATAACCTGTCACATTGCCTGCTACCGTCGCATGAAACTGTAAAGTTGGGTGGAAATATCATGTCGGAAATACTTACCAATTTAAGAAGATAATTTGATGTTGCTCTAGAGAAACGTGTTATCACCTGTACTTATTTGATATATGCATGCATTGACAGTGGTACTCATTTGACGAGAAATCTACGCATTAATATTATGTAATTGGTATTATCATTAATTTTTGTGCTGTTGGTTTTATTGACCAGGAGCAACACCAACCTGCATCCTAAATTGCTATTGATACTGCTCCCTTTGAACCGATCAGATATTATGTTCTTGAAAGCTAACAGCAAGCTCGCAAGGGCACTAAAAATTGCGCACAGGGAGGCCGGATAACTACAGCAGCAGAATGCGAGTCAATGGCAACTTTTTGCACATAATATATGTTTTGGGGATACTGGAGTGAAACATTGAGATTCTTCATTTTACATTGGAGAGCTTCGGTTTGGCGTGATGGTAGTAACCTCTATCACTAACAATCCTATCAGTCTCTGCCTTCTGTTAAAGCCCTATGTAATAATCCGCTAGGAAGAATGCCTGCAATGCACCCATGCCCCCGTACAAGCATACACCAGGCTCTGTGCTTACACTTTCTGTTCTATTAGCTAATAACACATGAACATTGGGAGTGTCATGCGGTGACGCAAACAATTAGACACAAACAGGAAGAGTTGATTTATGAAGTGTTCACTTGATTTAACAACGGGAGATTTTGAGCATTTTACAAGCTACCTATCAGTGCTATGTGCTACGTTGGCCGTACGATGGTATGATTCAGGGTCGTAGCAACGCCAATTTCCCTACCTGTTTCTGAAAAGTAGAAGTGACATCCGAATAGGGATTGTTTGAATTTTATATAGTCACCCACGATCTAGACGCATGGCTTATTATCACCAGATGGTTGTCGAAAATTGCGCGCAAAGTAATATGGATATATATATATATCTATAGTCCACCGTGAATGTGCTACAGTACAACACTAATTATTGCAAAGATTTGCGCGTACGCCACTAGAGCCATATTGAATACCGGCTAGGGTCTACCAATTTACAGCTCTGTCTGCATGCAGATGACCTCCGTGTGCTCATGTAACCAGTTTCTCGGTTTTTATGTGGAAGCCATAAAATGCACCAAGGTAATTAACAGCACTTCGGCTTAATGCGTAATGTGTTCTCATACTTGCACTGCTCAGTATGTGTGCCAAAATTTCTTGTAAACTTTAACCTTAACATCTAAATAAATTTGTCAAACATATGTCACTTTTTAATCATAAAATATTGCTACATAGCTCCACTAAATTTTGTGATGATGGAGGTCACGCATATTGATTAAATATGAGCAGGATACATCCTTTAGTTGGATCAAATTGACGTAGAATATTTATAGCTCCCTACACAAAAGTATGTAAGGAGAAAACTATTCAGAGAAACCAGTATCCCCACAAGCAGTATTGACGTCAGTTAATTTTATAGCAATAAGTTGCCTCATCCTTGAGGATTTGCAGATAGGCTCAGCGCTTCAAGCAAAAGGAATTCCGTTCAAAATGCCCTGAATCTGCAAGGTCCAAGATTGCTTGCAAAGCAGCTTAGCTGGAATAAAAGAACGAGAAAATTCAGAGTGTAATATCGGTAATAGCATTAAGAAATAAAATCAGTTTTCAGTAAAAAGACGAGTCCAAACACAGGGAAATTTACTACCCTTCTACGAATAGTGAAAACGTAGGAAAATTAATGAATATACGTCTTTGTTTTTTTCATTTAACCTCATAAAAGTGTACTTAAAACAATGCTTTTATTTCTGCTTTTGTCTGGTGGTTGCAAACCACAATTAATCAATTCATGCATAATGTTTTCCTGAATTGAAGGATACAACGCAAGCAGCTGTGCCCGTTTCGTTTCTTCATAAAGTAGTAATAAGATACTCGCAAATTTCGTCTGCACATGATGGATTATAAAAGTCTGTAAATCACTCAAAACAAAGCAAAATTATGTTCACAAAAATTAAGTTAAAAGCAAACGGCAGCAGTTACTATTCCAAAAGTGCACCCCAAGAATATCGTCTAGTAATTGATTGCAGTACGGTCTAAATCTCGGTAAAATAATGAATTAAATAACGTTAAAATGTTACTAAAGTTACCGGACAAAATATGTGCATAAAATAGACAGATGACCACACAAAAAGAAGACGTGTACGTATACTGGTGTGTTGCACCGAGCAGCATACATATTGCGATGCAAGTTGCGATATTAATTCACGAATGTTGGAGCGCTCTAGACTGAAGGAAAAAAATAAATTAACTCTCAGAGAAAAACGGCTGAGCTCAAGCTGGTTCGTGGATTAGATTAAGTAGGAGTGTGTAGAATCCTACCTCAACGGTCCTAGTGATCAGCGTGACCAAGGATCCCTTCAGGGTGGATGGTGTTCCATATTAAGCTGTGACCGAGAAATCCAAGTACCAAAACTGTATTAGAAATGGACAGTCCATATAGTCATTTATCATTGAGACGAACGTTGCAACAGTGAAAAAGTAGAAACATTTTGCTTTGTCGAGTATTAATAAACTTATAATGAAGTTAATATTAATTTATTATTAATTAAATATTAATTATTATTAATAAATTTAGTAATTGATTAAAGCATTGGATGAAATGGCAACAAAAAGCATCGTGGTTTTGTAGTGTTTTCCAGCAGGCAACAACAAATATCCACCCGATTCTCGTACAGCCTTGCTATCCAAGTGTCCAAGGTTCTCTGTAACGCGAAGTAGGTTTACATTATGCTTGTATTTCGCAAGCTAATCTCACAACGTGTAATCCATAATCGACTGTCCAACTCATAATAAACCGTTGAGACAACCGGTACCCTCCGTGAACCGCTGACCACATTGTTCTTGTTACTGACGAATATTAAATTGGGTGCGGGATGTTGCCCTACTATATCCACGTGCTGAGATAAATGACATGAAGTCGCGTTGTGTTTTTGTAGTGCATTTTAGAAGAATCACCTTATTTCCTACTGCTTCTTTACGGTCCTAAATATCACATAGGCCCAGCCTCAAATAAATGTGTATCGCCGTTAACTTTAAGGAGGCGCACCGAAATTCTTTCATAAAACGAGTAAACAAAATGTGACCCTCCAATTAGACATTAACCGTTGTAACAAGCGAAGCCCGCCGTAAAACGGTAGCCAATGTGGTAGCGAGTATGCCAAATTTGCAACAGTCGCGGATTCCGGATTTGCGTTTTTCATCTAATGACATGAAGTACATCAAAACCCGTCGTAGTTGTTCAGTGTTGTGAAGCGGAAAACATAAAACATACATCCGATTCCGCTACGTTCTTATTGATCGCATTGAAGAAGGTTCAATTAATGTGAATCGCGGTGCACCTTAATCTTAAGCTTTGCAATCCTAGCACCGAATTTGTAATCCAATATAAACACTTAATAAGTCAACATGGCATTGCGAATCGTGGCCCGCCGTGGTTCGATAGCCGTAGCAGTAGATGTATTGCTACTATTCTAATAGTCGCTTGTTTGAGATATGCTCACCCTACCAGATTAATTAAAATGACATCGAACGCGTCGTGGTTGTGCTGCGTTTTCTGGCTGGCGTCAAAATCTTTCCATGTGATTCGACCACGATGGTGTAACGCAGTGGCTAAGTTTCACTTCAATGTCAATCGTGGTCCTATTTAATTTGGATATCGCAATACAATCACATCACTTTTAATGCAGCAGCAGAAACTTCTAATATGTAATCTACATGTTTAAGATGGGCAAAGCTTTTCACAACATTGAATGTATAATTACAGGTTAAATTTTGCATTACACGATGTGTGATAGAATTTTGACGCGCTAGCCTAATGTGGTCTGCAATAGACTTTGAAATGAACATTGGTCAACCCAATAGCAATGACTGTAGCGTAAGCAAAATAATATTGTTTGTTGCAGCTCGAAAACATTGAACATTTGCGACACGTTTCTATATCATTTTAGCTGATCAACTTGTGATAGAAGGCCTCGACCATGAGACCAGTAGTGGAAACCTCCAAGGAATAATCTTCCGGTTCAAGATGCGTAAAGTTTGTCACAACCGTAAATGACTAATTGTAGAGTTAATCTTAGCGTGATTATGTTGACACAGATAAATGTGACCCTCAGCCATCGAAGATGGACTTCGGATTTTGCCCGTCAGAATACAGCGCGCAACTTACAAGGCGGTTAGATGTCATTTCATCTCAGCAGTTTGACGATGTACGATCCCAAACCGAGAAAGTTAAAATAGGAGCCAAATTTTATGGCTTAGGTTTCTGGTTCAAGAAAAGCATCGCTGGTCGTAATATTGGATGACAAAATAGAAGGTCAATTTTGGACTACGCGTTAAACGATTGACTGCGACGCGCAACTTCAAATTGGACCACGATTCACAATAAGTTAAACCTTGGTCACTGGGATCAGTAGATCCTTATGGAAGGCAGATAGAATTTGAATATTGTCTTTCGGAAAAACTGCACAACTACGATGGGATACGATGTCATTTAACCACATCAATTAGAGAAAGGAGACTTCGAAACTTCAAACATTACATAAAGGTAAGAAACCTTAAATGGTTTGGCTAAAGCTTTAAGGCGGAAGCTATCTTTTCAAAGCGCTGGACGTCTATTTGAAAGTTCAAGTTTGCAGAACGCGTGTGATTAGATTGTAATAAACCTATCCAATGTGGAGAGCGTTTTATATTGAAGCGAAGCTTGATCACGGCAACCGCAGGTGAACAGATGGATATGGGTTTTGCCTGCCAGAAAGTATTGCACCAACATAAGATATTGCAATGCAATTTTTCACTTGTCAGTGGAATATAGGATGCCTAGAAAACGCAGAGGTCTGAATAATATCTGAATGCTCTTATAATTTGTAAACTGGGTCACATTAAGCAAAGTTACACACGAAGGTGAATTTGCAATATGTAGGTTAATTATGCATAACACGTTATCTGGTTGGATTGCGAGACACAACCACAATTTGCCCCGTCATAAACTATGAAGTGATCCTTGGTCAACAGCGACCGACAAGAAAATAACCGTGGCAAAATGGTACCGGGTTTTGCCAGCCTGAAAAACTCCACACGCAAAAGATCTTTCTATGTGATTACTTATCATCGCGTGGATACAACAGGTAAGCGAAAACGAAAACAACGCAAATTAGTCGTAACCTCAAACCATTTAGCCACCATGCCACGGCGTGCAAAGCTTGTCACAACGATAAGTGAATTTTTGGAGAGCCAATATCCGATTACAAGTTGTGTGATTGGAATGTGCAGCGAATTTTAAAGTGGACCGCGATAAAGTGGTAGGTGAAAATTTGACAATGACATCAATAAAACCGTAGCCAAGACTGATGCAATTTGGGTGATGACTGCCTAATCCACTAAAACACAGAAACGCGGTTCGATGACAATTAATCACCTCAGGTTTTACTACAGGTTAAGAAGATACGACCACTGGAATATCAGTCATATACTAAAACACTTTGGCTACCGCAAAACGTTGTTTAACGTTTTCCCGAAAGAGAATGAATAATAGAATATTCTGTTTTGGAATACACGTTTTGGAAATGGATTAGGAAACGCAGTCACAATGTGGACAGCGATTTAATTTCTAATGAAACTTGGTCACTGCAATCAACAAATACACAGCGGAAGCTGTCGGACATTTAGTTTTTCCCGTCCGAAAAAACTGAACAACCGTGATGCCCTTCCACGTCTTTTATTCTTATCATATGGCGAATGCAGGCCTCGAACATGCAACTATTGAAATATCACTCGAACGTTCTAGCCTTCTTTCTACCTTTTCACGGCTTGCAACTCTTGTCAAAACCACGAATGTCTAATATATTGGTCTTTTTAGGATTACAACTTGTTTGAGTAGACTGTGACGCGCAATCTTACTGTGGACCGCGTATCACATTGAAGTAAACCTTGGAAAAGGAAATCAATAAGAACGTAATGAAAGCAGTTGAAAAAACAGTTTTTGCTTGCCCAAAAACACGACAATACTACGACACGTTTCGATGTCTTTTATTATCATCAAGTGGAGAATGAGATTTGCTAACCCGCGAAAATTTGAAATAAATCCGTATTCTCACACCCTTTGTTGACTGGCTCGCGGCGGACAACACTTGGCATAAAGGCGAATCAATAAGTTTGTTTGTCTACCTGATGAGATTTTTTTGACTTCTAAACGCGTCGCGTCGAGAAACACCCGTTACATCTGCTTCCGTTCCGCTCCTATTTAGCGCAGTGACCAAGGTTCATTTTACGCGAATCGCGGTCAGCATTAACATTGCGCGTGGAAATCCAATCAAACAAAGTATAATCCATTTCGCACCGAGCAATAAGTCACTCGTCGTTGTGAGCAGCGTTGCACGCTGTGAACCAACTGCCAGCCCATTGTGATCGCGCTGACCAAGGTTAAATTCAATGTGAAACTTAGTCCATATTTGCAGTGTACATGGCAATTCAAATCCAAAACGATGGTAGCAAATTTGACCTCCCCAATGGACGTTTACCGTTGTTAAATATGGCTGCCTACCGCGACATGTCTAAAGAGCTTAATTCAATTATATTTGTTCTATTGTACCCGGGTTGGACGCCTGTAATCTATAACTGATGAGATTGAAATACCTCGTATCGCGTCCTGGTTGTTTAGAGTTTTCTGCCGGATAACCCTTAACTTGAATCTGCAAACGCTACGGTCCTTTTAGTCGCAGTAACAAAAGTTAACAACAATGTGAATCACGCTCCACATTGAGAGATCTAGTCGCAAACCAACCTCCAAATATGTCATCCAAATGTACCCACCAATTAGACAATCACCGTACTGACAAGCGTTACCCACCGTGGTAGCAAAATTGTTCAGTTTTCTTACAAATTTAATGGTCTCGGGTTCAAGGCCTGTTAAAAACAACTGATAAAAGAATGACATATATACGCTTCGTTGTCGTGCAGCATTTTCGGGCGGGCAACACTGTTTGTCTATCTGCTTACGCTACGGTCCTAGTGATCGCAGTAAATAAGGTACACTACATTGTGTAGCTCGGTCCGCATTCCGCTTGTGTGTCTAAATCTAATCGCATATTTTGGTTTCCAAAATTCCCCCAACAATTGATTATCCAAACTTGTGACAATTGTTGCAGGCATTTGCGAGAAAGCAATGATAAATCGTTCTCAAGATGTCTGATATTGATACACATAGCTTGCAATGTTCGAGCTAGTGTCAAAATCGACTTTTGTCTGGCAATTTTTCAAAGAAATAATTGCGTAGTCTCAATCTAGCACACAGCCACCACTCAGCTCGGAAAAAGACTATTTGCCGCTCGGTATCCTCTAACTATCAACGTCAAAACGAAGTCACCGTTTTAGCTAGGCTCAAGGGCACAGGCCTAGTGGCACAGATCTAAAATTTTAATTAACGTATTCAGGAAAACGGGAAAGACATACATTCAATCAAGTAGGTACTACTGTTATCACAAAGTACTTAGTATAATTCCCGGTTATTTTGCTTACTAGTTCATACAGGTTAGGATGTACCGCAACGTGAGCAGCTAGCATTTGCCCAATTATATAGCTATAAATCAGATTCACTTGTCATAAAATAACAAATTGCCCTGGATATTGTTTTATCGGCAAGGCTCTACTAAGTGTTAAAAGACTAGCAGTATTATAAAGCAGTATGACCATAGTTTTACTATTGTATATCTAAGTTATTACGAAAGATGTTAACGTATAATGAAATATAACGCGTTCGACCACCAAAATATTGGCACGTCATACAGATTTCAACATACGGTGACGACGTTTATTCCTCAGTTGCATGAACGATCTCGCCAATATACTAAAGAAGAATATCTTAATAATAGCAGATTATTTCTAAACCTGTCAAGATATCAGGACATCGGATGGTCACATGGCATTACTTAGCGATCTCGAAGGGCATATGCACGGTCATCCGATCAAATACTCTAGGTTAATGTGACCAAGTACACAAGCTTAATCGCAAGCCATCACCATATATATGTATGTCGAATTGAGTACCAGCAGTTACAACATGCAACTCAAGAAAACGAACTCGGATTAATCATGGAGGACGAGCCCGTTGGCGCAAAACAAGCGGAACGGCATCAAATAAAACCGTCAAAATCTTAGACAATTACGGAGGGCATTTCGGCAATTATGAGGCAACAATCTTTCCGCAAATGCTGAACGCCCACGTGAGGCCACACGTGGGATAGGCTATCCAGCCCTGGCACCAATGGTGCAAGCGCCACTTCGATGCACTTGAAGCCACACAACCTAGAGCGATCAAGCTATTTATAGGGTTGTTTCATCTCTCTTACCAACGCAGACTGCAGTCCCTTAATTTGCACAATCTTGCATATCGACGTCAGAGAGGAGACCTAAACAAGCGTTATTAATACTGACGAACCCAATTCACCCACGACGCAATACGTTGCAGCTGAGCCAAAATAAAACCTAATATACCATTAGCACAAACTAGCTACGCAATGCCTTCGACTATACTGACGAAACAACTTGTTGTCCCTCCGTGCGTCCCGTGCCTGTAATAACCCTCTGACTCTCGTTACCCTTGCCATCACATTAGCGTTTTTGAAAACAGGGCCTGTGGGGACGCTTTCAAACTGGCATTACTTGAGATAATCCGTTCCACATGCTTTAATACCCTTGACAAATTATTGTGCGTTGTTCATCATCGTTATGGGAGTAGCCGGAAATGTGTAATTGTCTGAGTGCCGGGATTGTCTGAGTGCTTGGGTTGTTTGAGAACTGGGATTGCCTGAGTGATAAGGAGTGTGTGTACAAGTCCAATACGTGCAAATGACTCAGGAGTCTATGCCGTTCAAGTGATGATTGTGAGAATTTAGTGTCTAGTTGATTTCTACTTTCTGTAGGGTTATTTGTCTCCTACCACATACGAATGCTCGTTTCTACGCATTGTTAGTGCTTTGCATTAAGATTAATGCGGAGATAAAATAAGGGATAGATGGCCATTGCCTTATTAAAATGTTATGCCATTAAACATCATGAAAACTAGCACAGTGAGTAATGTCTATTGTCGTAATATATCCCACTGGTTTTTTCTCAGGAAATATTGGGAAATATGCTCATTACCGCTGAGGTGATATTGTTTGGATACAACTTGACATTTATGTAGCTAGGAATAGCAGCTCATTGTTTCCATGAGGAAACAAAAGCATGTATATGAATCAATTTAGTTTAGCTCGAAAAACAAGTCACATGCGTGAAAAGGAAGAGAGTTACTTCCGCTAACACATGATAGAAAATCAACAGGATGGCCATTGACCCACATAGCGCTTGCGATTTGACCACGCCTTATAAACTTCATAAGCAAAATGGCGAATTGTGTACATGCTTATTGGAAAATCGCATTACTGATGAATACCAAACTCTTTCAGGTGCGCATATACAGGCATACCGTCTGCAGTTATTTAAATGTATGTATAAATCAAGGAACAAACAATTAACGCAGCGATGCGAAACGTATACGTTGCATCGATTTGGCTGTCATACTTACTTTATGATAAGGTACCAAGAAACCGAGTCCACGAATCGTCGGGTCAAATTTAAAATTCAAAATGCTCAGGCGTGCGATGCTGCCCATTGCTTGGTTTGTTAATTGTTGCAATAGGGACATTTTATGAAGATTTGCATTTAATACCTTTAAAACGTATGCTGGCAGTTCGGTGACGTTCTCAGTTTGTTGTTTTCTCGCAGCTTCGTGGTAAGATGATGATGGCGGTTTGATGTGTATATGGGTTATGAAAATGAATTCAACATTTAGATTAACCAAACAAAATCATAAGAGTAATAACATTCATATTTATTAAACTGTAGCCTTAAAGTTGGATGTATTTGTGATTGGCAAGTAAGAGATTTGCGAAAATAAGGAAAATAATATATTAAGAATACACCAGTGGATCATCAACCGCGATTTGCTTTAGCATACTAATTTAGCCTGGATTCCTATCGTTAATTGTTAGTTATAACCTAGTGTATATACATACGCTGATTACATTATGATGTTGATCTAAGCAAGTTGCGTTTTGGGCCGCCAGATTGTGAAGATGCTCGGTTAGCGCAGGTATATTGCATTCAATCTCCACTTTTAGGTGGATATTGAAGGCTTGTGACTATGCACCGGAAAATATTGTTAAACACCGGAGTTGTAAACAGGTGATGATAAAGGGAATAACTGCCTATTCCCTGCCAAGTCAGGACATATTTAGTGCATCGCAGTTTTGTTGACGATGTTAATGGCAGGTTAATTTGTATAGTGTGCAATATTTAGGCGATATTCGTGTAGATGTATAGAGGAATTACATCAAAACGAGGTACTATGCTATAATCTAAGAACAATGTTAATGCGAAATATAGGTTAGACAGTAGGACAGTGGAGAAGTAACTAAGTAGTAACTGGCAACCAGTGGCAAAACAAAATCTGTGAAGAATACAGAATGTCAAACATGAACAAGTGAAGTGATACAAGCAACCGTGCAACTGTTTCCCGAGGACCTTCTTCAATGCTTTTGGTACCTCGAGAGTATTCACATGCACCTCCATGCTCCAAATGGTCTTGCATGTTATAAAAGCTTACTGGCCACTACCGAATGTGTTCATCATTTCTGGATTGCTTTTCTGTTAGCTTTTTAAACAAGCCAGAGAGCCCTTTGTTCATTCATACTTGTTTGCGTGCACGATGGTCTGGATCCGCGGCCATGCGTCACAAGCCATAATGCGTGAGTTCAGCGGTAAATATTGCTCGGCTTTTTAATGTTTGCACATTTATTTATTCACCAGTGGATCTGTTGGCATGGGTAGATATATTGCTTAGAATCTTCCAACCATCACCTCCGAAAATCAGCACCGGCTTGACCAAAAGAATAACAGGGGAATAAGTGAGTCGATTAAATAAGTTGGCTGAACTATCAAAGAAATAATTCTCCAATTGGTATGTATCTCGGCATTATGGGATCCGATATTATTGGGTGAGACAAAATATTGCAGGAGTTTAGACTTACAGGTAGCGTTATTAAAGATTTCGCTTCTCATTTCAGCAAGCATTTGAGGAGACAAATTATCCAAATGCTCTAGAAGAGAAGAATGTTTAAAATATTCAAAGGAGAGACAAAGTAAAGTATGCGCATTATGTTTCTCTCAATACCAGTAGGTCTCTAATGGTGTTTATTGTCGATCATAAATTTAAGGTATGATGGAGTTTTATGAAACTGGATGAATACATACAATCGGGTCCTGGCTGAAACTACGGTTATAAAGAGAGAAATCTAATTTATGTAGGTCATTCTCCATTGAACATTGCACAAGCCCATTTGTATACTCGAGGGAAGTTTATCCGCCTTCCAATTTAGAAGACCATGGTACACAATGAAATCTAAATCGAATGAGGCCGCAGAAAAATAAAGAAATGTTTTATTCTCGAGAAGGCGGTTCACGCTTTTTCATGCATGAACATTTTGACCCAAAATGCTTGGTCAAGAATGTGCGAAAATCCAGTAAGTTTACCATAACAGTGTACGTTTTATATCAGGGGGTATGTAACGAAAATAATTGTGTGGGTGTGCATGTATCTATGTAGTTGTGTTGCTTTTTGTGCTGCGCCATTCTTCTTTGTTAAATGTTGTCGATAATCTGCGAATAGAAACTGATGTCCAAATGTCTACCTCTGTGGTCGCCTTATTTGTTTGGCCATCAAATTAGTCAAACTGCCCCCTCAGGGATACGTTGTTTTCAAGAAAAGGAGACCGCTAATTGACATGTTTTACTAGAGCAGGCTCCTGCGTAACGAGATCACATGATTTCTAGTAGTCTGTGTGGATGGCATGACCTGCTACCCAACGAACGGCAATACAGCTGATTCACGTTTTTAGCTGCTGGCACCAAAGCGACACCATCACAAGGTTGCTATGATGCGGACGTCATCCTAACGTTTGCCATACATTCAAGGCACGAACCTGGGTCGAACCTGTCTATACACGAGCTCCGGCTTACATATGATATAATGCCGAAGTAAGAGCATGAGACTTGATATGTCAGTGAGCGCAAATTGTTATTATTGCGTTACCACATTGTTCCACTGCTTGGTGACGCAATTACGAAGTGATGCAAGATAAGTCATATGCAATGTGAATGATTATTGATAAGACAACCAGCCTATGCCACGCCGCTATTCCCTCGCATAAAAGCACTTAAAATCCTATTTCAGGACACCGTATCTACCAACGTCAACCCCGAACTTTGGGTATTCTACCACTAGGAATTACGAAACAACAAATAATCCTAAAGTAAAATTAAATCCATGAAATTCTCCGCTAAAATTTCGCAAGTGCTTGGGTATGGATGTTGCATAACGGAAGGCTCCCTAAATCTAGCAGGTCAAATTTTCCAAACTCCTCTTAAGTTAAGAACCTAAATTAATATATTCCACATAGTTAACGTTTAGGAATATTCTCAAATCTGATGGGAAATGAAAAATAGAGAACACAATTATCACTCAATCATTTGCACCACTCGAATCTTGAGTGCCAATGTTTAAGAGAATGATAAGACTCATACTTGAGTACTGAACAAGTATGCATAGACACTTGCGTAGAACGGATAAATAGATTTAGAAAAAGCGTGCTATACAAGAAACTCCAAATTGGCCGGTCCAACACCCGGTTTCCTCATGGAAACAATGAGCTGCTATTCCTAACTACATAAACGTCAAGTTGTATGCAAACAATATCACCTCAGCGGTAATGAGCTTATTTCCCCATATTTCCTGAGAAAAACCAGTGGGATATATTAGACGATAGATATTACTCACTGCGCTAATTTACATGATGCTTAATGGCATAACATTTTAATAAGGCAATAGCCATCTATCCCTTATTTTAACTCCGCATTAACCTTAATGCAAAGCACTAACAATGCGTAGAAACGAGTATTCGTATGTGGTAGAAGACAAATAAATCTACAGAAGGTAGAGATCAACTAGACACTAAATTCTCACAATCATCACTTGCACGGCATAGACTCCTGAGTAATTTGCACGTATTGGACTTGTACACACACTCCTTATCACTCAGGCAATCCCAGTTCTCAGACAACCCAAGCACTCAGACAATCCGGGCACTCAGACAATTACATATTTCCGACTACTCCCGTAACGATGATGAACAACGCACAATAATTTGTCAAGGGTATTAAAGCATGTGGAACGGATTAACTCAAGTAATGCCAGTTTGAAAGCGTCCCCACATGCCCTGTTATCAAAAACGCTAATGTGATGGCAAGGGTAACGAGAGTCAGAGGGTTATTACAGGCACGGGACGCACGGAGGGACAACAAGTTATTTCGTCAGTATAGTCGAAGGCATGGCGTAGCTAGTTTGTGCTAATGGTATATTAGGTTTTATTTTGGCTCAGCTGTAAGGTATTGCGTCATGAGTGAATTGGGTTCGTCAGTATTAATAAGGCTTGTTTAGGTCTCCTCTCTGACGTCGATATGCAAGATTGTGCAAATTAAGGGACTGCAGTCTGCGTTGGTAAGAGAGATGAAACAACCCTCTAAATAGCTTGATCGCTCTACGTTGTGGGGCTTCAAGTGCATCGAAGTGGCGCTTGCACCATTGGGGGCAATGCAATCAGAGCATTGGTTTTTCGCAGAAATTTACCCAGTTATTTCTTTTAATGGCGAAATAGGGGGAGGTTATTTTGGTGCTCATTTCATAGCGAAGTTAAAGCGTATCATTTCTTGTCCTATATCTGAGTGGTTCTCCAAAACATCTGTATGTGCACTGGAGATACACAATGTAAATATCAAGTCAAAAACGTGCGCCAACCGAATTGGTACTGTAACTACCTGCGTTCAAACACCAACTCTGACGAAAGAAATGAAGGACGCGTTTATAGACGAGGATTTCAGGGAAGACGAGTGTATCATGGTGATGTGGGAAGTAACTGTAAATATTTTTAGTTTGTGTTACAACTCCAAAGCAATTTCGAATTCTGTATTGATGCTGGCTACATTCAAGTATATTGAATATGACAGCTTTTTGATATAGGCAAGTGAAATAAAAACCGAGGCCCATGAGACGGAAAACCAAGGCGATCCATGGAAATGCATTATTTATGGCGTTTTAAGCATTTCAGCTGTAAAAATGTGATGTAGTTATAAAAATCATCTTTCGCCTTTTCCTTCACGACAATATTTGTGGGAAAGGTAATTAGTGAGGATCATTGAATCCTAGTTTAATGCAGGAGTAGGGTGAACGATTTCGATAATAAGTATTGTTTTCAGCCCGTTTACATTTGCTATCATGCTTTGGAAATAATAATAATAAAAATCAGTCGTTACTTCAAAGGACGGAAATATGCCGAGGAATTACAGGATCATTGTTAACTTCGTTTGAACGTGAGTCATTATATCCAGGTTATTACGGCGTTTATTAAAATTACAGGCATTGTAAACGATTGCAATGATAGTAATCGTTTGGTTGTGGGTGCTATGTTGTCTGCAATCACTGTTATATCTCAGTGAACGGGGAGGGTTGAAGTGTAAATATTACGTGGTGATTGACTTCACATTAAACTTATCAGGTCATTTGATGAAATTGCTGAAAAAACAAAAGCAAGTATTGACATCTGTGTGGAATATAGAGAAATGATTATCTGCGGCTTAATACCCATCTATATAATAAATATATAGATATATATAGAGGAAGTATGCTTCTCTGACCCTGGTTTGCTGTGGCTCAGTTTTTCAGTGTATATGGATAAAAGGCAAAAGCTACCCTTTGTAATAGATGTAGTTTTGAAATATATGTTCTTATTCAATTTGTTAGTTGTACATTTTTCTAGATATATGCAATCGAATGGAAAATTCTCAACTTTGTTGTGTGCAAATTTTCTCAACTCCCGTGCGTGTAAAACGTTTTGTGTTTTAAAGTTCGGTGCATAATTGGTCATTACCAGAGTTGCCGGCACTAGAATTGGCGAAATATAATTGCATAACTGAGAAGTCAGTGAGTAAATAAAAACACACTTCAAAATACTGGCTGTGACATTTGTTGATTATGAATAAAAACCCCGAACGAATAGGAAATTTTAGTCTCTATACCTGTAAGGGTATTTCTTTGGCTCAGTTTTAAAATAAGGATTAAAAAAATTCAGTGATTACCTTTGTGCAGATATATAGATAGGTTTTCAGAATCTCTAACATGCAACTAATAACTGTCTATGTGGGCGTCAATTCCTATTTAAATTAATTCGCACACTTCGAATGAATTGTCATGAGCATTCCTGATGGTGAATGCAAACGCGTTGCGTGGTATCCCTCACACGTCGAGAACATTGAAAACTTGGGTGGAATATTTTGACATTTTTCTGCTTCTAGCAGTGTGGGTACGTATTTATATACGACTGCCTCGCTTGGAATGTTAGACTTCAAAATAATGTTCCGTTCACCGTCTTCTTTGTTTTTGGCGCGCAAGAATGGCTTTTTCACTCAGCCTATCCTGATTGCGATAATTTGTTTGGATATTAAAAAATAACATTTCAAACTGTTCTGCTTTTGACGTCTAAACATTCAAAAGTTACGAAGTGATGAAATACTTTTAGAGAGCAGACAGACGGGCAACTCTCCTTTCCCCGTATGCAGTTTTTTATTTGAGAAGACATCAGCCAATTGATCATGTTTTACCTGTTCATGTTTATATAAAAATAGTATTAACGACTTAACCTGACGTCATTTAGAAGAATAATGCAGGCAAGCATGTATTTCGTCCGTTTACACATGTCTAGGAATAACAGGCAACATTGGCCCGAAATCCCTAGCAAACAATAATAAGGCGATCTCAAATGGTTCGGTGTAACTTCCCAAAACTTGCAAAGATCAAACAAGTGCCCAGCCATTTTTCGTGTGCAATAGAGCATCCATGGTAAGCAATAAGTTTACATTAGTGCAGTGTTTATCGCATTTGTCATTTCCATTATACGCGTTAGCTTGTTTTGTAAATCACATCAGCTACTGTGGTTACTATGCTTGGCGAATTAGGAATAGTTGCATTTGGGATTTTCATTGCATTAAATATTCAATGCGGAATGAGCAGTTTTTCTACCAGGTAGCAACCTTTCAGCTTTTCTGAGGACGCAGGATTTATGGTTAGCTATTTTGCGATCTACCTGCTGCAAGAAATAAACGAAGTCGAGGAGTTTACCATTTTCTTCACGCGCATCTTAGAAGAAGGTTGCCTCAACCACATCATGGATATTTTGCATTATTTAGCCTTAAGTTTCTTTTCGATCAAGTGTTAACCGAAGAATGTTTTATCGTGTATATGTTGATTAATCGCCCCTGTTTTATTTTAAATCATGGCGTAATTCGGCGTCAACGGAAGTAGCAGTTTTTCGAATGTTTGATGGCGTTTCTGCAAGAATTAGAGCATTGTTCACCATTTCTAACTACACATTTCCGCAATTGTCAACCGGATTTTGCCGGAAATCCCATGCTCCTGTCGTCATTTCACTGTCTCATTAGACGTGCAAAGTATTTAGCCAGATCCGATAGTTGTTTCTCTTAGAGCTGTTGCAGAATTGAGAAAGCAAGCGGTTAAGATAATTGCAAGCCATGCGATAAATTTTTTTTCGTGAAATCTTGCACGCGTCATCAGTGCGTAAATCAGTGCCTGTCATTTTATTTTTAATTCATAGTTACACATTCCCTGAGTAAAGTAGCATTGTAACGCCGTAAACAATTCGAAATTTCCTGAAAGACCTAGAACCAGGTATACTGACCAAAAGCATGTAATGAGGAAGGCATTTGCCTTGATTTGGACGCACGGTGTACAGTTTGTTCATGGTAGATACCTAGAAGAATGCAGTTTGGTCATCGACGTACGCTTCTCGTTTACTGCTTTCCAATGATCTTCCACTGATATTCTAAGGTTTATACTTTGGACGATCTAAGTACTCCTGTTAATTTGCAAACGTGTCATGCTGACATCATGTAAACAAAACAGTTAACATTGCAGCCGTGGATACAGGGCCACTGAGCATTTTGGAATGTACATTTGATCCGACGATTCGTGGACTCGGTTTCTTTGCACCTTATCATACAGGAAGTATGATAGCCAAATAGATGAAACCTAGACGTTTCGCAACGTTGCGTTAATTGTTTGTTCCTTGCTTTATTAAGCCATTTAAATAAACGCAGAAGGTATGGTTATTTGTGCGCACCTGTGCGATTTTCCTATAGCCATGCACGCAATTCGCCATTTTGCTTATGATGATTATAAGGCATGGTCAAATCATAAGCTCTATGTGGGGCAATTGCCATCCTGTTGATTTTCTATCATGTGTTAGCGGGAGTAAATCTTTTCATTTTTATGCATATGACTTGTTTTTTTAGTTAAACCACAATTGTTATATAACATGCTTTCGTTTCCTCATGGAAATAATGCGCTGCTATTCCTGGCTACATAAATGTCAAGTTCTATCCAAGCAATGTCACCTCAGCGGTAATGAGCATATTACCCAGTATTTCCTGCGAAATAACCAGTTGGATATATTACGACAATATGTACTACTTACTGTGTTCGTTTACATGATGTTTAATGGCATAACATTTTGATCAGGCAATGACCATCTATCCGTTATTTTATCTTAGTGCAAAGCACTAACAATGCGTAGCAACGAGCATCCGTATTTGGAAGACAAAGAACACTAGGCAAGATCCGTTATAACGGAATGCAGATGTTGCCAGAGTACAGAACGTATAAATCAAATAGACACTGAATTCTTACAATTATCACTTAAATGGAAAAGACTCCTGAAAATTTATACGTATTTGGCTTGCACAGACACTCAGTAGCACTCAGGCGCTGCCAGTACTCAGACAACCCAAGCACTCAGACATTTAAATATTTCAGGCGTACTCCGATAGCGATGCAGAACGATGCGCAATAATTTGTCACGGGTATTATAGCATTTGGAACGGAGTATCTCAAGTAATGCAAGTTTGAATCGTCTCATCACGGCTGGTTGTCAAAAACGTTAATGTAGTGGCCAGGATATCGAGAGTCAGAAGAGTATTCCAGGCACGGACACACGGAGGGACAACAAGTTTCGTCGAATATATATTCGACAACATTGCGTAGCCAGTTTGCGCTGATGGCATCTCAGGTTGTATTTATGCTCAGCTGCAACGGATTGCGTCATAGGGAATTGGATTCGTCAGTATTAACAACGCCTGCGTAGGTCTCCTCTCTGACGTCGATATGCAAGATTGTGCAAATTCAGGGACTGCAGTCTGCGTTGGTAAGAGAGATGAAACAACCCTCTAAATAGCTTGATCGCTCTACGTTGTAAGGCTTCAAGTGCACCGAAGTGGCGCTTGCACCAGTGACTGTTTGATAAATGCGATTTAGCAGGACGATTCTTCCACTGCATGCAGGCACCTGCCATGCAGATGACAGCGGTCGGACTTCCAACATTTAGCTAACCATCCATGATGTTCAGATACCGTCCTTCTTTACGCAGTTTCATAATTTGCGAGCGTGTTTGCAGGAGCCACTAGCATTCATCGGTTCGATCTTCCGCAGCGTTTTGAAGGATGCGCACCAACGTTGAGTCCCAAAAATGTGGAATAACCGTCTGGTGCCCTTCGGAAAACTGATCGCCAGATCTGAATTGCCGGCTGTTTGCGACGAACAAAAATACTCACCAAAATTCTTCCGTTCATAAGTAATACTAATTCGCCCTTACGGATTCCACAAAATGCTATGTCGATTCATAGCTGCCGTAACCGGGAAGTCCTGACGCCGGAAGGCCGACCGCTGTCATCTGCATGGCAGTGGAGGATGCGTCGGGCTATTTCGCATTTAACTAAAATTTCATGTTAGTCAGATACCGTCCTCCATGGCGCAGTTTCATAAGCTGCGGGCTAGTTGACAAGAGCCACTAGCAGACGTGGGTTCGATCCTCCGCAGAGGACCGAAGGATGCGCAACACTGATGTTTCCCAACAGTGCGAAACGGCCGTCTGGTGCTTTTCGGATAGCTGGTTGACATATCATAATTGTTTTCTGATTGCGACGAACAAAATACCCACAAAATCTATCCATTCATAAGTAATACCAATTTGCCAGTACGGAATTCACAAAACGCTATATCAATTCAAAGCTGCCGTAACCTGGAATTATTTACGCCGGAGGGCCGAACTTTGTCATCTGCATAGCAGGTGCCTGCATGGCAATGGAGGATGCGTAGGGCTATATCGCATTTAGCTAACAATTCATGATAGTCAGATACCGTCCTCCATGCGCAGTTGCATAAGCTGCGTGCTAGTTGGCAAGAGCCACTAGCAGTCGTGAGTTCGATCCTCCGCAGAGGACCGAACGATGCGCACCACTGATAAGCCCCAATAGGGCGAAACGGCCGTCTTTTGCTTTCCGAATAGCTGGTCGACATATCTGAATTGCCGGCTGATTGCGTCGAACAAAAATACTCACCAAAATGCTTCCTTTCTTAAGTAATTCTGAAAGTTTTTCAACATGCTGCTGATTATCTTGTACAAACGAATAATTTCAAAGACCCCTAATTTTGCAAATATTTGAGAACAAAAAATAACTTTTTCAAGTGGTGCTTCAGAACATTCAAAACAGTTCTATCTCTCATGAATCACAGTCTGAAAGGAATATCATTGCGGCGCAAAACAATAACATTTAAATACTCAACAATGTTATTAAGTTTAACATTTAAAGCCACGTATAGCACTCCAGTACGTCGACCCATTTGTGGAGCCAGATAATGCGGTAAATCATCCATTAACCTATTAGGAATGCCAACTTCCCTATTGCAATTAAAAATCTGCACGCGATTTATTACGTTGCTTACTGTAAATCGGTAAACTTTTGCAACGATGGAAACACAAAATAAATATTATTCAGGAACGTCGCAATAAAAACTGTCTTATCCAAGTGTTTTTCCATGTCACATTGTCCACTTTATGCATATTCCTATGGATTTTACGGTTATGCCGTTTAAACTAAAATGTTGCTTACAATTGCTGTTTAAATTTTAACATGTAATCAGTTTTAACAAGGCTTAAATTAATGTTATAAAAGTGGTCTTATTAGCTATATTCACCAGTTGCTTCATACATGGAAATTTATACATTAGCTGATCTGAAGTTAACATACTGGCAACCTCTATTTTGTACGGAAAACGGAATAACAATAATAGTGTAACCCTTAGTTTTCTGAAAATGATGTGGCAGAAATATGCGATGTCCTTTATTTTTCTTGAGAAAACTGAGCCATTGTAATTTCGACCGGTTGAAGCCATTTTGACATATTTTCTCATCATATAAGTAGGGGCCAATAACATTTGTTTACCCGTAGCGTTAGATACAATATTACTGTATTTAAAGCGTAACGCACGGAAATGCGAGAGCCGCTATTTATGTTTTACTAATGTTATCTACATTTTTATGAAGATCAAAAATGCGAACACGATAGTATCGCAAGTGCAACCCTTAATAGTTTAACAGGAATTAAGCGTTCTCTATACGGTAGTTAATAAGGGAATTCGGTTATTTCACAATGTCATCTAAGTATGTTAGTGAAGATAATATTTCGTAGATGAATCCTGAATTCACATCAATTTTCCTTGCAAAGTTCTCCTGACTTGTATGATGATGGTATCGGAATGGATGCACTACACATATAGGTCTTTCCTGATCAAATATTATTAATGTGCTTAGAATAAGTATTATCTGGAGCGAAAGTTAACACACTTAGAAACGTGACAAATGGGCTGCTGTGCAGGTCCAAATCCGAAATAATGCGGGGCAAAATAATATTCAAAAATGACTTACATAGAGTGCACTGCTGCTTTTAAGCTGTATCTCATTTGGTTGCAAACATAAATGTGCTGTAATCCCAGGGGTAAATTTATACTGAAGAGCAGATATCCCTTACCTGATGTAATTTGCAAGATGCTAATTCCATGGAGGAAATTGCGAAAGAGAAATACATATTTCTCGGTCAAATAGCAAACGTTGGAAAAATGGCCAAATGATTGATGGTAATGAAGCAAACTACATGCGTATAAAATACCTGCTATTATACAACATGCATTACAAAATGGTGTACCCATACTAGCATATTTCTGATATACGCACCCTTATTCGAAAATAGCATTAACTTCACAGAAGAGCAAACTGCCTATTTATAATATAACCTTTTTTGAAAGCAAAGCGTTTCAATGCGTATAAGTTGGCAACTTGACACTGCCAATTACTTTGCCAAATATTACAACTGAAACTCACTTTTGTAAACATTTTCTTATTTGACTAGACTAGATATATATCTGCGATGGTCGGAAGCATATTTATGAATGACTTCATATAAATCCCTATTTTCAACTTCTCTTTTCTGTACACGCAGATTTTGTCATCTGTCGGGACAATGAATCTTGATGCCGTTCTGTGCCTAAAATTTAGATCCAGAATGAAATAATTCACATCATTAACAGTAAGCTTGTAAATACAGATGAATAAAATAATTCTCACCAATCCTAGGTTGGCTGCCCACATTTGTGTAAGATTATTGTGGAAACTCTCATCTATCCCCATGAGACGGTACTAACTAAGTCGATAAGCAAACAACTATTCGATCTGTAATGAGGTGCTTACATATTGTACACATATGCATGCACCTACGGTTTATAAATATATCGATAACGTTTGATATGTGCACTACATTTAACGACCTTAATCAATAAGATGCATACTTATATACCTCTACCTCCTCGAATTTGGCGCCCAATTGTACTTATGGTGTGCTTTAAACTCTGCTCTGGAGAATTTCGCAAATCCTTCATAGATATTGAACCAGCATACTGCTTCGAATGATATGCAAATTATGTTCGAATTACACAGTAACGGGTAAAAGATTTTGTCAGAATATCTATCGTACCAGCAACAACGCTGTATGCATCGTTAGCGTTTTACAACATTTTCTCACAAGATCAAACTTCTAGGCCAGGAGTCAACAAAATACCACCTGTGGCCTGGAACTGTCCAGCCAGATGTAGCCTAGACTCAGTAAAACGGCTATCCAAACGTAAGTTAAAACTTCGAAGGAATACATTTTCCAAATGTGGTTGTGTTGTCCCACCTTGTGCATGTTACTGCGATGTCACCACCGCCCCTCATCTCTGTTTGTCCCCTCCATGTTGCCTTTCAATTTAGACAAGCTTAACGATGCCCTGTATGGCACTTACTTACTGGTTCCGCCCACACTGCTATATCTCACGTAGCACAGAAAGTTCCATAATGATTCGCACCTCTTACTTCGGACATGCCTTGGACTACACTCACTTGCTTGCATATTTTGCATGCGATCCACGCAATCGTCTCTTTCGCACGGGCACAACCCTCTGCTTCGCGGCTTTCATCCGTTCACCTTGTCAATTAGTGAATGGACCTCTAAGCAAGCCAGATCGTGGCGTATTAACATACACATACACATTTTGTGAAGAGTATATCACGGCCTCGTGGCACAGTTTTTCGCCAAGGATGTTCAAAACAATAAAGAATGGGCAATAAATGTATAGGGGTTTAGGAGCGAAGCTTTACAAGTCCCGTTGGATAGTTGGTGGGATTTCAACATAAAGATAATGATGGTAAGGATTGTAAAATTGTTAATACTTTAAATACGAAAATAAGGACTTTCCCTTTGCTCAGCTGTAGTCCTGCGATCCTCTTATATTCACAGCAACCACAGTTAACAACAAATAATTCCATGGTATAGTCCAGGTTTAGGATAGGGACGTAGTGTTAAGTAACAAAGTGTAATTGGATGAGTGCATCGCCCAACCTTCTTTAAATACTGGTAGTCTCGTTGCAGAGACGACTGACTCTGGGAGAGCAATCCATGGGTAACAGACACGAATGGAAAAGAAATTTCTGCGACACTGCAGTCGATTGTTTTGTTTTACGAGTTATATTTAGTGGCCCCTCATGTTTGTATTGCTGCTAAGTTCAAGTAAAGTGCGATACACATGATGTGCGTGCCGCAGAATCAAGTATACCATAATCAGTTCGCCTCCTAGTTTGCGATAAATTCCACTGAACACCCCAATTGTTACAGCCTCTCCTGGTAGCAAAGATTGCGACATCTACTTACGATCTTAGATGCCGGGCGTTGTGGCTGCTCCAGTGCATTAAGGTCCTGTTTCAGCCAAGGAGGCCAGCCTAGAATTGCGTACTTGACTTGCGGAAAAAAGGACGCTACTAGCATCTGTAGAAGCGGCGTATGGTAGAATGTCCTTAAGAATCCATCGTGGTAGAAGCTTGGGATATTTGCGATTTCAGTCTGCTTTTGCGGCACCCCGGCTACTCCTCGCGGAAAAGCTTTTACTAGATACAGCTGCCAGTTATTTATTAATATCGGACCTATGCACATAATTGCAACAGTCAATTAATGATATATTAAATAGTTTTCTTATTATCTTTATATTAGAAAGTACACGCGGATATTTGGTAAGACAATGCCTCATCAGGGACATCTAAGTTCTCCCATTTTGTGTTGCTGTAGGATGTTATTTTTTAACTAACAATGAAGTTTTCATTATTTGCTCATTTTGTTGCAGTGCTAATTATGGCTAGAAAAGGAAGAAAGCGGACGTGGAGTGTTGCTTTTGTAGCTATGTATGGAAAGAATCAAACATCAACTTGGAGGCTAGCGACACAAACGCTAGGCGTTTCATATGTGCTGACCTGTTTACGGCACTAAATTAGCACAACATCTGATATCGTCATAAAACCAACTACGTACCACCATTTCAATGCAAATATTGGATAACACATCGTGTGAATTGATAACAAAGCACAAGCTCAAATTTGATGGCGATTCACGTCGAAGTGAATCTTGTTCACGGTGAGCACTAGAACCGTAGCAGAAGCAAATGGAAAGTGGGTGTTTCCAGCTCGAAAACAATGCACAACCTGGAATGTTTTCATAAGATTTCGTCCGACAAATCGATAAAGCAGGTCATTTACTGGCTACTGTTAAAATATTATCCGAATGCTTTACTTATTTACCTGTCGAGGAATGCATTTTTGGTTAGCGAAGTTTGGATTACACAGTTTGCGAATATATATCGAAACTCAATCTCAGTGTGGACTGCGATCTTCACTGAGGTGAACCTTTGTCACTCGATCACTGTGACTGTAACGAAAGCAGATGAAAATTAAGTATCGCCCGCCAAAAACACCGCACAACCATGACTCTTTTTATCGTCATTTTATCACATCAGGTGGAGATAACAATCCACGAAACCGCGTCCATTTAAATATTCGCGGAATGTATATCTATTGGGCTACTGGGTCACTGAGGAAAGCGCAATGCGCAAAGTGTAATGACTATTTTATTGTCATATTTGGAGTACACTTTGCAGGAACAGATTTCATGGCAAAAAGTGACCCGCAGTTCACTTTGAAAAATACATCGGTCACCAGAATTACTAGTACCGTAGCGTAAGCAGATGCAAATATAGTGTTGCCTGCACGAAAGCATTACTCAACGACGACGCGTTTCAATATAAGTTCATCATAACTAGTGGACATACTAGGCCTCAAACAAGGATACGGTTGAAATCGTAGCTGAAGTCATTAACACTTTGGATTTCGGATCGCCGTGAGCGAAGCTTGACACAACGGTTAATCAATCATCAATTGGCTTAATTTTGGATTGCTCTTTGTGTGGTTGGAATGTGACGCAAAATCTAAGTGCGGACCGCGATTGACATTGAAGTAAAACTTGGTCAATGCGATCACTATGACCGTAGCGGCAGCAGAGAGGACGTAGTTTTAGCCCAATTTTTAGAACACTACACAGCCAAGCCGCCATCCCATTTCAATCATTCTCATCAGTTAAAGATAGCAAGCCTCGAATCGGCGACTATTTCGACTTAGACGTACCCTCTACCAATTGGCTTACGATCACGATGAACAACGCTTGTCGCAAGGTTGAATGGCTAACTGGATAGTCCGTTTTAGTTTACGCGATTTATGATTGACTGCGAAGCCTAAGCTTTCTATGAACCGCGATTTACAGTAAAGTAAACTTTGATCATTGCGTTCACTAGGACCAGAGCAGAAGCAGTCAACACACACTTAAACATCTCAGTTCATGTAACAGCTTGACCCTCGCAGTTTTGCTCGGAGAGTTACTATCAATATCTTCTAGAGGGCTCCCAGATTCGTGCCAGGTCGTATTTGTCCTGCTTAGTGAGACACATAGATTTTTCCTGTTATGTATATATGTCTATTTGTGTATAGTCGTTGGTTAATTAAATGCAGATAATTTGGCTGGTACAGTTGATACGTTCTCATCATATAATATTTAGATTGAAAGTTAACTGCATAATGCAATGGAATACTTGACTTTAACCTTAGGGCGCACGGCAGAATTGATAATTGCTGCCGTCTGCGTTTAACTTTATTTTCATGATTGTTAAGTTGAAAAGTTTTGAATGATTTATAGACTGTTCAAATCCAATATGTGCAGACGAAAAATTTACGAGTAATTGATTAATACTATATGAAGAAACGGAGGAGAGGAAAGATAAATTCTATATGTCTACTGCTTTACAGTAGAATTGATGCATGGTTTGCGAAATTGTGAGTGGCTCCTGTCAAATCCAATCTGAAATAAAGTATATTTATATTCAACGTTTTGGTTTATGAGTAAATAAAATAGGAATTAGTTTCATTTACTTGCCTACGTACTCGCTGTCAGTAGAAGACTGATTGTTTGCCGTGTTTGACTACCATTCTGTTGACAGGTGATTTAAATTTCATCGTTTTTGGCTGGAATTACTGTTTGAATTTACTCGTTGTTGTGTTCATGCAAATCTGCGTTTGCAGTCAGTCCTGTGCTTGGCGGATCCAGGATAATTTTAAACGTATTAACATTTGATTGAAGCACAATATATGTCCGCAAATTATCAAAGATGATGCATCCTTTTTTCTTTAAAATTAACTCATTTAAATAAAGAGTGTAGGGATGCTGCTTTATGTGAATGCATTTATCGTTACAAATTTTTAACAAAGAGGCTAAACATACGTAAATCAAAGTGATCAGCTACAATGCTGAAATTTTTTACTATTTATTTAAAATGCGCGTCAGCAAAGTTCATGAAATTTAACGGCGCAGTGCAGCAAATTTTATGATTAAAAGTTGACATAAGCTTGACAAATATAATAAATGTTTAAATTAAACATTACAATAAACGTTGACACGTACACTGACTTGTCCAAGTTTGAAAACATATTATCAAGAAGCCGAATTGCTGTTAATTGAATTGGTGCATGTTATGTCTGCCGCATGTTAGCCATAGTCATTTTTACATGAGCACACACAGGTCATCCGCAGGTGGACAGCGCTGTAATGTGGTAGACCCTAGCGGGTATTCGAGATGGCTTACGCGCAGAACATTGCGATAATTGTAATTGTACTAGAGCACGTTTACGGTTTCCTATGGATAAACTTATCCAGATTATTTACGCGTCATTGTCGACACGCATCTGCTGACAGTAAACCATGTATTCAGATTGTTGGGGGGATATTTGAAATAAATCAAAGATACACCATTCCGATGTCATATCTAATGGTCAGGAACGGGTACAGAAATTTGCGTTGCCACGACATGAATATACCACCAACTTAGCGCAAAGCACCTAGAAGCAGCATGTAAGAAAATCAAAAGCACACGTTGTTCGATAAGGCGAACACGTCAAAAACCCCCTCTTCCCGCTCGTGTCTACATAAGAGCGTCTTTACGTGACACTCCCAATTTGCATGGATATTAGCTAATGGAACACCGGGTGTACGCACAGGGCTTGGTATATGCGTATACGGTGGAAGGAATGCATCGCGGGCACACTTTCGAACAGATTATTGTATTGGATTAAACAAAAGGCAGACAGGGATAATCGCGTTAGTGCTAGAGGTCACTAACATCCCGCCAACTTGAAGCTGATCAACCTAATATGAAGAGCATCATTGATTTACTTCAGCAACCATACAAAATATATTAAAACGGGAAGATATACCATTGGCTCACATTCTGCTTTGGCAGTTAGCAGGTCACCCTCTGCGACCTTTTATTGCCAGTCCAAGCTGTCTGTTCTCTATGGAGAAGAGAATATCAAATTGGCTTAAATTGCAAAGTACCAGTGGCAAATTTAGGCTCCATATAGGTATTTCTCCTGGTGCATACAACCAACTGCACCAGATTAATAAGTATACAAATAAAATAATATTAATGGAAAAATTTCCATCCAACGAGTTTTGACAATGTATGGCACAGATCATATATATACATATATATATATATATATATGAAGAAAGCATTTTTAGAGCAACATCATATTAACTATACTTAAATTTGTATGAATTTCTGCACGTATATTTAACCGCAATATTACCATTAATGTTATGTTAGGATGCAGATTAGCAAGTTGGGTCGCATTCAGACACTAAGAGCTAATTTCATTGCATTGAGTGGGGGTGTTACAACCATTGAAAGTTATCTGAGCTTTTATTGGATGGACCATCAATTTATCTTCCACACGAAAATTCGACATAATGGTGTCCAGGTCGATGTCGATTCCCAACATCCTGCGGAATGTTTGCGCAGACTTAATCAACCGGAATCTGATTAGTTGCCGATTCCACTGAGAAGCACATCATGTAAGAAAAAATTGCTCATGCAAGATGTTATTATTAGGGTAAACGCATATTTACCTGGGTCCTGCGTAATTTTGTTGCAGTAGCAATGTGGATAAAATGCAATAAGTATGGCTATGAAGCCGTATTTACGGCACATTCAAATTAGGTTTAAATGTTTGCATCGAAATCGGAACAATGTGCAATTTTTAAAAATACTCCTGATCATGCACGTTAGAATTGTTTCCGAATAGGCTTCCAGCAAAGGGCCATTGGAAGATTTTTTTGATGTTCTGTCTGATTTTCTTATATTACCACAGTTTATGCTGTAATACCCAAGGATGGTACGAGCAAGGATTTTAAATTATGCAAAGCTGCTTGTGATTGTATATTAGGCACAGATTGTTTGGCCCGTATTATCTGGTACCTAATCTGTTAAGAACATACGTAGGTAGCATCATATCTGCTCCTGTCGTCACGTGTACATCGTTGCGCACAGATGCGTTTGATGATAAACGTGAAACAACCTCGGTACCTAAAACTTGATTTTTCTGCTAAAAGTCTCAACATCTGCTAGCAGCATCAAGTCCCAAGCGAATAAATGTCATTTCGAATGAGTAGGAGTAACTTTGATGCTCAATACGTAGCAAATTGGTCAATTTTGATATCAATTGCAAATAACTCGGCGTGCTATGTTTGATAATCTGTCTGAGGTAACTGTAATAAGGAAGTCAAAAAAAGGACTAAACTAAAAATATTTTTAACAACCCTGGTAATTGGACTCGTGGAACTAAATTGGTTGGCTAAGTTAATTATTGCATTTCCATCGTTTAAATTTGTTGATTGCCAACTCATTTACGTCTTTGGAATGTCTAAACAGCTATCTTTACACCTTACCTTTTGTGATGTACCTGATGGAATGCTTTCTGCATGTCCAAGAATATTCTAATTGTTCCATGGTTGGAGTCAATGGAGCCTGCTACGTAGCTCAAGTAATGCAACCACTATGCTGTTTACGATTGCTTGCCAAGAAAACCATGTCAATGCTTGTCTAAGAACTCCACACATTTGTTTATCATTGTCTGAAACGGGCCGGCGAATGCAGCAGTGTAATGTTCTGGTCTGTAATTTCATTCCCTTGTTTTGTGCCGCCCTTGTTGAGATGGATGATAAATTAAGTTTCCCATTGATCTGGACAGCGATTTGACCCCAATGAATTGGCTAAGCTAATAAAACTGTGTACTGATATGTAATGCCCACCATGTTCTTTGGCTGGTGGAGGGATACCGTCAGCTTCCAGAATGCAGAGCAGTTAAAATGAAATTTACAGCTTTGTGTATATTGCCAAGAACAACGTCTATTTCACAGTTTTAATCGTTTTTAATTTAAGGTCTATTTCTATAATGTCATTCTCCAGGTCTATGGAGGTGGAGGGGAATGTGCGACTTGATATCATGCACTATTTCAATAATCAATGAGAAACGGCTGTTGATATTTTAACGGAGGATTTCTCCAAGCTATTTAGATTTACTTGCTATTCGCAGGGCTTCTTTCACTTCATGTGGCCTCACCATTAATTGAACGCCTTTGATTTTAAGGATAGTTTGTATACCAGTAGAATCATTTAACCATATTCTGTCATTTTGTAGCCGGCGATATGTTCACTGGATTGTTGACTTAAACTGTTTGGCTGCTTCTTTTTGAACTTCGCTGATTCGCGTTTCTTATGGAGCAATGTTCGTCATGGCTTGATGAACCTGATGATATTAATATTTAGGATTTTGCAGGCGCTGTTGGAGAGAAAGGAGACACCGCAAACAGAGAATTTGATTTCTTTAAAAAGAGTTCAAGTTAAAACTGTGGAAGGCGAACTGACTGAGGTATTTCGTTAAGGCAGAGGGAAGACAGATGTTGCGATATGTCAACATTTCGATTGCTCTCATCAGTTGCAAACACCATATGATCAGAAACTCATAAGGGATTATATACACGTAAAAATACAAGGCATTACCAATCAAAAAGTCACAGTCGAGACCATGGCAACCGAACTGATTGCCTCAAGAGTTTCTGTGCACATAGCACAAGTTGATAAGCCTTAATTAACAACGCCTCAATAATTGCTAGCATTATCGGGTTTTTGTTGCGTAATAACACTTTGAACGCTCTCCCGGGGTTCAAGTGATGACGGGTTGTCATGAGGTGCTTGGTGATGGACGATGCAGGGCTCTGATTAAATCTCAGATTCGTCTCATGTTGTTGCGTAATGACTTGTCCCACCCACTTTGACAAGTGTTCAGCTACCCTCTGAGCTAACTAGCGGTTGATTCTGCCTATGTAAATGTCACCGCAACCGCAGGTGAACTGATAAACAACGTGAGAGGTTGAACTAACCGACGAGATTCTCTGACGGTTATAAAGAACAAGTGCTCGCGTGGTATGCCTGAGTCCTGTCCTGAGGCGTTGTTAATTAAGGCTTATCAACCTGTGCTATGTCCACAGAAGCTATTAAGGCAATCAATGCGGTTGCCATGGTCTTGACTGTGACATTTTGATTGGTGGTGCCTTTTATTTTTCCATGTATATAATTCCTTATGTGTTTCTGATCGTGTTGTGCTTGCGACTGAAGAGAACAATCGAAAAGTTGACATATCGCAACCTCTGTCTTCTCTCTGTCGTAATGAAATGGCTGAAGGGGACTCACCGTTTTACTTTTCTGAGAGGTATTAGTTTACCGGTTAATTAAACATTAAACTTGAAGCCTATCATGTCTTGGCCGCTATCAGAGAGATTTTCTAAAACGTCGGTCTGTGCACTAGACATACGCAATGTAATTATCAAGTCTAATGTGTGAGCCAACCTAGTTTGCACAATAAACAAATGAGTCCAAATACAAAATGTGATGGGAGAAATGAGGGCCGCGTTTATAGTCCAGTGAATCACGGGTATGTGGGAAATAATCTCAGTTATTTTTTGTTTGTTTGACAACTCCGACGCAAATACGAAAACCGTAATGATGCGGGCCACATTCATATTTATTGAATATGCTGGGTTATGGATAAATGCAAGCAAAATGAAAACCAAAGTAACTTAAATCGGACAACCAAGGAGATCCATGGGCATTCATTAGGTGTAGCTTTGTAAGCCGATTAGCTGTAAAGGTATGTTGTTGGTATTTGAAGCATCTACCGACTCTTGCTTTACGGCAATTTTTTATGAAAAGATGCAATATTAAGGATAATTGGAGCTGAGTTAAATGCAGGAGTAAAGCAAAACTTTTCCCTAACATATATTGTTTTCGCCCGTTGAAATGTTCAAGTATCCTGGGGAAATAACCTTGTTTGATAAAGGATTGGGCGTTAAACAAAATGGTGGAAAATACGTATTTGGCATCTACAGCGAACGGAAAGTAATAAACATCCGCGGCTCCGTTTCCATATATAAATATGCCTATTGAAAGCATATAAAATTTATTTATAACAGATAATATTTAGTAGACGCATAGGTATAATTCGTCGCAGATAATAACTCCTAGTTTATTATAACTGCATGCGATTTAAGTATCATTATATACCATATAGTTTGGTGCAAATTGTATGACCAGATTCAAGCGATATTCCTGGAGTTATCGTCTGGCTTTCAGTTTACCATTATATTTAAACTAGCGAACGTTTTACAATAAGGAATGATTAACTCTACTTGTAATCATTGCGTGGGTAGGTAAAAAGTTAGCTATCTCGACAAAATAATTTGGATACAGAGTTTCCTGCGTATTTCGGGAACAATATATTTAATCAACCGTTGTTTTCCGCTATTGATTTACTACCCATGTATGACTTGTTTCAGCTACCTGGATTGGTTGTATCTGTTAGCTGCCAGCTTTTCTGTAGACAAAGACAGATCAGCCATAAATTAGTCTTACGTGAGTGTTGCAAAAACCTCAAGACTGCTGTAATTTTCTAATAGAATACGCTACATGTTTCACATTACCATGATGTAGACAATTGTAGGATAGCGGTGACCATAATTTCATTCAAAACTCAAGCAAAAAAGCAGCAGGTGCGGTTTGCAAATTATATAAAGCAAAATGAACACGTATGTTGCAAGTTCTATTCTAAGCTATCCAAATGGAACGCATATTCTAAAAAGTGGCATGCTTAAATATTTTGCGCATTGCCAGCAAATCATTCAAAAAGTTGTTTTCAGGACATTGTCTGTTATATCCACCAAAACTAACGGGTAGAATAAGAGGGTATGTATAGTTATTCAGAATTATAATACATTATGTACAAAATAAATATCACGATATACGCGTCCAAGTAAATCCATAAAATGTCAACTTCAATGAAATTTCTTACAGTGTTCATTGCGGTAAATAATTTGCTGTTCGGTTCTGCACATTTTGACATAAACTATACACGACGCACTTTTTAATTAATCAAACTCCTGTTATAAAGTCCAAAGCATTTCACTAGTCTGAAATAACGTTTTGTTCCTAATTTGTCGGTTAAAAGCTGACGCTTAGAAATACCAATGTTGGGTGAGGTCAAATACAAAGGCTGTATTCCTTCGGGTAAACGTTTGTTTTGCTGCATTTAGGTCACTGGTTGCATTCTTGAAACGTACGTCCTCGTTATCCCGTAAACAAATCAGACATGCGTAGAGCAATCTAAACGTAAAGGCTGAAACTAAATGCGTAACTATTAGCTCATCAAAACCGATACATGCTTCGCGCACTTGACCTGATTAGTTTATTTCAATAGGGCTTGGCCAACGTCTTGGCCTAAAAGCTGTACCAGTACTTACATAATTTTTCAAATCTGAGATGAACTAGCCGTGGTGCGCCGCGTTAGCTGCAGAATAGTTGACAAATATCTACTGTCAGCAATGACTGAAATGAAGTTCAAATTAAACAGTAGTCATTTTAGGGTTCGCTTTTTGGAAATCACAAGCAAATAAACATCATAAAGTAAAAACCAACGATATCGCATTTCTTGTTATAAATGCAACAAAGTCTTGAACAATTACTTAATTAATAGACAGGTCTAGGTTTCACAATCCAGTCATCTGCTGCTGCTTAATTTGCCAGATATGTAAGACTTAGTATGCGTAGTAGGCAAGTATGCTCAAAGGCCAGGCTTTTCCTATTACATTCATAATACTTAAGGTAAGGTTACTGCTGCGTTTGATTGTTGTTAGAGCCTTCTGTTTACAAAGGATATATTAATCTGATATTTTACGTGGCGTCTTGCATCAAATACAGAAAACTAGCCAAGCAAATAAACGAATGATACTGAATTTGCAGCAGTTTTTGGCTCTGCAACTATAAAAGAGTCCCCTTATTTCCGTACATGTTACAGAGATAAGCTACTAACTGAACCATTTGTGGTACATTATTCGATTTTAGCAGTACAGTTTGCAACTATTAAAAGAGCAATAACGCGATGTTTGCACATTCTTTATCAACTAGATTGCGGCTATGCAGAAATTATTATGTACTTGGTAAATGCCTTGAAAATACAAGTTCATTTAGTGCGAAGCAATCAAGGAAATACTTATGCTTTACTTTAGCAAATGAAGTAAAAGGCGGCCATAGGTGTACCAGGGGAACACACTTAGTTTAAGTGTTTCGGATGCGGCAGATATTTTTAAAAGACACAACCTAAACAAATTCCACGTACATGTTTGGACGAAAACAAAATGATATGAAAAACACAAGGCAATCGGCTGTTGATGTGTTTAAGTGCTAAAGATAAACAGGGGTGCTCTCAAATATCTATTTGTTCCTTGGCCATAGTGAGTGTAATCATAATGTGTAATGTGCTCGTCAACCTTGTTGGTATGGTAGTTCACTGTGTCAAATTACTCCAACTTAATAGTTAAAGGCTCTGTGTAGAGAAAAGAAGGTCTGGGGGGACCAATGTGTGTGTATGTTGAAACAACCTAATGTTATGCTTTGTTTCTGCGTCTATTTCGATGGAAACCCAAAGTTGAGGTGAATCGGACAGCATATTATCGTGATAAATTTGCCGAGTTGCGGATGGATGCAAGTACACCGGAGCACCTGAGAAGGAGAACCAGAGAGAACAGGGGACATTTGCCAGCAGTGAATGTTCAAACCGCTCAGCTGTCTAAATGTCGTGTGGATTTATGAGCGATTTTATCAAAATTTGTGTTAAAGGGGGAACTGGATTGCGGTCTAAAATATCAGCGATGCACTACTATTCTTTTAACTAGAATGCCTACAGCATGATTAAATTTGAAAGCATGCTTAGGAAATACATTTGTTGACAATCCATCCGGAGCTAATCTCAGTCAAAGAAAATAAATAATATATAATGGAAGCAATATTCACCTCACTGCTGCCTTAGCATTGCAATGGCATCGGGAACCACTCTATTCCTAAAAAGCTGGTGGATATTAGTATGTGCCGTCCACCATCGGCGGTAGAATTTGGGAAAGAAGAAAGTTGATGTACCATGGATACATTGAAGTTGACCTGGCGCTGGGCTGTTTTAATCATGTGAAGAATTTGCAGAAATAACGGTTGCACACCTTTGATATATGCTGCGTATTTAGGGCGTTTAAATGCCCATGGTTCTCTCCTAAATTATATACATATATCTTTTTAGATGTATATAAATATTTTTATAATACTCGTGAAAGATTGAAAAAAGTGCAACCGCCAATAACCTGCATGTCGTTACACAACAAAGGCGTTTTCCAGGGCAATTCTGGCGGATTCTGCTCTGTTTTTCCATAATGCCATACAAATAACAAAGTATGATTTGGACACTGGTACTCCAACCTGATCAACAAAAATCGGGAAGTCACAAGCTCCATCCAATATGAGACTATTTAATTTATTCTATCATCTCCGCAGCTGGCTTTGAAAAATTTACATTAACATCCGCGTAAGATAAATCTGAAATGGGCAATCATTGCAGCCAATCAAACAAGCAGTCATTTTTCACTTAGTGACATACATTGTTTTAGACGTGCAAGCTACGCTGATACATGCTCTCATTAGACACAGCGATAACCTGAATAATTGTTGGTCGATTACACTGGCTCCACGACGCATGCTTACTATGCATTGCCAGCGTTTGCAACGGCACAGTACGCAGTTAGCGCTTATAGTTATGTGCATGTGTCTGTCATGTAAAGGGTGGAATTAAACAGCAAATTTCTAACTACAAATTTCAAACCACATGTTCAGCAGCTTACTACTAGTGCTCTCGATTGGCGGTAGTGATATCGAAAAATCCTGCCATTTTAGTTTTATATGAGTCGTATGATTATGTGTATTATTTCTGTAGGGACGTAAAACCAGCATTCGTTTTCGGTTTTCCAGTTTCCGTTGGGGTGCTTTGACAGAAAGGAGTATGTATATCCATTTTCTTCTACGGTGTAGAACACGCGTTGCAGCTCAGGATTATTCGTTTTCTCTGAGAATAGCTAGCAAGCCATTGCAAACAGCGAACGAGCCCTAGCTTGTTTGCAATTCACAGAACGCGAAATATCAAATATATTACTATTTATTAATTAGGTTTCTTTACCTAAACTTCCTTCAGCCCACTTTGCTCGAAATACTAACAGCCTTCGCTGAGACTGGCAATCACTCTCTCCGCTTGTAGCCGACGGAGGATATAGGAAACAGTAGATTTAGAACTTATTGACACATGGAATGCATTCTGCAAAGTGAAAAGTCGTGATTTCAGAAAGAACTGATAGATCAATAATGTACGGCAAGCAGCGCTACAGAATACAAACTGCATCATCAACAGAGGTTAAAGGCGACATTCATTTCAAACCTTAAATTTTATTTATAGACTAGTCAGCAACCTCCGCAATGTGCAGCGCGGAATCGCGGTTTTACGTGCAATAGACGTACTTGCGCAAACCGTTCGCGATAAAACCAACGTGCTTCTCCAACTCTCCATCTATACTTTCCGTAATTAATCTTTGATGTATTCACATTTCACACAGCTTCCATCGCCATTAGGTTAGACCAGGTATCGTTCACAGCAGCAAGTGTGATGAAAACGCTGATATTAGTGCGCGTGAACAGCTCACTTGGTGTGGACGACAACAATGTGAGGACCTTGAAGATAGTGGCCATGAACCCATTCGAACCATTAGCTCGGCACTTTCAACGTTGTCTCGAAGGAATACAGGTTCATACGATGTGGAAACATGGTGTATTCACTCCTATTTATAAAATTGTAATCGTTCGGAATCCTCATACTTCCAAGCAACTAAGCACCTCTCAGTCATATCCAAAGCAATGAGACCCATTAATGCAGAGGAGCTTATGAGATATCTTGAGAGCAACACGGATTACGCGGAAATCGATCCTGAAATACAAACTTGCTGCTGGCCCGAGCAAACTGGACAGTCAACCGATGCTTCCGTAGCCTTTCTTGTGTGCCATCAGCCGACCAAACTTCAGCAATATTTTCCTATCTCACCATTTAATGTACTTGAACAGCAGCTTGGATTTAACACTGAAGGTATTGGTTCTACTCTGTTAAGGCGCTTCTTAGGCGATTATAAGCAACGAATTACGGTCGTTACCATGGGCGTCGTATTTGTCCCAATCGACTGACTCTAGATATAAACTATCCGTTTTTCTTGCTGACTTGCATCGATTCGTCCAGTTTAAGGTTACGTGCTATGGAAAGAAACTGCTTTAGATCCAGCGCAACCATTTTTCTCTGAAACGTCTGTATTCTGTTGTTTGAATTTGTCGACGAATTACAGCGTTGGAAAGTATAACAACGCCATGCCACAGTATATTTCGATTAAGTTCTTGCAGTCCGACAGTGAGCATTTTATAAGAATTCTCAACTTATTATCCCACATATGCAATACAATGTGAACTGGTAGCCGCATAATCACTGTTACCATTAAACAGTCTACGAGAAACTTCTCTTTAGTAACTACCTGATCGAGCGAATATGGTCTATTACCTATTTTGCTAGTATCGTAAACCTCTTATTGTATGTCTGCCGTTAGGGAGGAGCAAAATGCTTAACAGCGACACTTCCTTTTCCTTAACCCACCGTCCAACCTGTCCCAGTGATACCACTGACTTTATAATACTAAAATAATTAGCGGTTTTGTATTTCTACCATCGAACTGAAAAACCTTGAACATTAGTAGAGAAACTGTCTATCTTCTGTCTATAGAAGCGCAATTGTGGTCAAATTGATCAGCTGCAGGAGAACGCCTTTCGACTTTATACCGCTCGTTTACCGTTGGTAGGTGGAATATTGCCGCCTTCTCTGCACACTGTTTCTCCAAGGCACGTATCATTTCTCTTCTGGACCAATGTCAAAATTATCTGAATGTGGGGTTAAATGTAGTTTTCATGAAATAGCCAGTAGATTGAGTTTATCAAATGGTTTAATTTGGTTGTTTGCCCGAGGTATAAATGGTAGGCATTTCAGATATTTTTGCCATGGATGTAACACATCCGTTGATGTTTGCAATGAAGTACCTGCGAGTTTTAGGACCGTTTGAGCAAATATTATATAAATTGGTGGAACACGTATATATATGAGATATCGCAAGAACATCTGTCATAAGAAAGTGTTTTACGATTTAAATGCTATATTGCTAAAATATAACTTTCGATCTGCTAACATATGTGAGAAAAAGTTCTGGCAATCTATGGATGAGCAATGTGTGAATATAATCCAGGTTGCGGTTTGTTTTTGGATGTTCCGTTTAGATTGTTTGAGATCCGAGGGAAAACAGAATGGATGCTCATCACACAGGCTTCGTTTTGTAGTGCACATACATATACTAAAACCGTGTCCAAATACATGATGGATTGCAATCATATTCTAAAATTTCACGGTTTAATAAAATATGCGGACCTTGAGTGGCGTCCAAGTCACACTAGGTTTTTAAGTTAAACTTTGACGTTAATAAAAATTCACAGTGCTTTCCACTGCTTTTGGCGGGAAGACAAACTATCCTGCAACATTTTGGCGGTAGCTTCAAGGACATTTGTGCAAACAACACTCTGAATGCTACCGTTGGATCATTTTTTTCATTGATCTGCAAAGTAATGTGACCGTTGCTTCTGGAGTTCTGCCAAGTGATGAATATATAATGTTTATCTACCTATTTGCGTTGGCATGTTTTTAGGAAAATAGACTAGAGGAGTTAAATATTGGGTTACATTTTACAGTAATATCTGTATGTGTGACTGAAGTCCCCGGGGGTGTGAGCTCGAAAATATTCGTGTATGTGTAAATGCATTAAGTTATTGGTTGTAAGTCCATCTTTGTGAATGGTAGCAGTTATTAAATTATACGGAATATGTTCGAGCCTGGCTGGCTGGCTGTGCCCGATTTTTGTTGTCATATATATTCACCGCGAAATTATCGAGTTTTATACAAGAACAAATGGCAAAAATTTGGTCTATCAATCATAGCATCGCGGCGTGCATGGGTAGCGAATATGAGTTTCATGAAAGCGGCCGTTGTTATTCTACTGATGTTTTAAACCAATAAGTGACGGCAAGTGTGTAAACTAACTCATCCATCAATTTATACCAATTAATTCGAAAGCATATGTCGAGTGACTTTACCACAGCGTTTCATGAATATTGCCAACTAAAAACATAAAATAATATTACACAACAGAATTACAGTGTTTAATGTCTCTACGAAATGTCACATATTATGATGATCCGGTCGATGTCATGGAAAACCTTCTGTAGTGACGTCAAAACTACATGAGCATTTTCTTTGTTTTCTTTTGTAAATTTTTCACATGATCCTGGTTCTATTTTTCGTCGGCTAATCGTTTTAAGATTTATAAGCACACATTAGCATAATTTTTAGCCCTCGGCTGTGGGTCTCAAAATCAAACGATTTAGGTTGGGGTTAACGTCCCTTAATCGTGTACTCTACATGTTGCTACAATTAAGCACCCAGTATTTGAGGAAGCTGGATAGGCCAAACCGCTCTATCTTAACAACATGTTGGTTTGCTGTTTTGGACTTATTCACGTACTCCTGAGATCAGCGGAATTCATCATGCATCATAATCGAAAGTCGCTTTCTTGTACGGCGCTTTTTAACCGAGTGGTCTACAAGCTTGTATTTGTCGATGGTATCGTGGCGCACAGATACTGTTTTGCACTTTTCCTCGTTAAACGGAATTATATTTGTGTGGACAATTCAAACGCTCGGTCTAAGTCTTGTAGTGGCTTACCGTGATTTTCCGACCACGTATTGCCTGCAATATCTTTATATCTTGAGCAAAAGCGGGAAAGTTATCTAGATGACACGCGCATGATGGTTGATGATTTGCAAGAATACGGACAGCACTCATATTAGTAATTGTGAAACACAACAGTCCACGTCAAACGGATAACAAAATGATTCCAAACGCAAAATGGGTGCCGCAGATGAAGGTGGAATATTATAATTCAACCAAAATCAGGGTTACTTGTGCCACACGTTTTCAGCTTTTGGAAAAATATGTAGTGGTTTATTAGGTCGGAAGGCTTTGTAATTCGAGAAAGATGATGTTTGTACCAATCCAGTTACCGACTATTGTGTCCAACTTCCAGGCGCTACCATTAGGCTCAAATACATGACCAATTCTGAAAGAATACATGTGGCTCTGCGGCTACTGAGGTCAAAATTCCAAGGTAAGCCATTGTGACTCAGATATATATGGCTCAATAATCTTTGTGACTACGTAGAGAAGAACAACTAAACGATAATTCGGGGGCTCTGAACTTATTCTAACCTTGAATTAGTAGTATGGATACTCTGATACAATATATTGGGGATCTGGTGTTCATCCAAACATTGTTGGATTATTTGGGTAAATGGGTTAAATAAACTTGCAGTTGCCAACTGTAGTGGCTTTGAGAGAATCTTTTCAAAACCAGGGAAATTATGAAAGAGCGATGATGTCACCTTCCACAAAAAGTACCAGAGCTAAAATGCACGTGTCTGAATACTGGCGTCTGTAAGAACAGAACACGCATGTAACATAAGCTCAAGTCACGTCGGATTATTTGGACGTTTTGGTGCAGTGGGGCGATGGATACCTACTGCGCGGTTTGAGCACATCCTTTTGCCGATATGCCTAGGGGAACACCACGCTTCCCTTTCGGGAGTCTGTTCACATGTTGTACAGAAAATTGCTGTTTACATTCGGACTTGCTGCGTTATTAATTTTCTTCACGGACCAGTTGGGTTTGGTTATAACTATACACTAAATACTTGCCCCAGCGGTTAGGCCTGAGATTCGCATTGTACAACTGCCCCGCTACGTCTGTTACAGCTATGGGTTTTCCGGTCCTACTCTAACTTACAGCTGGTGTGCTTGCAGAAGGATGGAGTCAGTTAAAAGTTTCAGCATTTTGCACCTCCCTAAACTTGCCATAAAAGTCCTCCATTCATGATCAATAGACGTGTCGTCAAAAAGCATAAATTTAGCAAATTTTACATGTATTGTTAATATGTGGTAGTGCGTGGAATTGAAAAACAACTCACTGGTGTCTTCTGGATGTTTGGCATAACACTCATAGTCTTAATATTACGTGAACAATTCACCACAGAAAGCTGTCATTCTGTGGTTTTGTTTAGGAACTCTTCGTTTTAGAGCACTAAATCAAGCACAGAGGATTTATTTCCAGTTTTCAATCTAGTTTGCATCAAAACTGGCCATAAAACGGTCCCATTGCAATAAGCTCCCTGAGGGTTGGCGGAACATCCAGATGATGAGCAATATTATCACCCAAGAAAAACGCACGCTTTATCGTTATCGGAGGTCCCTCTCAAAACGAATGTCAAGGTGCTACGGAAACAAAAATTTAACCCAACTCTATTGCTTGCTTGATGCTTCTACTCAGGGACATACCATTTAACGTGACATCGATGTCGATGACTGCTTAGTGCAAGCAAATATTATTCACAGATATAAGGTCTACTGTTTATGGCGCATGACGTGTTTGCATTTCGGCAAGCGTGTTTAGGTGACTTAGCCGGTTAGTATGCAAAATATATGTCATGGAATATGGTTTCCATTATCCTAGCAGTTAGTCGGTGGATGAGTAGTATGACTCCAAACCTGTGTAAAAAGTTAAAACGTCGACTGCTAATTGTTCCATGGGTAATCACTTATGGAACAAATTTTTGCAATATCCATGGATCCAGACATCATCTCTTTGCAACTTTCTTTCCATATAACTTATTAATTGTCTTCACAGCTTTTTTTAAACCGTTTTTAAATTGGTTGCCTAAAAGCAAACTGACTAAATGGCTGCCTTCGTTTGTTTGTTTAGGAAAATTTGGTTTGATCCGGAGCTCGGATGGATGGCTGCTGTTGGTTGCATACCAGAACTTTAACACCATTGCTGATAATTTACTGGACCGATCCACCAATTATAACATGTTTAGGCCACATTCTTTATAACATGGATATCTACGAGGCCTCCAGATACGTAGCACCAATATATGTTTCAGGGGCAGGGTACCTCGAATATAGCGTCGCTGCTCTTGGTTGTGGGTTGCGATTCGCGCTCATTATGTACACTAGAGTTTGGTAGGCTCTGTGTGTTTATGTTCTTGATTAGGGATTCATTCAGGAAAACTCCCAAATCATACTTTGCTTTATTGTGTTCTATATACGGAATAACCAGGTAGGCGCGAATGAAAGGTACCTCATTATGCCGTCTAGCTGTAGATAACTCGATAGCTTCTGCTTCAGCGGCAAAAGTTAATAAAAACTGAGAAATGCTTACTTCACCGGATGGCTCTGTATTTGGGTGAATGCGAACACTTGTCAGTTTGACAACTTTAGTTGAACAAACCGTTAGGTTACACTGGTTCACATCACCTTTTTTAAATTCTAATGGATTCGAAGTCTTACCTCGAACGTGCGTGTTTATTATAATAATTACACTATATGCAGCTATGTTTGCAGTCGAATCTTGCGCTGTTTTGCGTATAAGCGGTAGAGACAATGGAAATGCAACCTCACCTTCTTTAGGTTTAGTGAAGTTAACTGGATGCCGAATTTTTCGATTGACATTGGCAACAGCCGCTTTCTTTACACCACTAGTGTTGACGTCCTTCTGAAACCCCGGATATTTTGAAATTGGCGATAGCTCTGGCCGTACAGTTTCCAATCAGATATGCGGTGGTTATTTCAGACTAATTCATACTAGTTTGGGCAACAGGTGAATTGCAAATTTACTGCCACAGGTGAAGCATTTGTAACCATTTGTCCAGCGATCTTCAACAGTTTTGGAGAGGAGTCTAATAGGGAGGATTATAGTTTGCACTTTGTCGCGCATTCTTAAAATAGTTTAAGTGTTTCACATGTGTTTAATCATCGTCAATCTTCACTGTTGTTTTTGAGTGTGTGTTTAAACTTTACCTGTGAGATGACCTACCTATTACTTAGAAAGAGATTACTAGTTATTCGGCAATATTTATCATATATTGGTTTACAATGAGATTGAAACTATTTAATTGAAACATAGCTTCGAGCGTTATCTTAAAGAAATCTCCCGACAGACTGTACAATGTTGTCCTACTGATTTTCCGAAGTTTAGTGGCGTACCAATGTATTTCCCAATATTAATTACAACATGAACATATCTACAAATGGAATCATTTTAAAACATCATTATTTTCAAGTAATCGGATGATTTCCTCCATACAAATTTTGCGTACGTATACTACTGAAGCAATACCGAAAAATTTTTAAAAATTTGAACTTTAAATCGAAATCCAGCTAAACTTGTTAATCCTTTCGCAGACCTAAATATGATTTCAGTCGTTAGTTAATACTAGGCTTGTTACCAATAATACAGTACAGTAGTTCACCTCGAAACCAAAATATTTTACGCGAAACTGGTGTATTCCTAAGAAATATTACGTGCTTACTAGCTACAATATGCGCACCATTGTCGTGCAGGTGAATTCGGAAACTGATTATTCGTAATTAATTTTTCTGAGAATACTTTAGTTATTGTGCGATTTCCTTTATTTTTCCTCGATAAAACTGAGTAATTTAAAATGTGACCCGATGGAGCATTTTAGACATATTATGTCATCTTAGTAATAAGGAACAGTAATCGCTGTGTACCCGTAGATTTATATACATATTATTATATTTAGAACGTAATGTAATGCCATGCGAAAGCCGCTTTTTTCTATAATGTTATCTTTGCGACGAACAGCAGAAATGCAAAGACCATAATATCTCAAGTCAACTGGTGCTAGTTCAACATGGATCAAACTTTACCCATATGTATTTTAAAAAAGAAATCGGTAGTTTTATATTGTCATCAAAGTATGTTCGTGAAGTGTTATTTCATAAATGGAACCAGCATTTATGTCAGTTTAACTTACAATTTTTACCTTACTTGTTGCCTAACTCCAGCGGAATGGATGCCTAATATATAGGTGTTTCCTGAGCAAATGTTCCTAATGCGCTTAAAATAAGTATGATCTGGAGCAAATTTTAATACATTTAAAAGCTTGACAAATTGGCCGCTCTGCAGAACCAAATCCTAAATAAAGCCTGCTAAATTAATATTCCGAAACTGACTTACAGTAAGCGCATTGCTACTATTGGACTGCCTCTGATTTGGTTGCCAACATAAGTGTGCTGTAATCAAATGGGTAAATTTATACAGAATAGCGGATATCCACCACTATATTTAATCTGTAAGAGCCTAATTTCATGGAGGAAATGGGGTAAGAGAAATACGTATTTCTCAGTCATATAGCAAACATTGGAAAGGTTGCTAAATAACTTACGGTAATTAAGCAAAGTACATGCGTAATAAAAACCCCACGTATGAAACAACATGTATTACATAATGTCGTACCCGTAGTAGCATATTTCTGATGTATGCACTATTATTAGAAAATAATGTTGACTTCACATAAGGGCGAGTTGTCTATTTATAATGTTTCTTTTGCTAAATGCAAGACGTTTTATTGTGTACAAGTTAGCGAATTAATACCAACAATTACTTTGCCAAATATTACAACTGAAACATACTTTGGAAACCATTTTGTTATTTGACTAGACTAGATACATATTTGCGATGGTGGAAAGCAATATTATGGATGACTTCAAATAAAACCCTATTTTTCGACTTCTCTTTACAGCACACGTAGCTTTTGCCATCAGTCGGGACAATGAAACTTGATGCTGTTCTGCGCCTACATTTTGGTTCAAGAATAAAATAACGCACCATTGCCAGTTCCTTTCACAATCCAGCAGAATAATATAATTTTCACCAATCCTGGGTTGGCTGACAATATTTGTGTAGATGGTTGTGTAAATTGTGATCTATCCCCATGAGACGGTAATAACTATGATGATAAGCAAAATTTATTCAAACTGTAATAATGTGCTTCAATATTTTATACTCGTGCAGCCATCTGCGGTTTAAACATATATCGTTAACATTGATATGTGCGCGCACATTTCACGGTCTTAATCAATGAATTCATTTTATAAAGTACCCCTCTACTTCCATGAATTAGGCGTCAAACTGTACACCTTTTGTGCTAAAAACTATGTGCTGGAGATATTTGCACGTTCTGCACACATATTTAAACAGCATCCTGCATCGAATGATATTCACATTATGTTTAAAAAAAGTGATTTGTAAAATATTTGTTCGGAATATCTATAGTATCAGCAAAAAGGCTGTATGCATCGTCAGCTTTTTACATTTTCTCACAAGATCCAACATCAAAGGCAAGAGTCACCAGACTATGAACTGCGGTCCAGAACCGGCCAGCCAGCTGTAATCTAGACTTAGTCAAACTTTGGTCCAAACTCTGTTTAAAAGCTAGAAGAAATAAATATTCCGTATTTCGTTGTGTTTTCCAACCTTGAGCATGTAACTGCGATGTCACCCCCGCCCCTCAACTAGGTTTGCCGCCTACATGTGGCCTTGCATTTTTTATAGGTTTAACGATACTCGGTATGTTACTTACAGGGTACGCTTACACCGCTATTCCGCAATTACTTCTGTGATATTTCACACCTCTTACGTCAGACATTCGATGGACTGAACTCACTTGCTCGCTTATTTATGTGCGATCCACAAGATCGTTTTTTCTCACGGCCACAGCGCTCTGCTAATTGACTTTCATCCAGCTCTCCTTGTCAATTAGTGAAGGTACCTCTTAGCTAACCTGCTCGTTGCTGAGTAACATACACGAAAACAATTTGTAAAGTGTATGTCACAGAATTGTGGCACCGTTTTGCGCCAAGGATATTCACAACAATGAACGATGTACAATGAATTTATACGGGTTAAGTAGGTTTGCTTTACAAATCCTGTTGGATTGTTGGTGGGGATATCAACATAAAGATAATGATGAATATATAGTCTAATGGTTAATAATTTAAATTCGAAAATAAGGCCTAATCATTTGCACCGCTCTAGTCATGCAATCCTCTGGGATTCACAGCGCCCACAGTTAGCAACAAATAATTCCATGGTGTACTCCAGGTGTAGGATAGAGACGTAGTGTCAATCAACAAAGTGTAATTGGATAAGTGCATCGTCCAACCGTCTTTTAAATACCGTTAGTTTCTGTGCAGAAACGATGATTCTGGGAGAGCGTTCCGCGGGGGACAAACACGAATGGAAAGGAAATTTCTGCGGCACTCCAGACGACTGTATTTTTCTAGAGTTTTAATGAGTGCCCCCTCAAGTTTGTATTGCTGCTGAGTTGCAGTTAAGGGCAACACAGATTATGTGGGTTTCACAGCATCAAGTAAGCCATAATCAGGTCGCCTCGTAGTCTGCGGTAGACTCCACTGAACACCCCCAATCTTTACAGCCTCACCTGATAGCAAAGATTTCACATAATAATTACGTTCTTAGATGCCCGGCCTTGTTGCTGCTCCAATGAATTAAGGCTCCGTTTCAGCCATGCATAAAAAGCTAGAAATGCGTACTTGACCTGGGGACGTAAGTACGCTAACGGCATCTTTAGAATGGGCGTAAGTTACAAGGTCCTTAAAACACCATCGTGTTAGAAGTCTGGGATATCTGTGATTTTAGTCTGCCTCTGCGGCACCCCCGGCTACTCCTTGCAGAAAAGCATTGAATAGATACAGCTGCCAGTTATTTAATAATGCCGGCACTATGCATATATGTGAAACAGTCATTTGATGATATATTACAAAATTTCCCTATGAACTATATCCTAGAAAGTACACGCGGATATTTGGTGAGGCGAAGCCTCATCGGGGACATGCAAGTGCTCCCTTTTGTGTTGCTGTAGGATGTTATTTTTATACATATATGCATTTTTCATTATTTGCTTATTTTATTGCAGTGATATCTATGGCTACAAAAGGAGGAAAGCCGACGTAAAGTATTGCTTTTGTTACAGTGTACGTAAAGAATAATCTTCTACTTGGAGACTATTGACCATAACAATAGGTGTTCCATATGCGTTGAATGTTTTACGGCACCAAATAAGCACAATATCTGACATCATCATAAAACCAACTACGTACCACCAATAGAATATCAATATTGGATTACAAATCGTGTAATATGATAGCGACGCACAAGCTCAAATTGGATAGCGATTCAAATCGTAAGGAATATTGTTCATCGCGAGCACTAGTACCGTAACGAAAGAAAATGGAAAATTGATATTTACAGCTCGAAAACAATGCACAACCAGGCTACCGAGGAATGCATGTTTGTTTGTCAAGTTTGGTTTACACAGTGTGAGAATGGATATCGAAATTCAATCTCAGGGTGGACTGCGATCTTCATTGAGGGGAAACTTGTCACTCGATCAACGTGGCAGTAACGAAAGCTGATGAAATTTAAGTATCGCCCGTCCAAAAACTCCGCACAACCATGACTTGTTTTAATGCCATTTTATCACATCAGGTAATAACAAACCACGAATTTGCGTCCATTGAAATAGTAGCGGAATACATATCTATTGGGCTATTGGGTCATGGAGGGAAAAGCAAAGCGCAACGTTTAATGACTATTTTATCGTCAAATTTGGAGTACACGTTGCAAGAATAGATTTCCAAACATATTCTCAAATTGGACCGCAGTTCACCTTGAAAAATACTTCGGTCACCAGGATTAGTAGGACCGTAGGGTAAGCAGATGCAAATAGAGTGTTGCCTGCACGAAAGCATTGTACAACAGCGAAGCGTTTTGATATAATTTTTCTCGAAAAGTGAATGTATCTGGTCTCAAACAAGGATACGTTTGACATTTTAGCCTAATGCATTAATTCTTTGGATTCCGGTTCATGGTGGGCAAAGCTTGACACAACCGTTAATCAATCACCAATGGCACAATTTTGGATTCCTCGTTGTGTTGTTCGATTTTGACGCGAAATCAAAGTGTGGACCGCGATTCACATTGAAGTAAAACTTGGTCAATGCGATCACTATGACCGTAGCGGTTACAGAGCGAACATGGGCATAGCCCACTTTTAAAACACCACACAGCCAAGCTGCCTTTCCATTTCAATTATTCTCCTTAATTGAAAATAGCAAGCCTCGAACCCGCGAATATTTTGACGTAGGCAAACCTTCTACCACTTTAGTTGACGATCACGGTAGACAAGGCTTTTCGCAAGGTTGAATGGCTTACTGGGTAGTCTATTTTGGATTAAATATTTATGATTGGCTTGCGAATCAATAGCTTTATGTGACCCGCGATTTACATTATAGTGAGCTTTTATCACTGCGTTCAATAGGACCGGAGCAGAATCAGTAAACACACAATCATATATCTCAGTTCATGTACCAGGTTGAACCTTGCCTTTTGCTGGGAGGGTTGCTATCAATATTTTCTAGAGCGCTCACACAGTCGCGCCAGAAAGTATGTATCCTGTTTCATGAAAAACATTGATTTTACCCTTTATGTACATATGTATGTTTTGTGAGTAGTCATTCGTTCATAAAATGCAGATGGTTTGGCCGTTATAGTTTGTGTGTACTCATCAAATTATAATTCGGCTGCAATTTAACCACATAATGCAATAAGGCACTAGGCGATTTCCTATGGGTGCACATTTGAATTGATAAATACTGCCGTCTGCTTTTAGCTTAATTTGCATGATCCTTATGTTAATGTGTTCTGAGTGATTTAGAAACTATTAGCATATATTAAGTACAGACGGAAATTTTTCTATTATGTGAAGAAACGGAAGAGAGAACAGATGGGTTCCCTATGTCTTCTGCTTTATTGAAGTATTGATGAATGATTTGAGAAATTTTGAATAGCTCCTGTCAAATCCAATCAGAAATGAAAGTGTACTTAACAGTCAACGTTTAGGTCTTTAATTATATACAAAAGGAGGTATTTTTATTTATTTCCCTACGAACTAGCTGTCCGCATAAGACTGATTGATCGCCATGATTTGCAAATCACACGTTTGACAGGTGAATTAAATTTTATTGTTTTTGGCTCTAATTACTGTCTGTCTTTACTCGTTGTTGTATTCATGAAAATCTGCTTTTGCAAGCCGTCCTGGACTGTGCGAATTCAGGATATTTTTACATAGGATTTCATTTGATTGAAGCACGAAACATGTCCTCAAAATAGCAAAGAGGATGCATGCATTATCCTATAAAGTTAACTGATTACAATAACGTGTGTAGGGATATTGCTTTATGTAAATGCTTTTATCGGTACAAATGTATAAATTGGGCTAAACATGCGTACAATCAAAGATATCCACTTCAAAGCAGAATGCTGTTTCCATTTAGTAAAAACGCGCGCCATCAAGCTACAAGAAATGTAATTGGGCAGGGAAGCAACCTTTTTGAAAAACGTTGACATCTGCTTGACAAATATAGTTAGATTTTAAGCTAAACATTACAATAAACGTTTGCACATTGACAGACCCGTCCAATTTTGCAAACATATGACCAATACTTTGATGTGCTCTTAATTGAATTGATGCATTTAATGTCTGCCGCATGATGGCCAAGATAATTTTTACATGCGCACATAGATGTCATCTGCATGTGGACAGCGCTGTAAAGTGGTAGAACCTAGCCGGTATTCGAGATGACTCTGATGCCATACGCTCAGAACTTTGTGAAAATTGAAACTGTACTGGAGCACTTTCACGGTTTCCTATGGATAAACTTATCCAGATTACTTGGCACGTCATCGGCATCAATCATCTGCTGACAATAAGCCATGTATTCATATCATGAATGGATTTTTGAAAATATCGAAGAACCACCATTCCGGTGTCACTTCTAATGATCAGGAACATGTACGGAAATTTGCGTTGCCACGACATGAATATACCATTTTACCGCCACCTTAGCGCATAGCAATGAGAAACAGCATGTAAAATTAAAAAGGCGTAGTTTTCCGATTAAATAAAAACGTCATGAACCCCCTCTTCCCGCTCGTGTCTACCTAACAGCGTCATCGCGTAAAACTCCCACTTTGCTTGGGATATTAGCTAATGGACACCGAGGGTACGCACAGGGCTGGGTATATACGTGTACGGAGGCATGATTGTATTGCGGGCATTCTTTCGAACATATTATTTATTTGGTTAAACAGAAGGCAGACAGGGATAACCGTGTCACTAACATCACGCCAAACTGAACCTGATCAACCTAATATAAAGGGCATCAGTGATTTACTTCAGTACCCTTATAACATATATTATTACAGGACCAGATACCACTGGCTCACATACTGCTTCGGCCGCTAGTCGGTCACCCTCTGCGACCTTTTGATTGCCCGTCCAAGCTCTCTGTTCCCTATGGAGAACGGATTATTAAATCGGTTCAAATTGCAAAGTACCAGTGACAAATTTGGGCTCCAGGTTGACATTTTTCCTGGTGCATAATACCAACCGCACAATATTAATAATTATAAAAACAAAATAATATTAATGAAAATATGTCCCATACAACGAGAAGTTGTGACTGCATGGCACAGACGATATATATATATATATAAGTTATATCATGTCTTGTTAGGGCAACATCAAATTACTTTTTTTAAAATTTCTATGAGCTTCTGTAATCATGTTTGCCCGCAGTATTACTTTAAATGTTATGGTAGGAGGTCGTTTAGCACGTTGGGTGGCATTCAGACACTAAGGGCTTATTGCATTGGATGGATCGTCAATTTATCTTTCCCGCGAAAATACGACGTTATGGTGTTCAGGTCGATGTCGATTCCCAACTTCTTGTGAAATGATTGCGCAGCCTTACTCAACCGGACTATGATAAGTAGCTGATTCCACATAGAAGCACATCGTGTAAGAAAGAAGTTGGAACTCAAATTGCTCAAGCAATATGTTATAATCAGTATCTAGTCATATTTACTTGGGTCCCGCCTTTACGTGTGCCGCAGTATTAATGTGAATAAAATACAATATGTATTGTCATGAGTCTGTTTCTACTGCACTCGCAAATTAGTTTTAACCCTACGCAACCAAAGCGAAATGACGTGCAGTTTTCAACAATACTCCTGATAATGCACGTTCGAATTGTTTCCTAATAGGCGTCAAGTAAAGGACAGTTGAGCGCTTTATTTCGATGTTTTGCGCGCTTTTATAATATTGCCACGGTTTACGTCGCCATACCCAAGGATGGTGCGAGTGAGGATTTTAAATTATTCAAAGCTGCTTGTGATTGTATATTAGTCACAGATTGCTTTGTCAGTGTTATATGGTACCTAATCTGTTAAGACTGTATGTAAGTAGTAGCATATCTGCTCCCGTCGTCACGAGTGCTTCATTGCGCACAGATGCGTTTGATGTTAAACTTAATAGATTCATCGGCAGGGAAACAACCGCGATACATAAAAGTTGATTTTTCTGCTAAAACTTCATCATATATTTGCAGCATCAAGCCCCAAGCAAACAAATGTCCTTTCGAATGAGTAGTAGTAAATATGATGCTCAATACGTAGCAAAAGTTGCTAATTTTGATATCACTTGCAAACAAATCGGCGTGCTATATTTAATAATCAACCGGCGATAATTAAAATAAGGAACGCAAATGAATGGACTGAACAAACAACAATTTTAACAACACTGGTAATTGGACTCGTGGAAGTAAATTGCTTGACTTAGTTAATTATTGCATTTTAATCATTCAACTTTGGTGATTACCAACTCAGTTATATATTCGGAATGTCGAAACAGCTATCTTTACACCTAACCTTTTGTGATGTACCCGACAGAATACCTTCTGCATTCCAAGAATATTCTTATTGTTCCATTGTTGGAGTCAATAGAGCCTAGTGCGTAGCACAAGTAATGCGACCACTATGCTGTTTTCGATCGCTGGCAAAAGAAAACCATGTCAATGCTTGTATAATTCTTCACATATTTGTTTACCATTTCTGAAATGGGCCGGCGATTGCAGCAGTATAATGTATTCGTCTGTACTTTTCATTCTTTCGTTTTGTGCCGCCATTGTTCCGATGGATGACAACTTAAGTTTTCCGTTGATCTGGATATCGCTTTGACCCAAAGGAATTGGCTGAACTAATAAAACATTTAGTGATATAATATTCTCTAAGCTTTTGGCTGGCGGTGGGATATCGTTAGCTTCCAGAATGCCAAACAGTTAAATATAATTTTACAGCTTTGTGTATTTTGCCAAGAACAACATATATTTCACAGTTTTAATCTTATTGTTTTAATGTTTTATTCTATATTGTCATTCGCTTAGTAAATAGAGGTGGAGAAGAACGCGCCAAATGATTCGCAGTTCGCGACTTGATCTCATGCACTATTTCAGTAATCAATGAGAAACCGACGTGTATATTTTGACGGAGAATATCTGCAACTTATTTTGATTTACTTGCGATTCGCAGGGCTGCTTAGGCTACATATTTTCTCATCATCAATTGAAAGTGATTGATTTTAATGATAGTTTGTACACTAGTTTGATCATCGCAAAATATCCGCGATCTGTTTACTGGATTGCTGACTGTTAGAAAGTTTGGCTGCGTCTTTTTGTACTTCACTGATTCGCGTTTCTTATGGAGTAAGGATCGACAGGGCTTGCTGAACCTGAAGATATTAATTCTTTATGATTTTGCAGGCGCTGTTGGAGAGAAAGGAAGCACTGCAATCATAGAATTTGATTTCCTTAGATAGAGTTCCCGTTAATCCTAAGGATGGCGAATAACCTGCAAAGTATTTGTTTAGTGGTTGTTTAAACAGGGAAGTTTAAGCGTATCGTGTTTTGGCCGCTATCAGAGAGATTCTTTAATACTTCGGTCTGTGCAATGGACATATGCAATGTAGATATAAAGTCTAAAGTTACCACAGTAATCATCTGAGTCCAAACACAAAATCTGATGGAAGAAACAAAAGACTGTTTATAGTCTAGTGTATCATGGGTATGTGGAAGTAATCTCGGTTATTTTTTGTTTGTGTGACAACTCCAAATACAAATACGAAATCCGTAGTGATGCGAGCTGCATTCATGTTTATTGAATAGTGTGGGTTAATGATACATGCAAGTAAAACGAAAACCAAAGTATCTTAATTCTGACAACCAAGGAGAACCATTGGCTTTCATTAGTTGTAGATTTGTAAGCCGTTTAGCTGTAAAGATGTATGCGTTTATTTGAAGCATCTACCGACTTTTGCTTTACGGAAATGTTTAGGAAAAGGTGAAATTTTATTGAATAATTTGAGCTGAGTTAAATGCAGGAGTAAAGTAGAACTTTTCCATAACGTGGACTGATTTCGCCCTTTGAAAGGTTCAGATATCCTGGGGAAATGACCTAGGTTGACAACGGATCTGGCGTTAATCAATAGTGTGGTAAATACATATTTGGCATCTAAAGCGAAGGTTGAGTAATAAATATCCGCGGCTCCGTTCCCATATATATATGCATATTTGTAATATATAAAACTATATATAACAGATAGTATTTAGTATAAGCTTTGGTATAATTCGTCGCAGATAATACCACCTGCTTTATTCTACTTGCATACGATTTAATTGTCGTTATAAACCGTATTGTTTTGTGCAAAATGTATGACTAGACTTAAGCGATATTCCTTGAGTTAGCATCCGGCTGTCAGTTGAATTTTATTGGCCTAGCAATAGTTTTTCAATAAGGAATGGTTAATTCTTCATGTTATCACTGCGTCGATAGCTAAAAAATTATCTATCTCGACATATTAATTTGGATAGAGATTTTCTTGCATAATCCGAGAACAACAGTTCTTATCAACCGTTGTCTTTTGCTAATGATTGACTATCCATGGAGAACTTGTGACGGTTACCTAGATTAGATGTATCTGTTAGCTGTCATTTTTTATATAGACCAAGACAAGTCAGCCATAACTTACTCATACTAGAGTGTTGCACAAATTTCAACAATTTTGCTGTCAATTTATGATAGAATACGCAACATATTTCATATTTCCCATGACGTACAATATAGGATTGAAATGACCATAAATTTATTCAAAAATCAAGCAAGAATGCAGCCGTTGCAGTTTGCAAATTATTTAAAGCAAAATAAACAGGTAGGTAGCACGTTCTATTTTAGGAGACATAACTGGAATGCGTATTTTAAAAAGTGGTATGCTTAAGCGTTTCACGCATTGCTAACAATAAGTAGTTTTCAGGACTTTATTTGCTTTATCCGCCTAAACTAACGGGTAGAAAAAGGGTATGTATTGCTATTCAAAAGTATAATACATTATGTACGAAGTATATATCACGATATATGCGTCCTACGGACCCCACATAATGTCAACTGCAATGAAATTTCTTGCGGTTTTCAATGCGGTAAATAATTCGTTGTTAGGTTCTGCACATTTTGACTTAAAATATACACAACGCCTATTTTAATAAATCAAACTGCTGTAGCAATGTCCAAAGAATTTCGCTAGTCTGAGATAGCTGTTTGTCCCTAATTTGTCGGTCCAAAAGCTGCGTATAGAAATCTAAAGGCATTGCTGAAATTAAATGCGTAACTATTCACACGTAATAAACGATACATGCCTAGCGCAACTGACCTGATTAGTTTATTGCACTAGGGCTTGGCCAACGTCTTGGCTTAATATATATTTACATATTTCATATCTTAGATGAACTAGCCATGGGGCTCCGTGTTAGGGGCAGTACCATTGAAAAATATCCACTGTAAGCAGTGACTGAAATGCGTTTCAAATAAAACAGTAGTCATTTTACGGTTCGCTTCTTAGAAATCGCAAGACAAAAAGACGTTATAAAGTAAAAACCAACGATATCGCATTTCTTGTTATGAATGAAACAATGTTTTGAACAATTACCCAAACACTAGAGTGGTCACCTTGTCACAACCCTGTCGTCTGCTGCTACCTAGTTTCGGAGATATGTAAGACTTAGTATGTGTAGTAGGCAAGTATGCTCAAGGGCCAGCCTTTTTTTATTACATTCAGAAAACTTAAGATAAAGGATCTAATAATTATATATTCTACATGGCCTCTTGCAACAAAAATACGGGAAATTAGCCACGCAAATAAACAAATGCTGCTTAATTTGCAGCAGTTTCTTTTGATCTGCAAATATGAAAGGTTCCTCTTTTTTCCGTACATGTTACATAGATAGGCTACAAATTGATCCATCTGTAATATTTTATTTGATTTTATTCGTACAGGTTGCAGATATCAAGTAAGCAATAATGCGATGTTTGCGTACCCATTATCAACTACCTAGCGGTCGTGCAGGAATTTAGTGACGAACAAATTATGTCCTTAGTGAATGCCTTAAAATACAAGGTCATTAGGAGCGAAGCAATCAAGGAAATAGCTATTCTTTCCCTTGGCAATCGAAGTAAAAATGCGGCCATAGGGATAACAAGGAAGCACACTTAGTTTAAGTGTTTCGGATGCGGCAGATATTTTTCAGAGATTAGATGACACGCAAATTCTACGTACATGTTTGGACGAAAACAAAATGATATGAAAAAACAAGGCAATCGGCTGTTGATGTGTTTAAGTGCTAAAGATAAACAGGGCTGTTCTCTGAAATGACTACTTGTACCTTGGCCATAGTGAATGTAAACATCATGTGTAATGTGCTCGTCAACCTTGTTGGTATGGTAGTTCTCTGGGTCCAAATTACACTGACTTAATAGTTGAAGGCTCTGTGTAGAGAAAAGTAGGTCTGGGAGGACCAATGTGTCTTTGATATGTTGAAACAACCTAATGTTATGCTTTGTTTCTGCGTCTATTTCGATGCAAAACCCAAGGTTGAGGTGAATCGGACAGCATACTATTGTGATAAATTTGACGAATTGCGGATGTATACAAGTACACTGAGGCGCCTGAGAAGGAGAACCAGAGAGAATAGGGGACATTTGCCAGCGGTGGAGGTTCAAACCGCTCAGCTTTATAAATGTCGTGTGGATGCATGAGCGATCTTTACCTAAATCATTTTAAAGTGGGAACTGGATTGTGGTCTAACATATCAGAGGTGCACTACTTTTCTTTTAACCAGATTGCCTGCTGCATGTCTAAATTTGCAAGAGTGTTTATGATATACATTTTTAACAAGCCATCGGGCGATAATCTCAGGTAATGAAAATAAATCATATCTAATGGAACAGTGTTCGCCTCACTGGTGCCTCAACAGCTGCCTCGATGGTAATAAGCTTGTGGGTATTGGTAGTGTGCCGTCCACCATCAACAGTAGAATTTGGGAAAGTGGAAAGTTGAAGAACCAAGGATACATTGCATTTGACCTGGCACTGAGCTGTTTTAGTCGTGTGAAGAATTTGCAGAAAGAACGGGTGCACACCTTTGATATTTGCTGGGTATGTAGGGCGTTTAAATGTCTAAGATTCTCTCCTAAATTATGTATATATTTCTATATGTATATAAATATTTATATAAATCTTGTGCCAGATTGCAAAAAGTGAAACTGCCAACGACCTGCATGTCGTTAAACAACAAATACGTGTTCGAGGGAAATTCTGGTGGAGTCTTCCCTATTTCTCCCACAATGATTTACAAATAACAATGTATGCTTTGGACACAGGTACTCCAACCTGATCAACAAAAGTCGGGAAGTCACAGGCAGCACACAGTATGAGAACATTTAATTTATTCTAACCTCCCTGCAGCATGTTTTGAAAAGTTTTCATTGACATCCGCGTAAGATAAACCTAAAATGGGCAAACATTGCAGACAATCAAACAAGCAGTCATTTTTTTTTACTTAGTGATAAGCATTGTTGTCGACGTGCAAGCTAGCCGATACGTGCTGTCAGCAGAAATCAGCGAGATCCTGAAGCCTAGTATTACGATGATATTAGTTTCACAACGGATGCTTACAATGCATTTCAGTGTTTGCATCAGTAATGTTGGCAGACAGAGCTTATAGTGAAGCGCAAATGTCTGTCGTGTAAGAGGTGGATTTAAACAGCAACTTCTTAACTTGGTTTCAAACCACATACACAGCAGCATACTACCTGTGCTCTCGATCGACGGAAGTGATATCGAAATATCCTGCCATTTTATTTTTAAACGAATGGTACCATAATGTACAATATTTCTTTAGGGACGTCAAGCACTCGTTTGTTCTCGGTTTTCCAGTTTCCGTTTGAGCGCTTTCATATAAAAGTATCTGCATTTCAATTTTGGTCTATTGTATAGAACACGCATTGTAGCTTACGATTAATCATTTTCTCGGAGAATAGTTGGCAAGCCATTGCCAACATGGCACTGACATAAACTTGTTTGTAATTCACAGAAAGCTAAATATTAAACATATTGTAATGTATTAATTAGGTCTCTTTAAAGTAAACATCCAAAATTGGAAGGTTTGTATGATACTCACAACTAGAAAGTCGATTTTATGGTAACAGTTGTTTAGCGTCAACCGTATTTGTTCTACAGTCTCTGCAGTGTGTACAACCACAACAGTGCCATTATTGTAGCGGCTATATGAAGGCACGTGGTATCTTTTACGCCTGGATTGTCTATGAATGCAGTCCATATATTATACGTAATATATGTAAGTGGCTGAAAAGGAAAGGCGGGATAGCTAAATTCTGCTTATTCTGTCGAAATGGTGTTCTATCTTTTGATACTGACAGTTGTTCGTTGTGTAGTTCAGCCTACTGCGCTCGAAATACTAACAGCATTCGCTTAGACTGGCGATGAATCTCTCCGCTTGTAACCGACCGAAGACATTTGAAACAGGTGAGGTACAACTTAATGACACACAGAATGCATTCCACAAAGGTAAAAATCGTGATTTCCAAACAAAATGATAGAACAATTATGTGTGGCAAGCATCGCTACTACAACAGAAGCTATAAGCGAAATTCATTTCATGCCTTAAATTACTGTATAGATATATAAAATAGTTCCGCAAAATGCAGCGCGGGATCGCGGTTTTACGTGCAATAGATGTGGCTGCGCATACCGCTCACGATACAACCAAAGTGCTTCGCGAAATTATCCTCTATACTTTTCGTAATTAATATTTAATGCATTCTCATTTGACACAGCTTCCATCGCCACCAGGTTAGACCAGTTATCTTTTACAGCAGCGTTGGGATAAAAACGCAGATGTCATTGCGCGTACACAGCTCACCTGCTGTGGATGACCTCAATGGTAGGGCCTTGGATAAAGCAGCCATGGAGCTGTTCGAACTATTAGCTCGGTATTTCAACGTTGTCTCGACGGAATGCGGGTTCCCCCGATGTGGAAACATGGTTTATTCACTCCTATTTATTAAATGTTATCGTCCGGAGATCTCAAACATCCACCCAACTGAGCTCTTCTCAGTCATATCCAAAGCAATGAAACCTATTATTGCAGAGACGCTTATGAGACCACTTGAGAGCAACAACATCCTTGTGTCACAACAACACGGATTCTGCGGAAATCGATCCTGCACTACAAACTTGCTGTAAGTCCGAGCAAACTGGACAGAGTAAGTCGCTGCTTCCCTAGCCTTACTTGTTATGCTTTCAGCCGACCAAACTACAGCCATATTTTCCTATCTCACCATTTAATGTATTGAACAGCAGCTTGGGTTTAACACTGAAGGTTTCTGTTATACTCGCATAAGGCGTTTCTTATCGATTATAGACAATAAATTGCGGTCGATAAATGAGCCTCGTATTGTCCCAATTGACTGACGCCAGATATAAACTATACGCTTTGCTTGCTGACTTTCATCCATTCATCCAGTTTACGGTCATGTGCTATGGAAAGATACTGCTTTAGATCCAGTGCAACAATTTGTCACTGAAACATCTGTATTCCTTTGTTTGAATTCGTCGACGAATTACAGCTTTGCAAAGTATAACAAGGCTATGTCATGCACTATTTAAACTAAGTGTTCTTGCAGTCCGACGGTGAGCACTTTCTCAGAATTCAAAACTTATTTTCCCACAAAGGCAATACAATGGGAACTAGTAACCGCATAATCACTGTTACCATTAAACAGTCTACGAGAAACTACCCTTTAGTAATCAGTGACACTTAAGTTTCCTTTTCCCACCGTCTAACTTGTCCCAGCGATATCAGTGACGTTATAATGCCAAAATGATTAGCGGATTTTATTTCGACCATTGAACTGAAAAACCTTGTGCATTAGTAGAGAAACAGGCTATCTTCTTATTCTATAGAAGCGCAATTGTAGTCAAATTTATCAGGTGTAAGAGAATGCCTTTCGAATTGAGACCGCTTGTTTATCCTTTCTAGGTGGAATACTGTAGCCTTCTGTGCACATTGTGTTCTCCAAAGCAATTATCAATTCTCTTCTAGACCAATGTCAGAATTATATGAATGTGCGGTTAAATGTAGTTGTAATGAAATGGCCAGTGGGTTGGCTTTATCTAACGGTTTAATGTTGTTATTTGCAACGCTGGTGCAGCAAGTGCCCGAGGTAGAAATGGTAGGCATTTCAGATATTTTCGCCATGGATGCACCACAACCATTGATTTTTTGCACTGAATTATCTGCGAGTTTTAGGACCGTTGAACGAATTTTGTATAGTTTGGTTGCATAAGAATGTATATGAAATATCACATGAACATATTTCATAAAATGTGTTCAACGATTTGAAGGCTACATTGTTAAAATATACCTTTCCGTCTGCTAACATATGTGAGAAATAAGATCTGGCAATCTATGGATGAGCAATGTGTGAATGCAATCCATGTTGTGGTTTGTTTTGCGACGTTTCGTTTAGATTGTTTGGGCTCCAAGGGAAAACAAAATGGATGCCTATCCCACATTCATCGTATTGTAGTGCACTTACGTATACTAAAACCTTATCCCTATATATGATGGATTGCATTCACATTCCAAGAAGTCATGGGTTAATATAATATGCGGAACTTGGGTTACGTCCAAGTCACACTAGGTTTATGTTAAGCTTTGACCTTAATAGAAATGCACAGTGCTTTTCACTGCATTTCGTAGTAAGGCAATCTATCCTGTAACATTTGGCGGTAGCTTCAAGGACATTTGTGCACACAACACTCCTAGTGCTATGGTTGGATCGGTTTTTACTTTGGGCAGCGAAGTAAGGTGACGGTTGATTCTGGCATTCTGCCAAGCGATATGTATATAACGTTTACCTCGCTATCGGCTTTGGCATGTTTGTAGCAAAGTAGACCAGAGCAATGATATATCGGGTTAAATTTTGCAGTAATATCCGTATGTGACTGAAGTCCCAGGGGGTGTAAGCTCGAAAAGATTTATCTGCGCTGCAAGTGCATTAAGTTATATTTTGTAGATCTATCCATGTAAATGGTAGCAATTATTAAAATATAGAGAATTTGATCCAGCCTATGTTAACAGAGGTGCCCAGTATTTTGTTGTCATATATATCCACTGTGAAATTGCAGAGTTTTATACAAGAATAAATGGCAAAAGTTCTTTCTTTCAATCGTAGCATCGCGGCATGCATGGATTGCGAAAATGCGTTTCACGAAGGCGGCCGTTATTATTCTACTGATGTTCGAAAACCAGTAAGTGACGGCACGTGTGTAAACTAACTTATCCCTCAATTTATACCAACTAATTCAAAAGCATATGTAGACTGTTTACAACACAGCTTTTCATGAATATTTCTAAATATAAAATAAAACAATAATTCACAAAACATTTACAGGGTTTAATGTCTCTAATAACTGTCACATAATATGATGATCCGGTTCATTTCATGGAACTTCTGTATCAAAGTCAGAAATTTTTTTTGCATTTTCCTTGTTTTCATTTTTAAACTGTTTATATTATCCTGGTTTCTTTTGGCTAATCGTTTTAAGATTTATAGGCGCACATTAGCATATTTTTGTAGCCATTTGCTGTGTGTCACCAGCGCAACCGGTTTAGTTTATTTCTGCCTTCCTTAATTGTGTACTCTACGTGTTGCTACAATTTAGCACCTGGTTTTTGAGGATGCTGGATATGTCAAACCGCCCTAATCCTAAAAATGTAAGCGACCAACATGTTGGTTTGCGGTTTTGGACTTTTTCATGTACTCCTGCAATCAGCCGAATTCGTCTTACATGATAATCGAAATTCGCTCTCCATTACGGCGCTTTTTAACCAGATGGTCTATAAGCTTGTCTTTGGTAATGGTATCGTGGCGCACGGATACTGTTTTGCGCGTTTCCTAGTTAAATGGAAGTAGATGTGTGTGGACAATTCAAACGCTCGGTCTAAGTCTTGTTGTGGTTAACCGTGATTTTCCGACTACCCATTACCCGCAATATCTTGATGTCATGAGCAAGAGCAGAAAACTTGGATTAATGTTACGCGCATGGTTGTTGATGAAGAGAAAAATACGAACAGCAGTAATATTATTCACTGAAACACAGCAGTGTACATCAGTCGGATAACAAAATGGTCCCAACCCGACAAACCGGTGCCGCCGCTGAAGGTGAAAATTTCTGATTCGACCAAAATCAGGGTTACTTATGCCGCATGCTTGCAGCTTTTGGAAAAATATGTAGTAGTTTATTAGGTCGGAAGTCTTTTTAAGTCGAGAAAGTTGATGTTTGTACCAATCCAATTACCGGCCATTGTGTCCAACTGCCAGGCGCTAACATTAGGCTGATGGTACATGACAGATTCTGACAGAATCCGTTTTGCTCTGCGGATACTGAAGTAAACATTCCAAGGTAACCCACTGTGACTCAGATATACATGGCTCATTAATCTTTGTGAATACGGAGAGAAGAACAACTAAACGATAATTAGTGAACCCTGAACTTCTTCTACCATTGAACAAGTAGTATGGATACTCTGATACAATATTCTGGGGATCTGGTGTTCATCCAAACATAGTTGGAATAGTTGGGTGTATGGGTTAAATGCATTTGCAGTTTCCAACTGCAGTGGTTTAGAGAGAAGCTTGTCAAAACCAAGGGAACTATGGATTCGCGACAATAGCAGCTTCCTCAAAACAGTCCCAGAGCTAAAATGCACGTGTCTAAATACTGTCGTCTGTATGAACAGAACACACATGTAACCTAAGCTAGTGTCACGTCGGAATTTTGGGACGTTTTTGTGCCTTAGGAGGATGGATAACTGCAGGGGATTTAAGCACATCATTTTGACGAAATGCTTAAGGGAACACCACGCTTCCCTTTCCGGAGGCTGTGCACATGTTGTACAGAATCTTGTTGTTTGTAGAAATACTTTTCCTTCGAACTTGCTGCTTTACTAATTTTTCCTCACAGACCAGTCGGGTTTAGTTTTAACTATTCACCATCTTCTTGCACAAGCTGTTATGCCTAGGATTCGCTTTGTACAACTGCCCCGCTATGTCAGTTACAGCTATGGGTTTTCTGGTCCTACTCCAATTTACATCTGTTGTGCTTGCAGAAGTATGGAGTCAGTTAAAAGATTCAGCATTTGCAGCTCCTTAAACTAGCCATAAATGTCCGTCATCTCATGATCAATAGAAATGTAGTCAGAAACCATCGATTAAGCAAATTAAACATGTATTGTTAATCTTTCGTAGTGCGTGGTTTTTAAAAACATAACTCACTATTCTCTTATGAATGTTTTGCATAACACTCCTAGTCTTAATGTTACGTGAACAATTCACCACAGAAAGCTGTCATTCTGTGGCTTTTGTTTAGGAACTCTTCGACTGAGAGCACTAAATCAAACACATAGGATTTATTTCCAGTTTTGAAAATGGTTTGCATTAAACTTGACCATAAGACGGTATCATTGCAATAAGCTCGCTGATGGGTGGCGGAACTTCCAGATTGTGATCAATATTATTACTTACGAAAAGTACATGATTCTATCGTTGTCGGATGTCCCTCTCCAAAACTAATGGCAAGGTGCTACGGTAATAAAAATTTAACCCAACTCCCTTGCTTGCCCGATCGCTTCGACTCAGGGACATACCATTTCACGTGACATCGGTGTCGATGACTGCTCAGTGCAAGCAAATTTTATTCACGGATATAAGGTCTACTTTATAGGGCGCTTGAAGTATTTGCAGTTTGACAAGCTTGTTTAGGTGACTTAGTATGTTGGTATGCAGAAATGTATATCATGAAACATGGTTTCCATTATCTTAGCAGTTAGTCGGTGGATGAGTATTATGACTCCAAACCGGTGTAAACAGTTAAAACCTCGACTGATCCTTGGGTAATCACTTATGGAACAAATTTTTGCAGTATCCGTGGATCCATGCAACATTTCCCTACAAATTTCTTTGTATGTAACTTATTAATTCTCTCCATAATTTTCCTCAACAAACTAAGTGATTTTATCCAAACTGTTGTTCGAAAGCAAACTGACTAAATGGCTACCTTTGTGTGTTTGTTTATGAAAATTTGCTTTGATCCAGAGCTCGGATGGAAGACTGCTGAGGGTTGCATACCAGAACCTTAACACCCTTACAGATAATTTTCGGGATTGTTCCAGCAATTACAAAATCTTTTGGATATCTGCGAAACCTCCAGACAAGTAGCGCCAAGATATCTTCCAGGGGCAAGGTATCTCCAATATAGCTTCGCTGATAGTGGTCGTGCGTTGCGATTCGCGATCATTGTGTCCACTTGCTCTTGGTGGGCTCTGTGCAATTATGGTCAAGATTATGGATTCATTCACGGAAGTTCCCAAGTCTCTCTGCATATTTTCATTCTTTATACGGAATAACCAGGTAAGCGCGGATGAACGGTACCACATTATGCAGTCTAGCTGTAGATAACCACATAGCTTCTGCATCAGTGACAAAATTCAATACAAACTGGGAGAATACTAACTTCACCGCATTGCTCTGAAACTGGGTGAATGTGGGCGCGTGTTAATTTGACAACTTCAGTTGAACCAACCGTTGTGTAACACATGCAGTTCCATTGATTCATATCATATTTTCTAAATTTTACTGAATTCGATGTTTTATGTAAAACGTGGGTGCCGATTATAATAATTACACTATATGCAGCTCGGTTTGCGGTCGAATCTTACGCTGTTTTGCGTGTAAGCGGCAGAGACCGTGGAAATGCAACCTCACCTTCTTTATTTACGTTAGGTCGAGTGAAGTTAACCTGACGCCGAACGTTTCGATTGACATTAGCAGCAGCCGATTTGTAAACACCATTAGTGTTGACGTCCTTCTTGAACACCGGATATTTTGAAATTGGCGAAAGCTCTGGCCGTACAGTTTCTAATCAGAAATGCGCAGGTTATTTCAGACTAATTCATACTAATTTAGGCAACCGGTAAAATTCAATTTTAAAGCTACAGGTGAAGCGTTTGTATCCTTTTGTCCAGCGATCTTCGACAGTTTTGGTGAGGAGTCTAATGGGAAGGAATATAGTTTACACTATGTCACGCATTCGTAAAATGGTTTAAGTGTTTCACATGTGTTTAATCATCGTCACTGTTCGCCCATGATTTGAGTGCATGTTTAAACTTTACCAGTTAGATGGCCATACATAACTTTCAGAAACACATAACAACATATTCGTTAATATATATCTTAAACCATTTTATAATGAGTTTAAAACACTTTACTTTAAAATGGCATAGACAATAAGCGAACTGTTTTCATGTTAGCACAATTCTTCTGGTCTAAATTTAGGCCACATAATAATCTAAGCATGTGGTTGTTGAATAGGGCTCTTTTAAATGATCATTAGATATCAATGTGTCAATCTACGCGTTTCAGGTATATTGTGATTTTTCGTCTCATTTTCCGAGCCCTATATATGATTCATATGCACAGCCCAAAACTTTGATGCAACCTGTGCTGTGGGGGTTGGTTGAATCAGCGGGAACATTTACTCGTTTATCTCTCTGTGATTTAGACAAGGCGATTAGGTGACTGGGACAGAAAACGTTGGACAGCTAATTCGTTTTGCAGTCGACTGTCGCTTTTTATAGCTCGTTGTAAAAATCGGTCAGTTGGTTTTTGTTTTAGCTTCTATCTGTTGTTCTGTGGCTTGGCATTTGTGAAATGCCCGAATGTGTTGCCGCGGAATCGTGTAACTAATATAATGTAGATATAAAAGCTGGTATATATAACCATTGCAGAAGGATTGAATACAGTAAATAGCGCTGATGATGAAGAATGTAAGGCTTATTTACACCTGTATGTTTTATGGACTGTGATAATAAATACAAATTGAGGACAGGTCCGAAGCTTTCAAGCTGGCCTAGCTAAGGCCATAAGGAAACTATGACAAGCAGACACGCAGATTTCACCAAAGCGGGTTTTCATAGGCATCTATATATATACATATTTATACATATATATATATATAAACACTTTTGGTTACTCCTGACCGTACGGTTAAATTGCTGCTACCGTGCAACCTTATCGGCAAATTGTCCCGATCAGCGGACGAAGGCCTAAGATGAAAACTGTATTACGCTACCGGCAAGCATAATAAGGAAATCAAACTAATAGGCAAACAAAGAATGAAGTAGCGCTACTATAGACCCAGCTTATTGGCAGCGTTTCAGTTGAGGCGACATTATTTACTTCCACTCACAGTTGACCCATAAGCTTCGGTCCGCGTCATGGTCAACTGCTGCTATATAGGGAGTGCCTGACCCGTTCAAAACGTCTCCTTGAATAGTAACATTTGACATCCTTATTTGATCCAGCTGCATTCGGTTGAACGTTCGTCGTACTCGACTAGACCGGTGCCACGGTTGCATTTCGGTTGTTCTTGAACGCATGTGGGAGGTGCATCCTTAGTTTTTTGGACCTTGATGGAATATCAATACTATTAATTAGGACACCTAGCGGTAGAGGTCATTTTCTTGTACTTGCCTTGATACAATTTGGTCGCAGATGATTAGCATTCCTATTACAATTCAAACTGCCCACTCTCTTTTCGTAGGTTACCTGACAAAACTTATCTGTATAAATCATATATCATAAATCACCACAAAACAACAACTGCGGATAGCGTCCTCCGGTCGGTTATTTTTGGCTGTGTTGACAATATCACTTTGTGTTAACTTTCTGCGTCCATTGCAAGTATTTCGTGGAAATTGAGCTACAATTCAGTTTCATTTCCGATTCTAAAATTTCCGACCAGAAATACTTGTGTTTTCATCGCTTGGTATCGGCGATCCTGCTATTGCCATTTTCTTCGTCAATTGGCCGCCAACTTGTTTTCGGATTATTCACAATGCCGAAGCAGTCATCCTGCTGTACTTGCTCCAAACTAGTCGGTTAACGTGCAAACGCCCTCACGTGTATTTTGTGCCAAGTTAAATACCACATTTCATGTGTTGGATTATCAGTTGAGCATTTTCATCGTCTTCGCGAGATCCAACACGATTTCATCCAAACTATATGTGAAAATTGCCGAAATAAGTTACAGCCAGAAAGAGTAAATCCGACATGTAGGCCTCAGCGTTTCGTTGCGAACAGTTCCGTGTGTTTGGCTCAACAACCTAGCGCGAAGAGCCTACAGGTTTCGACTCAGTCGTCCTCCTCTACCCGTGCAAACTCACCGACACCAAGTCCAACCGTTGTGAGAAGCCCAGTTGCACCTGGCCTAAATTGTTTACCTTTATTGTGTCCACCAGACACTGATGTCTCAGCAGGTAAAAGCTGAGTGCTGAAGATCAGTGGAAAGAAAAGAGGACGAAATTACAAAGGAACGTTGAGCGTTTACCTTCTGTAAGTCGACAGTTAGCCAAACCACTTGAGGCTGGTAGTATACTTCGTCCAGCAAAGCCAATCTCGTCCTACCAGAAGCGTTATAATCTCGTGATATTTCACGCACCGGAGTCCAGTGACCCATTACCCCAAGTGCGCTAGGATCACAATCGAATTTTTACAGGGTCTAATTTATGGTCTCCTCGACGCTGGTGAGGATTCGGTAAAAGTGAGGCAGATTACCCGTCTGGGAAAGCAAGGTGATCAACAAAATCGGCCCATGAGAACTACTTTTGTGGACCAAGCCAGTCCAAGACTGATCATGTATCGCCTGAGCAGGCTGAAAGGTTTGAAGATCCATGTTCTTCCTTACCGGGACCCAGTAGACAGGAAGCGGCTCAAGTCTGCCATCATTGAATTGAAAAGACGCGCTGGTGAGGGGAAACAAATCTTCGTATCGTAAATTTTCGGGTGGTTTCCAACCATCCGCGAATCAGGATAAACAGGCCGCTCACACTTCAACATGCCCGGTGGCTCCCGCCGCGGCCTGCGAGTAGCCTTCACAAACGTTAGCAGTATTATGAATAAGCGCGATGAGCTTTGTTTTTCGTTTGCGTCTGAGCGGCCAGACGTAGTGGGACTCGCAGAGACATGGCTGCATGCAGAGTTATACACCCTCGAAGTCGAACTCAACGGTTACTCTTGTTTCTGATGCGATAGACTAAAGATTGCCAAAGGTGGTGTCTTACTTTAACATCCGGTCTTCCCTGCGTGGGAGACTTGTGAGCACCTACCGAAGTGACGATGGCCTGTGTGAGCTACTGTGGTGCTCCATCCGCCTCAGGAGCGGAGAACGGCTTGTGGGCGAAGTTTAACGCAGTCCCATTAGTCGTTTTTTGGATTGGCTGCCCATCCTCGAAGCTCACATGAGTAGTCCACACTTTCTGCTTATGGGCGATTTTAACTGCCCTCGTATACGATGGCCTGAGGTGCATTTGATGCCTGGACATAGTGAGTTTGAAGCAAAGTTCGTGTATTTGGTACTTGAAACTGGTGCATCGCAAAACATATGTCAGACTACATGCATATCAACACGTTTCAACCCCGTCCTCTCTCGACCTGATGTTAAGGAGCTACGAATAACGAGTGCGTGACATTAGGATTCTGGAGCCCCTAACTACTAGCGACCACTCAGCACTGATAGCTGATATGGAATTATCTTTGCCGTATTCACATCCGCTGCACCCTTCTCCCAACTACTGGAAAAACGGACTTCGATGGTCTAGCTCGAGCCGCGAACCAACTGTATTGGTCTCTGTCACGAGCTGCATTCGTGGAAGATTGTTGGATATTTATAAATGAGAGATTGACATCATTGTGTTCCCAATTTGTGCCAATGAAATGTCGAAATATTGGACCGATTAAGCCTCATTGGTTGGACAAGGAGTATGAAACCTGGCTCGGAGGCGGCGCAGACTGTAGGACAAATTCGTTCTCTCTGGCTCTGCCAATGTTTACGAAGGATACAAATGTCAGCGAAACCTCTGCAACAGTGCGAAAAAGTATAAACGCTGACAATTCGAATTGCAGCTCGCATTAGCCGCGAAGACCGCACCCAAGAGTATCTTTGCATACGCGAAGCGACGCCTAAAGCCGGCAGATGATGTGCCATTGCTGGATGGCACGGATGGACAGCCCTATTCCTCCAGCACTGAGCGTGTGTCTGCGTTGGCGGTGCACTTCGCTTCTGTGTTTGCGAATGACCAGGTGTCTGTTCCGAGTTTGACGTGAACCGCTTTTACCGAACTCGATAGTCTGCATTGCGGCATTGAAGAGGTAGCTCAATTACTCGCCAACCATGACGGCATTATACCTGCCGGACCTGACGGGTTTCACCCACTGGTTCTCAAGTCAATCTCAACCATCCTCTCTCCTGTCGTGACTGATCATTTCAACAGGTCGCTGTCCGAAGGTTCGTTGCGGTTGACTGAAAATGTTGCAGTGTTGAAGCTTATTCCGAAAGGCGGCGACGCTAGCAAAGTAGACAATTACAGCCAATTATAGTATGGCACTAATATTGGCAAAGGATTGCTATGAGAAAAAACGTGAAGAAGAGATTGGCTGCAGTTGCTACAGGCAAAACGAGGTCCTGACG
>OX104071.1:18194013-18213648 GCA_944474145.2 Dicrocoelium dendriticum | reverse complement strand
GCCATTGCCAACATGGCACGGACATAAACTTGTTTGTAATACACAGAAAGCTAGATATTAAACATATTTTAATGTATTAATTAGGTCTCTTTAATGTAAACATCCAAAATTGGAAGGTTTGTATGATACTCGCAAATAGAAAGTCGATTTTATGGTAACAGTTGTTTAGCGTCAACCGTATTTGTTCTACAGTCTCTGCAGTGTGTACAACCACAACAGTGTCATTATTGTAGCGGCTATATGAAGGCACGTGGTGTCTTTTACGCCTGGACTGTCTATGAATGCAGTCCATATAATATACTTAATATATGTAAATGGCTGAAAAGGAAAGGCGGGATAGCTAAATTCTGCTTATTCTGTCGAAATGGTGTTCTATCTTTTGACACTGACAGTTGTTCGTTGTGTAGTTCAGCCTACTGCGCTCGAAATACTAACAGCATTCGCTTAGACTGGCGATGAATCTCTCCGCTTGTAACCGACCGAAGACATATGAAACAGGTGAGGTACAACTTAATGACACACATAATGCATTCCACAAAGGTAAAAATCGTGATTTCCAAACAAACTGATAGATCAATTATGTGTGGCAAGCATCGCAACTACAACAGAAGCTATAAGCGAAATTCATTTCAAGCCTTAAATTACTGTATAGACATATAAAATAGTTCCGCAAAATGCAGCGCGGGATCGCGGTTTTACGTGCAATAGATGTAGCTGCGCAAACCGCTCACGATACAACCAAAGTGCTTCGCCAAATCGTCATCTATACTTTCCGTAATTAATATTTAATGCCTTCACGTGTGACACAGCTTCCATCGCCACCAGGTTAGACCAGTTATCTTTTACAGCAGCGTTGGGATAAAAACGCAGATGTCATTGTGCGTACACAGCTCACCTGGTGTGGATGACCTCAATGTTAGGGCCTTGAAGACAGCAGCCATGGAGCTATTCGAACTATTAGCTCGGTATTTCAACGTTGCCTCGACGGAATGCAGCTTCCCCCGATGTGGAAACATGGTTTATTCACTCCTATTTATTAAATGTAATCGTCCGGAGATCTTAAACATCCACCCAACTGAGCTCTTCTCAGTCATATCCAAAGCAATGCAACCTATTATTGCAGAGACGCTTATGAGACCACTTGAGAGCAACAATATCCTTGTGTCACAACAACACGGATTCTGCGGAAATCGATCCTGCACTACAAACTTGCTGTAAGTCCGAGCATCTGGACAGAGTAAGTCGCTGCTTCCCTAGCCATACTTGTTATGCATTCAGCCGACCAAACTACAGCCATATTTTCCTATCTCACCATTTAATGTATTGAACAGCAGCTTGGGTTTAACACTGAAGGTTTCGGTTATACTCGCTTAAGGCGTTTCTTATCGATTATAGACAATGAATTGCGGTCGATAAATGGGCCTCGTATAGTCCCAATTGACTGACGCCAGATATAAACTATACGCTTTGCTTGCTGACTTTCATCCATTCATCCAGTTTACCGTCATGTGCTATGGAAAGAAACTGCTTTAGATCCAGTGCAACCATTTGTCGCTGAAACATCTGTATTCCCTTGTTTGAATTCGTCGACGAATTACAGCCTTGCAAAGTATAACAAGGCTATGTCATGGACTATTTAAACTAAGTGTTCTTGCAGTCCGACGGTGAGCAATTTCTCAGAATGCAACACTTATTTTCCCACAAAGGCAATACAATGGGAACTATTAACCGCATAATCACGGTTACCATTAAACGGTCTACGAGAAACTACCCTTTAGTAATCAGTGACATTTAAGTTTCCTTTTCCCACCGTGTAACTTGTCCCAGCGATATCAGTGACGTCATAATGCCAAAATGATTAGCGGATTTTATTTCGACCATTGAACTGAAAAACCTTGTGCATTAGTAGAAAAACAGGCTCTCTTCTTATTCTATAGAAGCGCAATTGTAGTCAAATTTATCAGGTGTAAGAGAATGCCTTTCGAATTGAGACCGCTTGTTTATCCTTTCTAGGTGGAATACTGTAGCCTTCTGTGCACATTGTGTTCTTCAAAGCAATTAACAATTATCTTCAAGACCAATGTCAGAATTATATGAATGTGCGGTTAAATGTAGTTGTAATGAAATGGCCAGTCGGTTGTCTTTATCTAACGGTTTAATGTTGTTATTTGCAACGCTGGTGCGGCAAGTGCCCGAGGTAGAAATGGTAGGCATTTCGGATATTTTCGCCATGAATGTACCACAACAGTTGATGTTTGCACTGAAGTATCTGCGAGTTTTAGGACAGTTTGAGCAAATTTTGTATAATTTGGTTGCATAAGAATATATATGAGATATCACGTGAACATATTTCATAAAAAGTGTTCAACGATTTGAAGGCTACATTGTTAAAATACACCTTTCCGTCTGCTAACATTTGTGAGAAATAAGATCTGGCAATCTATGGATGAGCAATGTGTGAATGCAATCCATGTTGTGGTTTGTTTTGCGACGTTTCGTTTAGATTGTTTGGGTTCCAAGGGAAAACAAAATGGATGCCTATCCAACATTCATCGTATTGTAGTGCACTTACATATACTATAACCATATCCCCATATATGATGGATTGCATTCACATTCCAAGAAGTCATGGGTAAATATAATATGCGGAACTTGGGTTACGTCCAAGTCACACTAGGTTTGTATGTTAAGCTTTGACCTTAATAGAAATGCACAGTACTTTCCGCTGCATTTGGCGGTAAGGCAATCTATCCTGTAACATTTGGCGGTACCTTCAAGGACATTTGTGCACACAACACTCCTAGTGCTAGGGTTGGATCAGTTTTTATTTTGGGCAGCGAAGTAAGGTGACGGTTGATTCTGGCATTCTGCCAAGCGATAAGTATATAACGTTTACCTCGCTATCGGCTTTGGCATGTTTGTAGCAAAGTAGACCAGAGCAGTGATATATCAGGTTAAATTTTGCAGTAATATCCGTATGTGACTGAAGTCCCCGGGGGTGTATGCTCGAAAAGATTTATCTGCGCTGCAAGTGCATTAAGTTATATTTTGTATATCTATCCATGTAAATTTTAGCAATTATTAAAATATAGGGAATTTGATCCAGCCTATGTTAACAGAGGTGCCCATTATTTTGTTGTCATATAAATCCACTGTGAAATTGCAGAGTTTTATACAAGAATAAATGGCAAAAGTTTGTTCTTTCAATTGTAACATCGCGGCGTGCATGGATTGCGAAAATGAGTTTCACGAAGGCGGAAGTTATTATTCTACTGATGTTCTAAAACCAGTAAGTGTGTAAACTAACTTATCCCTCAATGTATACCAACTAATTCGAAAGCATATGTAGACTGATTACAACACAGCTTTTCATGAATATTTCTAAATATAAAATAAAACTATAATTCACAAAACATTTACAGGGTTTAATGTCTCTAATAAATGTCACATAATATGATGATCCGGTCCATTTCATGGAGCGTCTGTAGCAAAGTCAGAATATTTTTTTACATTTTCCTTGTTTTCATTTTTAAACTGTTTATATTATCCTGGTTTCTTTTGGCTAATTGTTTTAAGATTTATAGGCACACATTAGCATATTTTTGTAGCCTTTTCTGTGGGTCACAAGCGCAACCGGTTTAGTTTATTTCTGCCTTCCTTAATTGTGTACTCTACATGTTGCTACAATTAATCACCTGGTTTTTGAGGATGCTGGATATGTCAAACCGCCCTAATCTTAAAAATGTAAGTGACCAACATGTTGGTTTGCGGTTTTGGACTTTCTTATGTACTCCTGCAATCAGCCGAATTCGTCTTACATCATAATCGAAATTCGCTGTCTATTACGGCGCTTTTTAACCAGTTGGTCTTTAAGCTTGTCTTTGTTAATGGTATCGTGGCGCACAGATACCGTTTTGCGCGTTTCCTAGTTAAATGGAAGTAGATTTGTGTGGACAATTCAAACGCTCGGACTAAGTCTTGTTGTGGTTAACCGTGATTTTCCGACTACCCATTGTCCGCAATATCTTGATGTCATGAGCAAGAGCAGAAAACTTGAAATTAATGTTAAGCGCATGGTTGTTGATGAAGAGAAAAATACGAACAGCAGTAATATTATTCACTGAAACACAGCAGTCTACATCAGTCGGATAACAAAATGGTCCCAACCCCACAAACCGGTGCCGCCGCTGAAGGTCAAAATTTCTGATTGGACCAAAATCAGGGTTACTTGTGCCGCATGCTTGAAGCTTTTGGAAAAATATGTGGTGGTTTATTAGGTCGGAAGTCTTGTTAAGTCGAGAAAGTTGATGTTTGTACCAATCCAATTACCGGCCATTGTGTCCAACTGCCAGGCGCAAACATTAGGCTGATGGTACATGACAGATTCTGACAAAATCCGTTTTGCTCTGCGGATACTGAAGTAAACATTCCAAGGTAACCCATTGTGACTCAGATATACATGGCTCAATAATCTATGTGAATACGAAGAGAAGAACAACTAAACGATAATTCGTGAACTCTGAACTTCTTATACCATTGAACAAGTAGTATGGATACTCTGATACAATATTCTGGGGATCTGGTGTTCCTCCAAACATAGTTGGAATATTTGGGTGTATGGGTTAAATGAATTTGCAGTTTCCAACTGCAGTGGTTTTGAGAGAATCTTGTCAAAACCAAGGGAACTATGGATGCGCAACAATAGCAGCTTCCTCAAAACAGTCCTAAAATGCACGTGTCTGAATACTGTCATATGTATGAACAGAACACACATGTAACCTAAGCTAATGTCACGTCGGAATTTTGGGACGTTTTTGTGCCTTAGGGGGATGGATAACTGCAGGGGATTTAAGCACATCATTTTGACGAAATGCTTAAGGGAACACCACGCTTCCCTTTCCGGAGGCTGTGCACATGTTGTACAGAATCTTGTTGTTTGTATAAATAATTTTCGTTCGAACTTGCTGCTTTACTAATTTTTCCTCACAGACCAGTCGGGTTTAGTTTTAACTATTCACTATCTTCTTGCACAAGCTGTTCGGTTTAGGATTCGCTTTGTACAACTGCCCCGCTATGTCAGTTACAGCTATGGGTTTTCTGGTCCTACTCCAATTTACAACTGTTGTGCTTGCAGAAGTATGGAGTCAGTTAAAAGATTCGGCATTTGCAGCTCCTTAAACTAGCCATAAATTTCCGTCATCTCATGATCAATAGAAATGTAGTCAGAAACCATCGATTAAGCAAATTAAACATGTATTGTTAATTTGTCGTAGTGCGTGGTTTTTAAAAATATAACTCACTATACTCTTATGAATGTTTTTCATAACACTCCTAGTCTTAATGTTACGTGAACAATTCACCACAGAAAGCTGTCATTCTGTGGCTTTTGTTTAGGAACTCTTCGACTGAGAGCACTAAATCAAACACAGGATTTATTTCCAGTTTTGATAATGGTTTGCATTAAACTTGGCCATAAGACGGTCTCATTGCAATAAGCTCGCTGATGGGTGGCGGAACTTCCAGATTGTGATCAATATTATTACTTACGAAAAGTACATGATTCTATCGTTGTCGGAGGTCCCTCTCCAAAACTAATGGCAAGGTGCTACGGGAATAAAAATTTAACCCAACTCCCTTGCTTGCTCGATTGCTTCGACTCAGGGACATACCATTACACGTGACATCGGCGTCGATGACTGCTCAGTGCAAGCAAATTTTATTCACGGATATAAGGTCTACTTTGTATGGCGCTTGACGTATTTGCAGTTCGACAAGCTTGTTTAGGTGACTTAGTATGTTGGTATGCAGAAATGTATATCATGAAATATGGTTTCCATTATCTTAGCAGTTAGTCGGTGGATGAGTATTATGACTCCAAACCAGTGTAAACAGTTAAAACCTCGACTGATCCTTGGGTAATCACTTATGGAACAAATTTTTGCAGTATCCCTGGATCCATGCAACATTTCCCTACAACTTTCTTTGTATGAAACTTATTAATTCTCTCCATAATTTTCCTCAACAAACTAAGAGGTTTTATCCAAACTGTTGTTCGAAAGCAAACTGACTAAATGGCTACCTTTCTGTGTTTGTTTATGAAAATTTGCTTTGATCCAGAGCTCGGATGGAAGGCTGCTGAGGGTTGCATACCCGAACCTTAACACCCTTACAGATAATTTTCGGGATTGTTCCAGCAATTACAAAATCTTTTGGATATCTGCGAAACCTCCAGACAAGTAGCGCCAATATATGTTCCAGGGGCAAGTTATCTCGAATATAGCTTCGCTGATCGTGGTCGTGCGTTGCGATTCGCGATCGTTGTGTCCACTTGCTCTTGGTGGGCTCTGTGCAATTATGGTCATGATTATGGATTCATTCACGGATGTTCCCAAGTCTCTCTTTGCATATTTTCATTCTTTATACGGAATAACCAGGTAAGCGCGGATGAACGGTACCTCATTATGCAGTCTAGCTGTAGATAACCACATAGCTTCTGCATCAGTGACAAAATTCAATACAAACTGGGGAATACTAACTTCACCTCATTGCTCTGAAACTGGGTGAATGTGGACGCGTGTTAATTTGACAACTTCAGTTGAACCAACCGTTGGGTAACACATGCAGTTCCATTGATTCATATCATATTTTCTAAATTTTTACTGAATTCGATGTTTTATGTTAAACGTGGGTGCCGATTATAATAATTACACTATATGCAGCTCGGTTTTCGGTCGAATCTTACGCTGCTTTGCGTGTAAGCGGCAGAGACCGTGGAAATTCAAACTCACCTTCTTTATTTACGTTAGGTCGAGTGAAGTTAACCTGACGCCGAACGTTTCGATTGACATTAGCAGCAACCGATTTCTGAACACCATTAGTGTTGACGTCCTTTTTGAACACCGGATATTTTGAAATTGGCGAAAGCTCTGGCCGTACAGTTTCCAATAAGAAATGTGCGGGTTATTTCAGACTAATTCATACTAATTTAGGCAACCGGTAAAATTCAATTTTAAAGCCACAGGTGAAGCGTTTGTAACCTTTTGTCCAGCAATCTTCCACAGTTTTGGTGAGGAGTCTAATGGGAAGTAATATAGTTTACACTATGTCGCGCATTCTTAAAATGGTTTAAGTGTTTCACATGTGTTTAATCATCGTCACTGTTCGCCCGTGATTTTGAGTGTATGTTTAAACTTTACCAGTTAGATGGCCATACATACCTTTTAGAAACACATAACAACAAAATCGGTAATATATATCTGAAACCAGTTTATAATGAGTTTAAAAAACTTTACTTGAAAATGGCCTAGACAATAAGCGAACTGTTTTCATGTAAGCACAATTTTTCTGGTCTAAATTTAGGCCACATACTAATCTAAGCATGTGGGTGGTGAATAGAGCTTTTTAAACGATCATTACATTGCAATGTATCAATCTACGCATTTCGGGTAAATTGTGATTTTTCGTCTCATTTTCCGAGCCCTATATATGATTCATATGCACAGCCCAAAACTTTGATGCAACCTGTGCTGTGGGGGTTGGTTGAATCAGCGGGAACATTTACTCGTTTATCTCTTTGAGATTTAGACAAGGCGATTAGGTGACTGGGACAGAAAACGTTGGACAGCTAATTCGTTTGGCAGTCGACTGTCGCTGTTCATAGCTCGTTGTAAAAATCGGTCAGTTGATTTTTGTTTTAGATTCTATCTGTTGTTCTGTGGCTCAGCATTTGTGAAATGCTCGAATGTGTTGCCGCGGAATCGTGTAACTAATATAATGTAGATATAAAAGCTGGTTTAAATAACAATTGCAGAAGGATTGAATACAGTAAATAGCGCTGATGATGCAGAATGGAATGCTTCTTTACACTAAGTGATTTATGGACTGTGTCAATAAATACAAATTGAGGACAGTTCCGAAGCTTTTAAGCTGGCCTAGCTAAGGCCATAAGGAAAATGTGACAAGCTGACATGCAGATTTCACCAAAGGGGTTGTCATAGGCATATATATACATATTTATACATATATATATATATAAACTCTTTTGGTTACTCCTGAAAGTACGGTTGAATTGCTGCTACCGTGCAACCTTATCGGCAAATTGTCACGATCAGCAGACGAAGGCCTAAGATGAAAACTGTATTACGCAACCGGCAAGCAGAATAAGGAAATCCAACTAATAGGCAAACAAAGAATGAAGTAGCGCTAACATAGACCCAGCTTATTGACAGCGTTTCAGTTGAGGCGACATCATTGGCCTGTACTCACAGTTGTCCCATAAGCTTCGGTCCCCGTCATGGTCAACTGTTGCTATATAGGGAGTGCCTGACCCGTCCAAAACGTCTCCTTGAATATTAACATATGACATCCTTATTTGATCCAGCTGCATTCGGTTGAAAGTTCGTCGTACTCGACTAGACCGGTGCCCCGGTTGCATTTCGGTTGTTCTTGTACGCATGTGGGAGGTGTATCCTTAGTTTTTTGGACAATTGATGGAATATCAATATTATTAATTAGGACACTTAGCGGTAGGGGTCATTTTCTTGTACTTGCCTTGATACTGTTTGGTCGAAGAGGATTAGCATTCCTATTACAAATCAAACTGCCCACTCTGTCTTCGTAGGTTACCTGACAAAACATCTCTGTATAAATCATATATCATAAATCACCACAAAACAACAACTGGCGGATAGCGTCCTCCGGTCGGGTTATTTTGGCTGTGTTGACAATATCAAATTTGTGTTAACTTTCTGCGTCCATTGCAAAGAATTTTCGTGGAAAATTGGCTACAATTCAGTTTTCTTTCCGATTCTAAAATTTCCGACCAGAAATACTTGGGTGTTTTCAATCGCTTGGTATCGGCGATCCTGCTATTGCCATTTTCTTTCGTCAATTGGCCGCAACTTGTTTTCGGATTATTCACATGCCGAAGCAGTCATCCTGCTGTACTTGCTCCAAACTAGTCCGGTTAACGGTGCAAAACGCCTCACGTGGTATTTTGTGCCGTTAAATACAACATTTTCATGTGTTGATTATCAGTTAGCATTTTCATCGTCCTTCGCGAATCCAACACGATTTCATCCAAACTAATATGTGAAAATTGGCGAAATAAGTTACAAGCCAGAAATAGTAATCCGACATGTAGCCTCAGCGTTCGGTTGCGAACAGTTCCGTGTGTTTGGCTCAACAACCTAGCGCGAAGAGCCTACAGGTTTCGACTCAGTCGTCCTCCTCTACCCGTGCAAACTCACCGACACCAAGTCCAACCGTTGTGAGAAGCCCAGTTGCACCTGGCCTAAATTGTTTACCTTTATTGTGTCCACCAGACACTGATGTCTCAGCAGGTAAAAGCTGAGTGCTGAAGATCAGTGGAAAGAAAAGAGGACGAAATTACAAAGGAACGTTGAGCGTTTACCTTCTGTAAGTCGACAGTTAGCCAAACCACTTGAGGCTGGTAGTATACTTCGTCCAGCAAAGCCAATCTCGTCCTACCAGAAGCGTTATAATCTCGTGATATTTCACGCACCGGAGTCCAGTGACCCATTACCCCAAGTGCGCTAGGATCACAATCGAATTTTTACAGGGTCTAATTTATGGTCTCCTCGACGCTGGTGAGGATTCGGTAAAAGTGAGGCAGATTACCCGTCTGGAAAGCAAGGGTGATCAACAAAATCGGGACATGAGAACTACTTTTGTGGACCAAGCCAGTCCAAGACTGATCATGTATCGCCTGAGCAGGCTGAAAGGTTTGAAGATCCATGTTCTTCCTTACCTGGACCCAGTAGACAGGAAGCGGCTCAAGTCTGCCATCATTGAATTGAAAAGACGCGCTGGTGAGGGGAAACAAATCTTCGTATCGTAAATTTTCGGGTGGTTTCCAACCATCCGCGAATCAGGATAAACAGGCCGCTCACACTTCAACATGCCCGGTGGCTCCCGCCGCGGCCTGCGAGTAGCCTTCACAAACGTTAGCAGTATTATGAATAAGCGCGATGAGCTTTGTTTTTCGTTGCGTCTGAGCGGCCAGACGTAGTGTGGACTCGCAGAGACATGGCTGCATGCAGAGTTATACACCCTCGAAGTCGAACTCAACGGTTACTCTTGTTTCTGATGCGATAGACTAAAGAATGCCAAAGGTGGTGTCTTACTTTACATCCGGTCTTCCCTGCGTGGGAGACTTGTGAGCACCTACCGAAGTGACGATGGCCTGTGTGAGCTACTGTGGTGCTCCATCCGCCTCAGGAGCGGAGAACGGCTTGTGGGCGAAGTTTATCGCAGTCCCATTAGTCGTTTTTTGGATTGGCTGCCCATCCTCAAGCTCACATGAGTAGTCCACACTTTCTGCTTATGGGCGATTTTAACTGCCCTCGTATACGATGGCCTGAGGTGCATTTGATGCCTGGACATAGTGAGGTTGAAGCAAAGTTCGTGTATTTGGTACTTGAAACTGGTGCATCGCAAAACATATGTCAGACTACATGCATATCAACACGTTCAACCCCGTCCTCTCTCGACCTGATGTTAAGGAGCTACGAAAACGAGTGCGTGACATTAGGATTCTGGAGCCCCTAACTACTAGCGACCACTCAGCACTGATAGCTGATATGGAATTATCTTTGCCGTATTCACATCCGCTGCACCCTCTCCCAACTACTGGAAAACGGACTTCGATGGTCTAGCTCGAGCCGCGAACCAACTGGATTGGTCTCTGTCACAAGCTGCATCTGTGGAAGATTGTTGGATATTTATAAATGAGAGATTGACATCATTGTGTTCCCAATTTGTGCCAATGAAATGTCGAAATATTGGACCGATTAAGCCTCATTGGTTGGACAAGGAGTATGAAACCTGGCTCGGAGGCGGCGCAGACTGTAGGACAAATTCGTTCTCTCTGGCTCTGCCAATGTTTACGAAGGATACAAATGTCAGCGAAACCTCTGCAACAGTGCGAAAAAGTATAAACGCTGACAATTCGAATTGCAGCTCGCATTAGCCGCGAAGACCGCACCCAAGAGTATCTTTGCATACGCGAAGCGACGCCTAAAGCCGGCAGATGATGTGCCATTGCTGGATGGCACGGATGGACAGCCCTTATCCTCCAGCACTGAGCGTGTGTCTGCGTTGGCGGTGCACTTCGCTTCTGTGTTTGCGAATGACCAGGTGTCTGTTCCGAGTTTGACGTGAACCGCTTTTACCGAACTCGATAGTCTGCATTGCGGCATTGAAGAGGTAGCTCAATTACTCGCCAACCTGGACGGCATTATACCTGCCGGACCTGACGGGTTTCACCCACTGGTTCTCAAGTCAATCTCAACCATCCTCTCTCCTGTCGTGACTGATCATTTCAACAGGTCGCTCTCCGAAGTTTCGTTGCCGGTTGACTGAAAATGTGCAGTGTTGAAGCCTATTCCGAAAGGCGGCGACGCTAGCAAAGTAGACAATTACAGGCCAATTTGTCTGACACTTATATTGGCAAAGGTTGCTGAGAAAAACGTGAAGAAGAGATTGCTGCAGTTGCTACAGTCAAACGAGGTCCTGACGCCCGCACAGCACGGTTTTATGCAAGGTCGCTCATGCATTACGAACCTGCTTGTGACGAGGCATGTGTGGTATAAAGCAATAAACAAGGGGAAGTCCGTCGACGTGATATTCATCGATTTCAGTAAAGCGTTCGACTAGGTCAGTCATGAGACTCTCCTTCACAAGCTCAGCATGTGTGGCGTCGGTGACTCACTGCACCGGTGGATCCGCGACTTTCTTGTTGGAAGAAAGTGGAGGTTACTGGTCGACAACAATCTAACTGACTGGCGTGCATCAAGGCACTGTGCTGGGGCCCACTCTGTTCCTGATCCACATCAACGATCTACCGCAGCTTCTTCGGTCGCGGTGTGCCTTGTTTGCAGACGACATGAAGATTTAGAGAGAAATCGCCGCTCCCGATGACTGTGACCCACTTCAGCAAGATCTCAACCGCCAATCCACATGGTCTGCAGAAGTTCTTCTCCCGGTCAACCCAGCCAACTCGGTATTTATGAGCCTGGGGAAGGGTGCTAACGGCCGAACCTTCGCTCTTGACGGCCAAACGCTAAATCCCACACCCTCCGTGAAGGACCTAGGTGTACTCTCACGCTACGATTTGAAGTCCGTGGACAACACGAACAGGCTATATCGGAACGGACTGCGCATGCTTTGGACGCTCAAACGTAGCTTCGGCACATGGTCTGAAAAGGTTGCCACTCGCCTGTTCTCTTCTATCATTAGACCAATGTTAGAGCACGGTTCGCCTGCCTACTTTCCGATTACCCGAGGCGAGGCACAAAAGATCGAACAAGTCCAACACGTTGCTACCAGGCTCATCCCGAGTTTACGTGGCTTTGGGTTTGAAGACCGGTGCGAGAAACTAGGACTCTACACCTTGTCCTACTTTCGGGCGCGAGTCGACCTCATTATGACCTACCGAATTCTACATCTCCGTGAGTTCCCCGTGTTAAGGCCAATGCTGCACTGATGAGGGCCATGCAGCAAACGCGGACACAAATACAAACTTGTTGTGCAGGATATTAAACGTGTTCCCCACCCACTGTGTTTCGAAAGGAGAGTGGTAAACATTTGGAATAGTTTGCCCGTACATGTGATGGAGGCAACATTTGTGCAGCAGTTCAAAACGTTGTTAGATTTGGATCCCTCCAATATTCGATTCAGAGAATGACTGCACGCTTACGATGACATATCACATTTGTGAATCCTAAAATATCGTAAGTCGAAAATTTTAAATATTACATTAGAACGACGATGATATACACGGTTGACAACTTTTATAAGGTTTTTCGCCATATTTTGAAAGAGTTGTACAGAATCTATTTCTACATGCTCTATAATACAGTATTCAGTATTCAGATTGACTCTGAATAACAGATTTTGGCCCGGGGAAACGTGACTTAATTGTGTTCTGTGCCGCCCATTGTAATACATGTTTTATTGTGGGTACTTTTTTGTGGGATAGTCCGCCTCGGATGCAGCTAAGAAATTACAGCATGCAGCTTGTGAGACTGACCACTTGTACAGTTCTGGTTGCTGGGAAATTCGAGAACGTGGAAAGGTTGGAAGTAACTTAACCCATGTTGGTTTAATTTCGCGTACGTAGTGACGAAAATGAATCCCCAGTCGGTGAACTCGGCGAAGCGGCACTCACATTCAATCTGACTGATTAAATTCAATTCGGTGTCTGATCTGCTCGTCACTTGTTTCCCGGGAGTTTTAATGTCAGGTGCACCAACAGTATTTCACAGGTTTTCCAATTGACAGGGATGTCGGATGTCGTGTCAATTTGCAAACGTGCCAATCTATTGTTGATGCAGATAATGAACATCTTCCTCCTATACATAAATCTTTAATGGTTTTGGTATTTTCAGTCCTTGTAGACTTACTGCGACCTGGTCTTAAAACTGTGTATGCTGAGCTAAACGATACATTTAATCTGTAGTGGGTCTGCTTGTGTGCATCTCTGTGGGACTTCTGGCAGACATGTTAACCGAAAGGGCACAATCACACAAAATGCGAACTACCGCATTGCCAGCAGGTTGATGGGGTGAAGCTGGTGAATTTCTCTTGTGCTCATTTGCTAGGGTGTTGTTGCCTGAAACACGCTTGACAATAATATCACCAATATTTAGATTGCAATCCTTTGGCATAACTGCGTTCTGCTTTAAATTCATGATCCCTGAGTTGCAGAAAAGACGTTCTTTAATGTGATATATAGATGGCGTCCCAACATCTAAATTATCCTGGTCAGAATTTCAGCATATTTGGAGGCAAAATATTGAATAATAACATCAGGCACTCAGATTACTCTTCAGTATGCAAATTTATTGTTTTAGTTTTGGCACTCACGATATTTACACACTGATTAAGCAATAATGCAATCGCTGTTTTATTTGCATTATTCGAACAAATGTACCGATTAATAAAAAGCAGTGAGTGGAAGCCAAGCGTTTCTGTGAGCCGAGCAACTGTGTCATCAAAGCTGAAATCACGGGTGCACTTCGGAAAAATTTAGTTATTATATATTTCTGCTAGCCTGCACCCAGTTTTCGCAAGATCAGCCAAAATTTTGATGAATCATCCAGACTTCACAACTGTCCTGAAAACACCCATATAGCGTCTAAACCTACCAACAAATATTATTCCTGAATCAGTATCAAACATAACTCACTTACCATACTTAGTACTGCGTCCACTGAAGAATTCCCAGTGTTCCGGATGGGTGTATACTGAAGGTACAACTTTAGGGTAAAAATTGCAATCACTCGCAGGTACCGGCTTCAACTTTCTGCTGTTCTTGTAAACACGTAGCCTTCAATTCTGAGGGGATTGACATACATATTTAATTTGCATCCGTCGGCAAAATCTGTTGTAGTTTCCGCAGATTATACCGGTAACTTGCTGCTACCGGGCAAACAAGCGGGACAATTTTCCAGATTAGAAGACGATGGCCATATTTGGAAAATATGTTACGCATCCTGCAAACGGAATAAGCAAATATATTAAGCGGATCGAATCAACAGTTAATAAAAATATGGCGTAGCGCTAAATGGCAGGCTCCAAGCTAAACCATCCTGATTACGCATCACCTAGTAATTCTTAGCCAGCTCTCATTGAGTGATCAAGAAGCAAAGTCCCGGCTGTCAGGAAAGGGGTGCTGACCCGTTGACATTTACATAGAATAGTTGTTGAATTAGTTATAATCAACCATTAAAATTAAAGCGTGATTTTAGAGCAACTATATTTTAGTCGCTGGGAAATATGAAGTACCTACTGTACGAAAATCATGCGCCCCACGTTCTCAATGTTGACTGCGCTTTACACTGAAGTAAACCGTGGTCAATCTCATCAAACTCCCCTATTCGAAGCAGATAGATATTTTGTTTTTCCGGTACGAAGAAACTGCAGACTACGATGTTTCTCTAACTGGTTTGATCTCATGAGGTGAAGAAAGCAGGCCTCGAACCCGAGACCAATGAACTAATCGCCGAGAACTCAGCTCATCGTGAGATTTCGCGTCTCAATTCATGCAAAGTAAGATCGCTTCAAATATCCATCCAATTTGTCAATAATTATTAAGTATTTGGTCGCTCAGCGCGACCGGGTAACAAAAGTAGTAGAGGTGGCAACTACTATGATAGTTCCCCCGATTCTTGAGTTGTCGTCACCACCGGATGAAATCCAACCATATCGAAAGAGGTCGTGTGTTTCTGTGCTTTAGGACGGGTAATACCCAATTTCCATCTGCATCGGCTAAGGTGCTTATGCATAAATTGACCTAGGTTCAATTCAATTTGAACCGCCTTACACAATGAGGCTGCGCGTCACAGTCCATTCGCACAACATGTAATACAAAATGCCGAATTTTTGCTTTCTACCTTCAGATAGGTAGCTTGCACGACCTGTCCGTTTTAACATTTAAAGTATGAAAATGATAGCTGACGGCGGCAGCTAAAACTAGTTTGAGAATACTCGGCTGTAAATATGAACACTTTTGACAATTACTGGTATAGCTCTCAGTTATTATTTGAGCAAAATTATGTGTTTACTTGTAAACGAAATTGTTTCACTGCAATGGATATTAGCGGACATGTTTGGAAAGTCCATTACCTACGCTCAGCTGCAGCGCCATCTAATTCCCTTAATATATAGTTGACTTTTGACATATTATTTCAAGTAATAACCAAAATGCTGCACCAAAAATCATTGCGTATTTTTGAGCGAAATCTATCGCATCTTCAGTACTTCGTATAAATTAGTTAAAATTTTCCCTCCTCCCATCCATGAGCTCTGGATTTCGACTCACGCGCTTAATGTCTGAGCATTAACCGGGAGGATCAGAGGAACAATGTGTTTCCATTACGCCACAGCTTTTAGTACCACGAAGACCGGTGCGTTATATGAAAATATAAGGTAATCTCGTATATTTCGATCACCTCAATAATTAACATATTTTGCAGATACGTGAATTTCCCATGCCGATGCCAATGCTTTCTTTGTGAAAACCATGAGGCGCACGCGAACAACAGTGCCAGTCTGCAATGAAATATATGAAGCATTTTATGCACCGGTTGCTTCAAATGGTGACAGGCCATTCTTTGGAATATTCTCCAGGCCATATATGTGCATTTTTAACAAAGTGAATTTACATTTTGCAAAGATAACTCAGGGTAAAATATATGCCACTTTTGTGAGCTCTGTGGCCCTGTAACATTAACAGGAAAAAGCTTAAATGAAAGATTAAAGTACGGTAAGCCTCTCCCCGAGTAAAAACTTTTCAGCTTCAAATACTTGTCGAATAAAAAACATTTTGCCCTTCCCAAGTTGTATATTTTATTTGGTAATCGAACCATGCCCTCCTTATTTAATTGTTTTGATGAGCAAAATAAATTGACTACACAAGACACTGGTTGATGCAAATAACAAATAATAATAATATGAAGCTTTCTGATTTAATCGTGTAACGGTTTTTGATTTTTCAAGTATCTTACTTCAATTAGAAATTAGGTAAAATGTTTGGATGCTAAATATATTTTTATCATATGTGTATTCAGATTTTATATTTAAAGACAAGTGGTTGTTAAAAGCAAAGTTTGGGTTACCTGATGCACACTTTAGTGTGCTGCAATTTTGTATGAAATGAATGTTCATTCGGCTATTAATTGCATAATATTTAGACTGAAATGGAACACGAAATTTGATGTATGAAAAAGGTCTTTTGTATATTTCGGATCTCTATGGGACCGTACGTTTGGTCCAACTTTCCAAGCTGGTAAAAACAAGACAACTAGAAGGCATACATTTTAATTTTTAATGGCGCTGTTTCCACTGCTTTATTTACTCCGATATAAAAAGATGACTCGCAAAATTGCATGATAGATACAATACATTTTTACAGATTAAGAAATACCATATAAGGAGTCGAAGTCTCTTTTTGTGCACGCTGAATAATCGCAATTTTCCATCTTGCAAATCATCTGTGTTAACCATCTGATTTCCATCGGATAATGACGGAACAACTGATAGCGTGATATATAAGTAGAGTATTAATATTCCTTACCGCACTTATTGTATTTTCATATTATATTTGATAACTAGGTATGTACGATGTTTTAGCAGCACTTATTTTACTGGCTCCTGCAACAAAAAACATGGGTTTTACGTATTTGAATTATTTAAACTATTCCCAGAGTTGATGTTTTGACATACTGTTCCACTACTAGGCACACTGTGCAATTACGCATATGGAATTTTCACTTGCAAATGTGACACTGTCACACCTTGAACATTATTTACTTCATTAATTGATTTGTGTAATTAGACACAACACTAATTTTGCCTGTAGAGGTTACCACAACAAGCAACCCCATCAAGTTTAGTAGAAGAAACACCGTGAAGCTTTAATAGTAATATCGTAGTCTTCAGCCCCAGCACATCAATCCTTAAGAGGAAATTTTGGCTAATTGGAAAACATTTTGCATTGACAAGATTTGAAGGATGTACATAAAATTCGGCTAATCCCTGGGTAATATAGTATGGAGCGGAAAACACTGGAAGCCTAGATAAAAAAGACCACTACAACAAGAACGGACGGAAAGGGAAACGGGTGCAATTAATGGAGCAGACGCAGCAACTCTAGTCTGATGCAACGCGTTCAAAACAGGGTATGAGCGGCTCCAGGTAGTGAGCCTAAACTACGCAAAAATGAAAAGATTATTTGTCGAAAATGTAATAAATTGGAAAATAACCGCCGAAATTTCATACTCCCGGAACCATCATAAGCAAAGCGACCCATAAAAGTTTAGGCAAAACACGAGCTATTGGAAGGCTCCGGACAGATCAGAATGGGGCCCGTAAAAATGAAGCTACCGGGGGCGAAATAGGCAAAGGAAAATTTTCTCCGTATTTACAGTGGTGCATGGAATTTTCGCGAGCTGAACCCAGGAGGGATGATGCAACGGGGAAGGAAATATGACTCGCTAATATACGAGTGTGTGCATGGTGCTATCGATTGTGATGGCGCTGATAAAAGTGTGCTTCAATTTCGCGTCGTTGTCGCTACACTGATGCTGTGACTAATCATAATAAAGTTCTCCTGGCCATCGCCGTTTGCATGGAGAGACATGGAAACTTGGCTGGAGGAGTTTGAGACGATTGCGGCATGTAATGGAGTCAGAGGTGATGCCAAATTGCTGACCCGCTAGGGCACAATGCTGACGGGTAGAGCGAAGACGACCTACCTATTAATGCGGAAGGTCAAGGCTGCCTGTTTATTTGCTGAGATAAAGGTTACAGGATGTGCGGAGTTTGAGATTAAGATTGACCGGCAACAAGCGCTGGAACAGTTTCACTCTGCCAAATGGGAGGAACAAGAGCATCTGGCGGTGTTCTTTCAGAGACTGAACACACACATGGAGATTACGCTTCCGGAGTTGAATGGCGACAGAACGATTACTGAGAGGATCATTTGTCTGAAATTTGATCACACCAATACATGATGAAAACAAATTAGCATTCATATTTTAGTTCAGAAAGGCAAAATAGCTTGTTTTATGGCCCGAAATTTTTCGGAGCCAGTAACGATGGGAAGAATCGAGTGCTCAAATTTGAACGCAGAATAGACCAGCTATCGCGGATTATAGAACGGCTGATCAACACAAATGCATAGAACAGCAACAAAACGCACTGGGTCCGGAAGACAGGATGAACGACGTTGCTTCCCATGCAACACGGTTGATCATTAGGTTGCATATCGTACAAACAGAAAATTTTATCATTTTGCTTCTTATCAATGTCAGCTCGGTAGCGTGTACCCTGTCTTTAGATAACAATTAAGGGTGTCGTGTTCACTGCGATGGCAGACAAGACAAATTTATTTTTTATCACAAAAGCGCTTGACGGTATCTCGTTATGTCAATTAACGGCGATGCAAAGTGTCGGAGGACAAAATTTTAGGTGACATGGGCTCAAAAATTAAGAGTGAGTATTTGCAAGACAGTTATAAGCCATTCTTTGTTTGTTATCGTGGGGGCGAGAGAAACAATAATCGATAATCACTTTGCAAGCGGCTCGATTAATTTGCAAAAGAATCTTTTGATACTGGCAGCGAAACGATCGATAGTAACACAGGGAAATGCAATCAGATAGGTGCCTTGACGTTCCTTCTCGATTGCCCGTACGGTACAGTACGAGGGATGCTTCAGCAGTATGCGCATTTTTCAAGGATGCGAATGAAGATAACGGCTTTTGCAGCTGCGTAGAACACCGCGTACCCCTAATCCCAGGTGGGCATTGCAAGCAGATTTTTAGACGGATACTATAGTACCCTCCGGCGTAGATCCAGAAGAAGGTAGCTGATTTGGAGGCAAAAGAGATTATCAACCAAACAAACAGTTTGTATTCATCGCTCGTATTACTGAGGAAAAAGGTGGACGGAACCTACAGATTTTGCGTCTATTTCAGGATGTTAGAATATAAAGGTAAGATACGTATTTTTTGCTGCTCAAAATGGAAGAAGTTTTTACTAGTGTTCAAAATGCCTGGCCGAAGTAATTGATAGATATTCGTTCGGGTTACTGAAAATCCCTGTCGAAGAAG
>OX104071.1:17910669-18193515 GCA_944474145.2 Dicrocoelium dendriticum | reverse complement strand
CACACAGACTGTGAGATGCTGATTTACTATCTGGTTTGTGCAACATAACTTTGCTTAAACCTGGGCCTCTCTAAAACTGGTTCAATGGCCTACATACAAAGATGTTGACCTTTATTTTGGAGCTATTTCAGTACGATGATCGTCCGGATGGTCTTCTTTAAGAACTTCTTCAGTCAGAGTGCGATTGTGCCTGTTAAAATGCGGTGGGTTTTCAAAAGAATGCATGCGGGCTGTAAGAACAGAAATTGAGTACTTTGAGCTCAAGAGAAATGAACTGTTGTACATCCATATCTAAGTGTTTCACACGTCTCAGACCAAAATGCACAATTATTCCATGGACTACGGTTAAATTTGCATAACTATGTTGAGCACATTCACATGCGGTTGTTGCGAATGTGTCCACAGTATAAATCCTTGTCTAAATACCGGTTATTAGTGTAACACAGCAGGAACAAAGCGAAACACTTTTAGAACATGACTCCTCTATACATTATGTTACTGCTAGCCACAAATTCAGTTCTGTGCATAAATAAACTTATATGCTCCTTAAGGCTTACGTTGTCAATGGGGAGGTGGGCACATAGATTTAGTAACAATGCAGTTTACAGCCATACCATGGATATCTGATGTTCATGTGTCTAATTGCAAAGGAACTGGTACTGTAGTATCCAATTTTAGCGTTACCACAAAAATTGTCTAAAGTGTGTAATTGGAGGCAATATATCATATTAAGAGAAAAATGTATTACTGTCGCAAGTTTCCTGTCTGTAAATGATATTACCATCGCCAGCATAAATTCTAAAAGTCTGCTAATTCCAACAAATGCCTTTATATTTCTGTGTTCATCGGCATTTAGTTTAGTCTTGTTTTCCTGACTGCCTTAACCCAAAAAGTTACCGAATAACTTGACAAAGTAAAAATCAAATCCACAAATCTAGAACGGTTTGACTGTAAGTCGCAATAATTTCCATCGTAAACACAAATTACAAAGTGAATTTAAATCCTTCATTAGCGTTAAAAACCGTGTATTGTACACAGCAAGCATTAATTCTGATGTCTATTAAAATATGCAGCCATGGAAAGTAGAGCAAACATAAGATCATTTCTTTTAAAAGCAAACACCATGATATGTAAGCGATCAAAACTCGCGATGAGGAGATTAAACTTTTTATTAGCGAAATTGTCACCATAAGGTCTGTGGAGCACTCGCAAAAATGTTGCGTGTCGCATTATATTTACATATGAAATATCAATATATTAGTATTCTAGGCAAATTAATATATATATATTGGTTTTGGTATACAGATGCCATATTTCTTCAGTGCACCAGTTATTCTTTAAATAATAAATGGAAGCATAAGTGAAAAAATATGAAAGCTGAATATACAGACTTCCACCATTATTTCAAATATGCACAATTGATACTTTCATGTTTTCAATAAACGTACCGCGTCGCGTGCAAAAGAGACACAATACTAAGTTATTCAGTTTCATGGAGAGTAATCAATAACTTCATTGAGATCCTTATCGTCATCAACACACATATACTAAGAGGGCGAAACAGACATCAGCACCAAAATAAAGCAGATAAATGCAATACTCGGTAACATGTGCTGAATGCATGTTCAGGGTGAACAAACAGCGCAACTTCTTAACATCTTAAATTGTACCAGTTCATTTTTGTTATATTCTTATTTTACGGCATGGCGTATCGGATTACCAGAAAAAGGTAACATGTTGAGGACCTTAAATAGTAGCATAATAAAAATTATTTTTATAAAGAAATTTCCAATTGCTTCTTATTTTTTCCGGCGCTTTCATGTCGAGTTGCGAATCATAAGTTTTGTCAATTGTAGCTATCATCCATGACACTCATTTCAGTTTACAAGCTCAAACTAAATTAGGTTAAAAGCTAGAAAAACTTAGAGTCAACAAACCAACATACCAGCAAAATTAAACCTACCCTTGGTTACACGTTCACTTAATATTATCGGTGGTTTAATATATAACTTTACATTAGATTAGAAGAGAAACAAGTAGCTACCGCACTAGAATTCTCATCTAATCTTAGACTCGCCTGGGAAATTGCGCATCAAACAGTGTTGTCATAAGTCGGTAGGAATAAAGTTCCACTGCTTTATGAATAGCCATCTTTTTTATTAGTAAAATTACCTAATTCATTTGTAACGTTATACGATAACCCACCAGACCACCCTAATAGGTTACGGATGTGTATATTTAATGTGCATAATGACAGTGTTGGATTCGCATATACGCATAAATTTGATTTTATAATGTAACGGATGTAACTGGATGATTTAATTTTGTGTTTTGATCAAACCTTTCGATCAGAGAATTAATGCTTTTTTTATTGTTTTCCGGTTAATAGTGCTAAAAGTTGCCATTTAATCTTAGTTTAAAAACAAAATAATTTATTTAATACACGATGCGTTCTGTTATCTAGATGACATGAATACCCCGAAAATTTCTGATTACAACAAAGGTCCAAACATTGTTATTCGTTTTTGATATGGGTGCCCCTATATTTTAATAAAATGCTCGTTAATTATTAATCAGCATTTTAAAGGGATACATTCTATAGTAGAAAATAGAAACTATTAAATTATTGCATTATCACGGATAATATAAAATATCACGTTTACGTCAGAGCTGACCATTTAAGTACGATTATAATACACTATATTATCTGATATCAATCAAAATATAACTCAATTAAATGATTAAATATCAAAATGCTGAAAACACTAACTTGTTTTAGTGGCTTAAAATACGTATCTTCAACGCGCCAAGTTCAGTTAGCCTTGAAAAAGTGACGACAAATTTAGAGCATCATTTTATAAGTTTTGGATTAACTAACATAACAAAGCGGAATAATCAAATTAAAGACATTCAAATTTACGTAGAGGTTACTTGCTAACTCCTGATATAATTTGTGCTATCTCTTGTGAATCGAGGTAGAATAGAGCATTGCAAGAATACAAAAAGGAACATTTTGCAAAACCATAAAAAGGATAACATTTTTGCCAGCTGTAAACGGTTTCATTTACATGACAAAGGCCCGTTATTTATTTGCAGATGTTCCTACGTGCGGCCCACTTATAATACAAAGTTTTCAAAGTCTACTTCTGAGGCAAACGTAAAATCGTATGACCACAACTGCGATTATATATGGTCTGCCATGATTTTATCCGGTGTTTATTAAAAGTGAATAAGTGTTAGAAATTAGTTGGAACAGAAAATTCTTTGGCTTAAATACTTCCAGGGTAAAATAAAAGCAACAAGTTTGTATATGATGTATTTTCCTATTTGTATTAGCATAAATTGCAGCTCGGTTAGAAAATAGTTCACGCTGTAAAAGCGGGTTACGAAATGACTAACATTTTAACATACAATCTACAACAACCGTGAATCCGCTATAACAGAAATAATAGTTTATTATTTAACTTTAATATCACCTGGCATTTTCGGTGAAAATCTTTTAGAAGTAAGAGTTTGTTACGCTGGCTTTTGAATTCGGACTAATGTTAACAAATAAATCAAAGTAGCTTCTACATTTTTTGTATTACAAAATCCGTAGTGCTAGTAATATCACTGCTACCAGTGGTGGGTACCCGTTTAACGGTAAAACGCACTAGTTTATTTCATTTTATCAGAATAATTTTTATGGCACAATGCTTCTGACAACCAGCGCGAATTACGCTGCTCTTGACAGTGCTGACATTGGAATTGATACAAGCTGACTACGAGCAACTTGTGTATGAAATGAAACGTGTGAAATGAAACGTGTGTAGGCAATTTAGCTCCGGAGAACCTCGACAATTTTTACCACAAAATTGGTTCATGGTCATGTAACAGCTTCACAGCCACACAACTTCCGAAAACATATAAGCCAAAGCTCGCCGCTAGTCAAGCAGATTTGTCACTGACGGGTGATTATTCCGTTAACGCCGGCTTCATCGTTATGAATTAAGGAGTAAGATGGTATTATGTTTCGCTCTTTTACCGTAATTTTTGGAACTTTTAGACAGGGAATTCACAGTGGCTTGGCAATGCGTGATTATAAATAATTTACTGCGGTTAGACTCTGTCGCAGATTACAATTAAGGAAAATGAAGTGGAAATTATGCAACATCTCGAAAGTAAATCCTCGTCAGCTGTCTGAATAGCGGCTTGATATCTTAGCATTATTACATTCAATACCACTTTTGCTTACGTGCGGCGGAAATTAAAGTAAATAGATTTGATTGTAATAGCAATAGCAGCTGATGAAATGCGCCCTAAATATAACATAACCGCGTCGCGCTCCACGTCCACATTAAAAAATGAATACTTGCTTGCAATATTTGGACATCATTAGTACCTACATAACTGGAATGCCTGGGTTTTCATGTGGATTGTATGTGTAATATTCCATTCGGACTTGAGGGCATGAAACCTCCGGTTTGTGGGTGTATTTACTTCTAACTGTAATGGCGTTCCCGGTTCCTGCCGTGTCTATAAGAAGCAATTGTTCAATGACCTTAAAGTATGAAATAGAAATGTCGATTATTATAGTATTCTGGAACTTGTAATCATACTCAAATGACGTATACAATTTTACTGACACTAATTACCGTTGAATGCGCTGAAATAGCATTATGCCGAGGGTTTAAAAAGCTCAAGAATAATTGTCTGCCTCAGCTATTAGAGTTGATTGACCTACTGACATTTACCTCGTACTGTTCGAGTAAATACCCCATGAATATCAACAAACGGATTTCGTCAAAATTGAGTGTTGTACAAGCTGAAGCGAGGGATATTATATATCGGGACTACATTGAATCAAGAAAATGTTCCGACGAGCGTAACTTAAGTTTCTTTGCATGAACATCGGAAGTTCGGTTTTGATGGATAACCACAGCGGCGATGCATTGCGTCGAGCATCAGGCAAACATTTAGGAGAGATCTGCTCCACGCTTCACACAACTTTTAGGCCAGATGTTCACCTTTAGTAGCTCGCAACACATATCTACTGAAATACCATTAACCATGAAAAACAGCTTTAATACACTAATGGCTAGCAAGAGAGATACGGTCAAATATACTTTAGTACCAACGCGTAACGTTTTCACAGACTAGCACGTAGAAGGGCACGTATAGAGGACACTTCTTGTCACGGCAAACCGCACACTTTCGTTTCGTTGCATAGCTCTCCTCATGGTTATTCCTGTGGGCATTGCCAAACGCGTGTAACTCCGGATTTTCGGCCTGTCAGCCACTACTCCGCTCCTTGAGGACTGGGCTTGACAAATTTTGTCTTTTAGTGTACATTACTGACATGTTTTTAGGTCTCAGGTTGTTTTGTCGACTTTCGTTCTCCCTGCCCTAGTTCCCTTTGATCCTTCTCAGTTTTCTTGGCATGTTCATTCAATCTGTGAGTTTTGCCTTTGTTACCACAACACAATGATAAAAAGACAAAGATTTATACGTAATTACAATATTGTGCAATGAATTAACACTTGTGTTTATGACTCTTTGAAAAATTCACCTGCTTGCGCAACATCATAATTATCTGGGAATGATGCCTTAGTGGCACTTGCATATAATATCTGTCTATCGAATAGCATAGATTATTGAGTATCCAACAATTTAATCCGCTTTCCATCAAAGCGTACATTTTACGCTCCTTACCATCTTCATATATGTATTTTATTTACAGTTGCAATTTGGCAAGCATCATGTAACATTACAGAAATAATTTTTTACCCAAGCAATGGAACTATTTGGCAAGTTGAAAACATGAATGAGAAAAATCATTGTATTTTGCATATTAAATGCTGTTTGAGGACGCATTGGATGACATGGTAAACACAGAACCAACGTATTAATTTCTGCAGGCTCTGAGGCACAGCACATGACCAACTTATAACTACATCAGATTTGGTTGCCGATACTTTCTGAAAAATGTTAAATAATCAAGCATTTAGCCAAATATCCATGATTATCCTACGTTTAAAAATAAGAAAATTAAATAGCTGCTCGTGCATATGTACAAAAACCAACTTTACTCTGAAAACCACCAAACCTTCGGCATAAATAATATATAAAGGAGAGAAACAATACAGCTACATAAAAGTAACGCCGCTTATTTCGTCTCCCTTCAATTCACCAAGACAAATGCGCATAAAAAACGCGAAATAGCCATCATTCGTTATATGTTTAACGTATTCGGTTGTGCCAGTGGGTTACACTGTCTGATTGACAGTTTACTCAGATTAACGGATTTCGAAATAAGTGCATACAATCGCTAAAAGCAAAGGTTTGCTTTCTGTCTGCCAAGCATGGATGACCGAGTTTAAGCTTTGTTAGTCCGGAGAATTCTCTTCTACACATCAAATCACGTTGATATTTCCAGTATGTGACAACGTCTTTTTCATGTTTTAAGCAGCTGTCATACATAGGTTAGCAATTCGAAAAGGTTTGATTAAGTAGGCCGCTCAATTAGCAGATTTATTAAGTATTAAATGTTTCGGAATCGAGGTAGCTCGGGTTGATGGTTCAATTGTTCATATTGTCCGAGCTCCTCCAATGCATACTCGCAGGACACACAAATCAAAAATTGGTTAACAAATATGTAGTTCGCAATTTAGTCGGCCTATAAAAGTATCACTTACGAAACATGTACCATAATTACAAAGATTTAGAGAAATTACGCTTACCTGTCAAATGTGTGCTCTGTAGCTTTTTGCTCCTTTGGTAACTGTGAGATAATAACCAGACCTTGTCATTGACGGTTGATATTGGACTTATTCAACAGATTAAAATATATTTCTTGACGTTGATAGGTTATATAAAAATGTACTGAGCCTGGTATGCATATTCACGCTGGTTCACTAGTGTTTGAATCTCACCGTGGTTTCTTTTCATAAAACTATGAAAATGATCGGACAATATTTACGGCGGACTTGAGACGTTCAGAACGGCCGCTAAATCTGTCAATCTTGCATTATCACCTTTTTTATTCGGTGCATCCTTTCATACATATTGGATGCAACAATGCATTTAGCTGTTCTGCTTTTTCTACAACGACTGGAAAATATTATACGAATATCTTTTGAGTGAAAGCGAGCAAAATCAGTTGAGCCTGTAGGAGTTGTTATTGTGTTGGCGTTTCTTCATCTTATAAGCTATGTATTACAGCAAACAAAGTTTACCTTTTAGCTCTGTATTAAGTTTATCGTTCAGATAAGTTAGCGTGCTGGTTTGTGGCGTTACCTCATAATCGCTCTATTAGCTTGTGGAAACGTCATTTTACTTGGCTTTCCGAGTGAAGGAAAACTTCGGTGCATGGAGCTGAACGCAACTTAGGGTTGCATTGCTTAAATTATGAAAGCAAAAGAAACTGCGTGATTTTGTGGTCCGTTCTTGCTAGTTCAGTAGCCTTATCGATGCTGGTCATTCATAGCAATTCAACGGAAGTGCCAATATACGCCCCTGAACTTTGATTACTAGTGTCGCGAAGTTGCATATAAACTGCTGAGACACACTTGACAAACTGGCAGTACTACACGATGACGCGCGCCACGATAAAGCCGACTCTAAGCAGCCACGAGGTGTGTATCGATGGTTTCCATCTGGGTTGGAAAACACTGAGCAAAGTTTGCTGTTCTGGGATATTTATTAACCTAAGGGAAGGATGGTTTACGACAAATAAATTTACAATCATTTCATGTGCCGTAGCCTGGTAATTAAACTGACTGCAAAATCCAATATACATACATGGCTGAAATAAAATATACAAAAACGAATTTGTAGGGTGTTTGTAGAAATTACTGCAGTTTTACGTTAAGATATCCTCATGTAAATATATGAATTAGTTGCTCTGATTAATGCTACAAAGACACAACACACAAATTGCTTACCATCTGCACATAATTTCCTTGATCACCGTGGGTTATAATTTCATTAAATCTAGTTAGCCTGAACAAAACTCAGTCTGCATTTAACTAATTGGTTTTAACGAGCTTAATAATTCATCCAATGAATTTAGAAAACCGCATATTTGGGCAATGCAACCAAGTTTGCATATTAGTACCAGGTCTGGTATAACCAGAGGGAAAACTAGTTCGTGATTTCTATCTTCTTTCTCTCTCGCTCGTTGTCTCTCTTCACATATATACAACCATAACAACAAAGAACAGAGTAATTCAGATGAAATTATACAGTTCCATGTCCTGCGTGAGCAGATAGCTTCCCTTTTGCCGAGGCCGAGGAAGAGGGTTTACATAAGGGAACCACCCCGAGCCTTTTGTCTTAAAGACTTAAAGTGAAAGTCAGCCGGGAAAATACGAATACCTTGAGGGTTATTTGTCACATTCCCTCAAATTTGTTCCGTTGCAGTCCACAGCGAAGCCAGTGGCCAGTAAGCATTTTCATCGGCCCTCTGCTATTTAATCACCTCCAGTTTCTGGAGTGGTTTATGAGCATATAGTATTCACAATGACTTTGACAGAGCGCAATATGAGCACTTGGTTTTTAATGGAATACAAGATGATCCACTCGAAATCCCCCAAGCCTTGAGGCTCTGCTACTGATTACCCGTGAATGCTTACTCATCTGACATACAAGACGAGACTCATTCGCAGTAACCTGCACACGGAAGGTGCTTCACGATCTGCAATCTATGGACCGGCCCGATATCCTACAGCTAATTCACAGGTGAACTCTAACTAAACGATATTTTTGACTTGGTTTCATACAATTGCCGTTTATGTTGCTGAACATGCTCCGTGATGGGACACCAAGCATTTTCAGTCGTCCTTTGTACAGAGCTTTTCTCAAACGAGATATGTTTTTCTCGATGTCGCGCTGGAGGTTACTGTGGGATCGATACCAATAATAGGTGTAATAACTATATAACAGACTGAAAACTTTGCAAAATGAATGCTAACATCTGATGACGCAATTGCGATTCGACTGTATGACCCGGTGCTGTGAGTCCAGTGGAAGATAACTAGAGGTTTCGGACAACCTAGGCCCAAAAGCCTAATGACACTCGAGGTCAGATTTCGCAAACTAATTGATGGCCATTTCCGAATGCATTGTCAGTACCAAACGTGATACAGAACTAAAGACTAGTAAGGACTGCCTACGAAACTCTTAACTTTTATATGGTTTAGAATTCTGAACATGAATTATCAAACACCTATTTTTACTTACCCTTTCTATTCTTGCTATGGGTTTTTCAACATTGTATGGACCTCACTCAATTAAAGCTGTTCATCTGCTAGTTGCGCTTGAAAACAGAGAACGAACAGATAGATATATAATTTCCTTATTATTATCACTCTATAAATAGCAACATAATTCGTACGGGCTATTGGAATTATCTTTATTACTCATACATCAGACCAGATATCATTTGTTTTGATCGCTTAGAAGTGAACCAGATAGGAACACTCTTATCAAGAGAGCGGAGCTCAAACTTGCTCGGTGTCAATCATACTATGTACTATAGAATTTATCAAAAAGCGATATCTCAGAGCTCCGCAAAATTATAAAGGAGAAAATATTAAAACAGGAAAACAAATTAGGCTTTCGGCTAACGACGTTGAAATAGCGGCAGCCCTCAACACCTTTTACGATCGATCCAGGATGCTGTGTAAAACTTCTGTACCTGTCAATTGATCGTGTTACGATGGAAGTTTTTTCAATAGATCTTAAATTCTGCATCCTTGTTATAAAGGATAATACTAGCAAAAGAAACCAAGTTCTAATATGTGCACGCATAAACTGCCCAACTGACAATTACTTTTACAATACTTGCGGAAGAGTTCGAAATGTTGCTGGTACACACCTGCTATTAATATCCACCTGGGATGATTAAACGCAATACTCCAGTGAGACAGCAACAACTCAGAGCTCTAACTCCACTAGTTAGCACACGGGACATAATCGTTCTTTTCAAATAGATAAGGGCGCTGTCAATGTTATCATGAAGAGTTTAAAGCAGGTGAGCGAAATTATTACAACACTGGCAGATGGAGCCTATTTTTCCAGACCACAGGCTAAATAAAACTAAGACAAAGCAGTTTGAATCACAACAAAGCAACAATTCAAACAGCTTAGTAGCAAGGGCTACGATAACGATGTCGCTAATAAACAGCATCGGCAGGTAGGTACGGTTATTCCAAAGTTATACGTAATACCATGGACGCATAAGCCCAGCCATTCCTAAAAATGAAAAACTCACCGTTGCATCCGATCGCTCGGAGGCCAATTGCGTTTTTTGCCCCTATTCCTAAGTGGGTTGCTGTGTACAGTCTGAAAGCGTTTTGAATACCTCGATCCATTTGGGATGTTAAAGCCACCAATGTAACTATGTGATTGCAGCATGTAACTCCACTGTTCACTAACCTGCCAATGTTTGTGATAGTAACTTACAGTTGTGAATTAAATGCGGATCTATTAATGGAAGCATGCACTCTGTGCTCCTAATGAATTGTTACTGTGCAAATTTAGTGTTCTTGTTCACTGCAGTGACAAAATTCACCGCCTGCGATTGGGTTGCGGTGGGTTCAACACTTAGACCCTTCCTTCCCGCTATTTTCGAGCTCAAGCTGGAACAGGAGGTTATAATCTACAACCACAGACCACAATCTATTTTGCGGTATGTAGAAGATCACATTGTTTTACTTCAAGCCTTCTAAAGTATAATTAGCCAACAAACACCTTGTAGCAGTTCAACGTACCAGTAAAATTTACCTACAAAGTTGAAGCAAGCAACCTCATTCATTGCCTACATGTCATCTTGAGAATACTTGCTGGGGATGGGTGCCGCATCTCCATGTGTATAAAATTGCCCATGGGCTAAACAGTACACAAATTATCTACGACTTGGGCTTTGATGGTTTAAACGAATTTGATACATTGCCTAGCTAGCCTAGCTAACATACAAGGAAGAATTTACGACGGAAATTCTATGTTTTCTTCTTTCGTTTACAGTTAGCCATCCCTACCTGGCAGCGAGTATGCAAATCCAGTTCACTGATAGTGACAATAAACTCCAGGAATAATTGACCTGTCCAAGTCAATTCAGTGGACAGTTATACATAATCTTGAACTTGGGGAGCTGAATATTTCGATCTTATAACAAGGCGAGTTCGGTTGTTTTAGCCTAACAGGCAGCCACTCTCAGATCCACTGCTGGTATTTATCGCGCTCCAGAAATAATGACTGGTAAAACATTTCAGACATTTTGATTTTATTGTGTAATACTGTAGAAGACTAAAGCTAAATATCGAAAGAATATACACGCGTACCCCGATTTCAGATCGGGCAACGGGATTTGCCAACAATATAAAGTTAAAGAAAAGCTAAAACCACGTGCAAGTAAATAGTGCCGCGATAAAAGCTACTACCTGCATTTGCTTAATAGGTTTCGGTGCAAATCATTAACAATCTAAGCGATTTGTTGGCATGTGATAGGGAAATAATGACGTTTGCTTTTGCGAGTTAATATCTCTAACTCATACATATTAAATACTCATGTGCAAACTATTTTAAGAAAACTAGTAATTTTAAATACAATACAAATACAATACAAATGAAATACAATGGTAAATACAATCCTGAAAGAAGATTTTTACTATTGACTGCATTGTGAACAACAAATAATTATAAAACACCATAAAATAAACTGGTTATAGGAGTATTACTTAACTAATCGGCTCGCAATAACTAAGAAAATATTGTTTATTGCATTGCAATTATTTTTAACTAAAGCGACAACTCAACTAAATAAATTGGAAAAATGTGACATCAGTTTGTTTCATAAGATTATATATGCTTGTGTAACAGTCAACTTATAAGCACTTGGTGATAATAAATGGTGAAAGAGCAAATTCGAACAATCTCTTTCAACCGTTTATTCGTAAAATGAGAAACACGGTCATATACCAATTATCCTAACAAACATGCTAAGGTGCACCAAATATTACATTTTATTCTTGGATTGATGGCATGTCTATTTGTAATTTTTCATCCAAAGCTTTTAGGTACCCTATATCCTTCATAAGTTACAAAACGAAATTCACATGGCTCCCGTATTTATATACAATAGGCAGGATATATTCATATACAAGCCATGAAATAACAAATACTTACAGATATTAGCCACGAGTTACATTAAATTCATGTGACAATCCCTGTGGTGGACCACTGTGCATTTGTTACATTAATGCGGTTAAACTCAAGACATGATTAACGGAAACATCAGCTGAAAATTGAGAATATGCGCAGTAGAAGTAAAGCGAAATATACCGCTCTAAATTTCTTACATAATTCAAAGCCTTTAACCAAAGTGTTCACTATAGGTATTTTGGCAAATTGCGGATGTCGCACTACAAAATATTCACATGGTAAATTTGCTGGCTTGAAAACTTGTTAGATTGACTAAGTGTGGCCCAGAGGTTGAGCAAGACTACTTCAAATAACTTAGAGTTAGCTATTACAACAATGAGAAGACTGTTTTTATTATTAGTAAAGTAAAGTGATAGTTACAACCTTTGTTACATTCTTACATTATACCAGTGCTACTATGTTATACCTAATTCGCCTTTTTATTCGGTATTTAAAACGGCACCTCAAGCGTTGGATTTGTATTCCTTATTTCCACCACGGTACATCTATGACTGCCTCTGATAGGTTTGCAGGACTTACGCATAAACCATAGTCAACATACTCGTATTCCGTGTAATCGCGGTTCTTCCCTGAATTTATATTTGTTCCATCGTACTACCGATTACTGCAACGTTGCAAACAGTGAAGCTCTGGGTCATAACTAAGCTAGTGACAGTTTTCCTTGTGCTAACTACACAGGATGCAGCCTACATGTATGGCAAATGTTTGCGCGCAGTTTATTGTATAAGTCATTATCTCACTTGCATGTTAGCACAAATTACGTCGCTTCGTTTTAAGCAGCGTGTTATCCACTGTAATTATTTCTTGAGATGCCCATGGCGTTTACACTTGCCCTGTTTTTTGGCGTGGTCGGCAGAAGATGAAATGCAAATACAAATTCACTGAAGTGTTAGCACAATAAATTTATGTATTCCGATATAAAATTTAAACTGCTACAATGTTGCCTTTCAAATACACCATTATTACAAACCGTCCTGTTATCTCTAAATATATGGAAGTTACAATCACAGTGACATTTAGAAAAATCTAATAGATTACCTAATCATAGTTCCACAACAAAGCCTTCATATTCGTTCCTGCGCTACACACTTGCAACTAATTGGATCAAGCTGGACTGAATAAATCGGTTTCAATATAAGGTTTATATTTTACGCCATGAGTTCTCAAACGCAGCTATCAAGTGAATTGCCACATTCCCCTTCATAAACTTCGAAGCAATTGAATCACAGAAACTACTCCTCGTTGAGAAATTAACTTTCACGTTTAACGCCAGAAGAATGTTCAAAATTGCGACGTCATTCAACCTAAAGGTAAAGTGGCATATATGTACCAAAAATGTTGCTAATGGTAACAAATATATGCCTGCTCAATTCAAAAGACATTATCGGTGTATTGCTGTAGGACTTTCTCATTATTGCTAAAAGCCTCAAAAGCTAGCGTTAAGCCCACCACATTGCTTTCCATCCTAGGAAGTTGCAGCGAGTTAAATAAGAAGTCAACGCATGGTCTTAAATTAAGTAAATTAAGTCTAAAGTGGAGTAATGCAAATGATTCGGCATGTCAATCAGCTTCCATAAATGAGGATTTAGCAAAGATACCTTGCAACAAATAACGCAAGTAAGCGATATTAAAGTAATTGCATGGTAGGAACTCGATTGCCAGAAAACAAACGTAAATCCTTGAAAAATCTAACAGGCACACTAAAAGTCCTTATTTGTGTCATCAGGAATTTTGAGCGCCTTACCGTTTCGCAAATGCTGATAGACGAGGTAAGACCTCATTTGGAATGAGCCAACATACATTAGCGTCTACATATGCCTGAAGTGCATGTAATTATACGTTAATTTGCTTCACATTACGCACTTACCCAAACTGTGAGCTCTTGGCCTCTCAGCAGTGAATATCGACGTCGGGAAGAATATAACGCTATGATTTATCAAATGCAGGCAGAAGCTTAACATATCTAATGTGATCTGATTTAAATACAAACTGTGATGCCAAATTGACTGCCGACTACTTACATTATTACATAAGTTCACCTAAGCTGTGCTCACACTGCCAAATACACATTTTGGTCGGTACATTTAAGTTTCTTAAAATAAGAAGGGAAACAACTGGTTTGTTCTTTCTGCCCATTTCTTAAACTTGTGATTTATTGTTCCACGTTTGTTTTCATAAACGGCTTTTAATATCGGCTCAAACGCAAATATTCCTGTCTTATGATAACGCACAATAACTGATTATTACGGTTCCCATATGAGCCATTCTATAGGACATTTCAGAAAAGCTATGAAAAGTTGAAGTTTTACTATCTAACAGCACAGTCAAACTAAAACCCTAGTCAACGGGGTAGACTGTTGTCAACAAACACCGTAAATCGCAAAATGACGGACAGTCAGGTCTGCCAAAATCTGTAATCCCAACTTTAGATCGCATAGGTTACGTCGAAATATATCAGTGACAAATGGTACTATGTTGCATCAGGGTTTACCAACTAAAAAATAAAGTTGGACAATATACGCATTAGTCGACGGTATATTCAGACCAAAAGTATAGCCATGCGACTTGCATACAGCTATTCCGACGAGCGTCATTATTGATAATGCTTGCAATTGCACCACCATGACGAACATCTAATGCAACACCGGAGAAAGAAAACATACTTTTATCCAACAAGGTGAACAATAAAATGAAGCACAATGCGCTTAATACCACGAGCGGAAACGTGTCTGGGTCAAAGTATGACGTAATTTAATAAACATAAAACACTCTAAAATACCGCGTCTTCATTTACAAAGTAATGGGGATACACGCCAAACAGTCCATTTTGGTTCTCCTATTCTGCAACATAACTAATTTCATTTAAATTCACCGAAGCGACACATTAGTCGGGCGACATATTGGGAATTAGATTCTTGCCAGCTAACGGTTTTCGTTATCCGTCATGCGTTAATTAAGAATTTACTGACATTATTACTATTAAGCGTTTACAAAGAAGGAAATAGTAAAGCGCTTATGCTCGCAGGCATAAGTGGCTCCGGTTGCAGCCGGTAAATATGTCTGCCCTAAACCTCAGGCGAAAATCGCTGTTTCATTGACCTACACTATGTCACAAACCGACACGTCTCGACACAGATGGAAATCTGCACGTAGCATTGTGTTCAGATAATATATAAGAAAATGAAATATAGAAAATTCGGGTGATCCTTTTTCCTTCGGTGTTTATGCAATACTTCTGTTTCACTATATATGCAATGCAAAAGGGCCTTACAAGCTTAGCCATGAGATTGTCTGCCCCGCGCGGCATGTGATTATGGGCGGCAATCTTAGTACACATGACTGTTCGATAGCAAGTATAAACTGGTAACAACATACATGTAAGCTGATATTTAATTATTGCAACAAGACTCCAGGTGACCACAAACTAATTTGTGTAATATATCACCCCTTACTTCACATAACCTGACTGCTGGGCACTATACACACTTGCCAAAAATTGCAGTTACCCAGAATCACTATGTTTCTCAGGTAAAGAAGTGTTGTACATGGCAACCTAATTGTAAAGCCTTCTATGACCATCTGTAAGCTTATGCGAACATCTTTACTAGCTCTAGAATACGTAATCTGTCTTATAGTTAAAATAAAGATTATTTGCATTCTAATTTTGAATTTTATTAGTGAGTTCCATTCATATCTAAGGTGACAACAATGTAGCCTCTGCGGCGGTTAAAATTTATTATTGTTGGTTCATTGCACCGTTATTCGCGTTATTTTAACGTCTACATATTTTTAGAAAATCTTGATCTTCGTGACCAGTTCAATTATCAAACCAGCTATGAAAGGCGGATGTGTCGAATAAACTCTTTAAATGCTAAAGACGTCCTTAGCATTCATCAAGGTTCTGATCAACTCTCAGAGTAATGGGAACACACAAACATAGGGCAAATATACCATTACCTCCTATCTTAATACTGTGGTTTCCGTCTCCGGTGGACAGTGCAATTGGTGGATCAAATCAGTTCTCCTCCAAATTAGAGATAAATATTAAGAGCCTAGTCGACCAAATGAAACGAAATGATGATAAATTCTTTTTTCAAATATTGAAGTACTTTGATTTTTTTTAATAAAGGAAAACGTTTTCTGTTGCAAGCTATTTTATGAATAAATTGACTCAATTATTACAGTTTATTACTGAACTGCAAAAATATGGGTTATTACACCATCGTATCTGCCATTACTGGTAGCAATGATAAACAGTCAGTATGACGTTATTAAGAGGAACAATTTCACAAGAGGTGATTCCCATAACTTGCAAAGTATAACAGGATAACAGAGGGCATCAATAAATAGAAAATTAGGATTCTATACCGAATATTTTGGTCACACTGCGCGCATTTGCCAAAACCTAATTAAGCACTGATATTTCTGAACGAAATTATCAAACATCCTGCTTTTAAAAAAATAACATTGATTATTTATAAGCCAGGTAATTATATATGCATACATATATAAATGTTTCTAAACGAAAACGGTAAGCTAATTTATGATTGCAAAGCAAGACATATAAATCATTCCTGTTGCATCGATTGTTGTGCCGCAAGTTATCATGATATGTCCGTGTATTATTTATCTTGCTTGTTGTAAATATATTTTAGCGTTAACTTAAGCATTATTTTGAACGTCAAGTTTTAGTTGTTTTTCCATTATAATAATTATTAATTGACTATTCCCAATTGTAGGTATTTTCGATTTTGCAACTCTCAATGGGCGCAAAGCTTGTAGTTCTTACGGAGCTAAATCCCACGTGACTACGTTAAATGTAGTACAAGGAAATACATTTTGTTATTTTTATAATATCTGACCTCATTTACATGCATATTTGACTTAGCTAGTCGCATTATATATTGTATGGCTCGAGGTAAGTGCATAAGAAACTAAAAGTTAAGATTCAAAAAGAATGTAGAGATTCGTGAATGCTCTTTCGCCGCTTGTTTTATTCTTACATCTTTTAGTATCTAAGTAAATCAAGACAAACTAGGCAACACAAAGGTGCGATTGCCTTAAAATTTTCCAGGAGTAAAAATTACCAAATTAACAGCAGCTTTTCATAGGTTTTTGCTATAGTCTCTAAATACTTTGCATACAGATTGATGAAATCCGTAGATTCAAGTAAGACATGTCAACTGGTCGCAAACTGTATGTGACGATGTAAATAATGTACGTTACAGTCAAAGTTAAGAATAACCATTCAGTCATACCTACTAATCTGTCACGTCATCTAGAATCTTATTTTGCAGTTTATACTGTCTTATGGTTACCCCATTTTTCATTTATCATCAGTGATATCCTCAAGCAGTTAAGGTTCCTAATGGCCTACATACTGCGCAGATGAATTCCGCTTAAAGCCCTTGGTTATGCTGAACGACAAAGAATGCTCTTGCAACTAAGTCCTAATAAGCAGCAATTACATATAATTAGGAGGGTGTTATCAGCAACTTAAATAAAGATGGGAAGACCAGAGTTCTTGTGGGCAAGAAGAATAACGCCAGTGTCAGTTAGAATGACTTCAACATTCCGGACAATAAAGTATGAACCAATATAATTAATTTTCCGCGTACCACCTAAGCTGATAATCAGACGATGATTTGCGAATCATATCCGCATGGGAATAACTTGCCATGCGTTGACCTTTACCCATTACTTATTTAGCCCTGTGCAACTGCACTTGAAACGACATATCAGAGTAAAAGTAAGTAAATATAGCTTACCTACACAATACATATACGATCTCAAAGCAGTCGCGTACACACGTATTACATAATTCAACGAGGCAAGCACAAACAACAGCTAGGATCGGAAAGAAGTTGGTGCAATTCTCATGGATTTACTATCGTCATGCTACGCTAACAAAACCTATGACGTTGGAAGCAGCCAGAAAGACCCTGTAAATCATAACACAATAATTTAGCCTCGTACCGTGTTAGTTCTGCAATTTCAACGCTAATCTACTGTTATAAACGCACTTGGTTTATTGGTGACACTGGTTGGAATTTCAATGTTTAATCTCATTGGATAGTTTAGGATAATGTTCCAACACTTCCTGGGCGGCATAATACATGTAAACTAAATATATTTGCACCCACACATCTAAAACTGCGAATAAATATATTACCATTGTACAAATATTAAATACGTCTACCGCCAACTCACTAGAGCCTGTTGAATTCTAACATATACACGATTAAATGTTAGCCAACATGCGTTAATGTGTGGCATGTAGAGCAACATATTCGAGTAATTCAACCATAGAGATTCGTGCAAGCGCGCAAAATTAATGCTGCTGTTTCGTCCAGCGTTACAACATAACCTACAACTGGCATATTTATGTGGAGTGATGCAGACAATACCAATCAAATAACGAAATTAGCGAAGCTAATTCGGTATAATACATCAGATCTTAGTTACATATGAGACTTTAATGATTACATTTGCGATGCGGCTATACAATAGCTAGTGTTGTAATGTACGATATATATTATCCAGCCGTTATAATATACATTTGCTCCCAGTTTAACTGTGATAATTTTTCTAACAGTTGACATGTTACAAGGAATATACCGCGAACCGTGAAATGTTTAGAGTAGAACAGTACTACAATTTTTACCCGTACTAATACAAAATAGCTAGGAAATGTTAAATTCGTTTAACTGTTGTGACTATTCTACATTAAATATGCTTTCACCCCGGACTTTGGCGTTCCTGATACTATATCGCAAAATTATAAGATGGAATCCTATAGTTAAACGAAAAAAATTGAATTTTGCAAACAAGACCACAATACATCAACATTCAGGCAAATTCGTTCGTATAGCATAAATGCTTTCGGCACATTCCGCCAGAGTTTCTCTTGCAGCCATCGGTACAACCGTCATGCACGGGTGCAATTTCTAGCCTATTAGGTTAACAGAAATAATGAGGCTTGTATCGTTCGATACTCACAGCCTACGCAGTAAAGCGCAGGTCAAGTAAGAACACTAAGTTAGTAATTAGCATGTTTGGCGTTGCGTCTTTTAATGCATGGAGAGCAAGTGAAACGCTCATCATTATTATACAGGGTGTTTGAATAACTAGGTTTACATCTAGTAGCGGCTGCACTCAGGTGCTGACGTACACCGCTACATTAAATTGCTAACCGCCCCTTGGCGCAAATTACTTTGCCTGCAAGGAGAATATGTAACACAGACGCCACCTGTGTGCCTACTATTGCAGAGCACACTGAGCTGTTCGGCTTTGAGCACCAAACGTTAGCCAACACCACAGCGGCAATGAATGCACCAAGCATCGACGGCATGCAAGACCAACACACCGTAATCCGTTCGGCTGTGAAAACGGGACGTGAGCCAGACAAAATATATATTCGCAATGAAAGTGTTATGCTTCTATCGATTAGAGGTCGGCAATCTTGCAGACAATATGCCGGCACACTTGGATTTAAACGAGGTGGTTAGTGGTTCGCTGTGCGAGCGAAAATAAGAAAAACAGCCTGGCCGTACTTAATGATCTTTCCATGGTCGCTGTATTGCTATCGCCAAAAAATATATTATTGCCTCTTGACTGGCTTCCAGTAAATAAGTAAGCTTTTATTCGGCTGATTTTGCTGTGTATGGGAAGCATACTGCGCGAAACACCTTGTGAGGTCACAGTGCTGTTCGCATACTGTTTCGATCACGTGTGTGTTACGGCACTGCATTTACTCCTTTTGGGTGCAGAAAGATAAATTTGTGGCTTTACTTGACGTGAATATGCTCTTTGATTTCAGTCTGCACATGCGCATTGGTGGCATCATTCGAAAGCACAAAAATGTCTTCATGAATGCAAGTATTACCCTTAAAGTCAGGCAACGGCAATAAAGTAATATGTGCCATTGGATAGCAAGCAATGTAGCGTACCGATATATGTCAGCACCTAAATGCAGCCGCTCCTAGCTCCGGACCACATTCATTAACATCCTGTATCGCGCACCAGGCTCCGATGGCTTGGCTACATTTCGCGCAGGTCAGCACATCGATTCCCGCGACGTACGTCGTTGGCGCGCTAGGAATGCGGTTGGTAGAAAAATTGCAGTTGCAAAGCCATGACTTGTTCGCTAGAAATAAAAAAACTACTTTAATTTTGCTTCGGTTGGTGCATTCCATCTGCCTCACTGGGGTCCGAAGGACGATGAAAACAATTGCTTGGACAACGCCGATAATATGGCTATGGGCCGGCCATAATATCGTTTGTGTTGTGACTTACTTTGAGTATGTATTTCCTGTTTACTCGCATCCTCCAATTACGATAAGAATCTTTAGGCAAATATAACCTTTTGCGGAAAGATAGCCGGCATTTAGTTGTCCGGAATGAAAGAGATTCGTTTCTGCTGACGCAGCCAGCATGCAAATTGATCTGTTTTTGTATTTTTATGGCGGCATAATAGTTGACGTTTTTCCCACATGAAGCTAAACTGGATAATGGTGAGGATGACGATGAGAATTTGCCATTATGTATCATGTGCTCTTGATCAAGGAAAGCACTGTATGCAGGGTGCTCATATCATTTGCCAGCCTGTGCTGACACGAAAGTTTGTGTTAGAAATATCGTTTGTTCTTATAACGTAACTCAGTAATTCAGTTACACAGATATTTATGACGCCAGTAGTCACAGGGATACGAACGAAAATTTGATTACTACATTTATCCTCAGGGTTTCTCCATAGAATCAAGAAAGTATACAATAATTAGAGTGTTAACAATATCGTACAGCGCTATATAAGTAAATCCCCACCGCATGTACGCAGTTAAGTTTTATGATTCTAGACAGTTCACTACGGTCGATCAATTTTCGTGTCTCAGCATGGCAAAGCATCATAACCGCAATTACGGCCTCCATTTGCAGACGGATTTCTCAACTTTGTTATGCGAAATAATACTGTCCTTCATGAGTACTCAATGTGCATTTTTGAAGTGTTGCTTCATGTTTCGTTCGTATACATGGGAAAGGAGAACTACAAGTAACTTGAGGTTAAAAATTATCATTAGGTGTCTTCCGCAAATGTTGAGCCTGGTGGTGCAATCAATGTGATAACGCCATTTGGACACTTTTGATTGATCATGATACTTTCTAATTTCCAGCGTTGTATGCAAGACTACAATACCTTAATGTTTATTATAACAATCTACCAGCAGAATAAAATTAAAAGTTGATGAGAATAGCAAACAACGTGTTTAGTAAAATAGGGGTAGGTGCTTTGGTCAAAATATCGCTTGTTCGGTAGAAAAGGTTCTTGCGGAAAACGCTGGGTCTCACGTGCAGCTCAATTTACCCAATGATATTGAACTTATTTGCGTCGTATTTAAAACACAACTGGTCGAACAGTATGGCCGTTAAATAAGGTAACTGAGTATTTAGTATGAAGTTATAGTGAATACTGATGAAAAAGCGCATATTGGAAACAATATATAGAATAGTAATATTTCTTCATATTGAAAAAGTGTTGGATAAAGTATATTTGCGTATAGTACAGAAGTAAAATTAAGGATATGTAAAAGTGAAAAATGTCTGCATTATTCATGTCCATCTAGAAAATGTTATCTTTAAGCTAGTGGTCATTGGTTAAGTCGAGTAAATTTGTTTAAACCCAACATCGGTTTTAACATAGTGGTAGGTGAGGCAAATGTATCACGTTAGAAATCTAAATTTATTAACTGCACTTTAAAAATTTAGTTGAGAAAATGATGAAAAAAAAGAAATGTTTCGCATTCATTTTAGCTTCGTATTTAAAAAGACTTTGTCCCACTTCGATGGTTTTTACATAATAACTGAAGTACAGCTGTTTATTGTGGCTTAACAATCCGCTACGTTTTATGTTGAATTTTGATAAATAACAATTGTCGATAACAATAACAATTGTTGATAGTTTTCATGCAGAATATAAGAACCTCACTTGGTGTTAATAAAATAACCGATTAACTAATTACAGCTGTTGCCATCTCGAAGACTTTAATATTGCTTTGTCCAAAATTGCTTTTTTGGCATTCAGTTCCCAAACAGGTTTTTAACAAAAACGCATGGTTGCACTCCACGCTTTATATCCGGATATATTTTTCTTCACAATCTCAAGCTACTGCTGTACATAGCACAACATAATACATTGGAATAACAAAATTCACAAATAATCAAACCGACACACACACATAAACAAAAACTCAATTCAAAATGTTCGGTTTCCGACTGGCAGGTTACCACTGCAGATATAATATGACGAACGCGTCCTTGTGTTCATTTAGGGTGGGAAACATTAGCTTGATGGCAACCATTTCTCCATATCTTACATTTTGGTTTCTATTCGACACCTAGTCCACCCGGAAAGTTGAACGTGTCTGGCAGCTGGTGACAAGCGGTTAGCGAGACTGGAATTTACACTGCAAATCCTAATCGGTTGGGGCGACGGATGCGTTTGTTTACGAGGTATGTCTTCTCCCCATCAAACATCTTGCCGAGTGCTGACGATTTGCAATTCAAAGTTTCACCTGCGACAATCGCTCAACACATAACTACATACATGCAAAACGTGGATCTTGTGCGCACTTTTCGGTTGATTTTTGCCTCAAACTGCACCTGCATTATACGATATGGAAAAGTGGTGGCCATCAAACAACGGGTCCGTAGCTCACAAATGGACGCTTTAGTCCAATTGCTTCGCTGACAAACGTGCAGTTAACCTCAATGCTTAAGTTAAATTGTTATTCCAACTCTGCGCTTTCCAATGAGCCATCAAATTCGGTCATTAATGTTACCACCAAAATTGTAATTTACTATAGACACCATGGATTCTCTGTCTTTAAAGGAACTATGTTATGCTTTGTTCGTGATAACAAACTTTATATTTAAGATAGTTGAGGATTTGAGTTAACTTCAAGTCAATGTGCGAAAATCGGTCTTGGTACAACGGGAGAAATTTTAAAAGATTGTTTTAGAAATCTTTTGGATAAAAAAGCAATACATTTTACATGCTGTTAATTAGGAAACAAAGACTATAATGTCCGGCGATATAAGAACACTTGTGGGCAAATGGTTGGGATAACAAACTAGTTACAGCGAAGCAAATGAATAAATACAGCCATGGTGATGTTGCAGGAAGCGTGTTTGCTTTCAGGAACAAAGGATAAATTCATTTATATCAATGGTTATAATCTCATTAGATTGGATAGCCTAAGTGACCAATAACAAACTGGACGAGGTGTCATCAATTACGATCAATCTTTTGTAATTATACATATAAATATATATATCAGTGGACTGCTTTTGGACAATAGTGTCATAATAGTGTAATTGAAAACGTGTATGTAGCTCCATGTACAAAGCTGTTCGATCTATAGAAACTTGCATTTTATAGTAACTTGGATTTGTAACAAAAATAATTTTGTTCCGTCTGTGTCCTCGCCGGAAATTTGGTTGACTTTCATAACTTTCATCAATATCATGGATTTATTGAATTTGGTAAAATTCCACACCAGGATAAGCTAAATCTAAAAATCTAGCTTTTCCTAACACTGACCAACCATTTAATACACAAATCGCGCAGCGCTTGACGCCTAGTACTATTGCTACCGTAGTAATATCCCAGCTTATAATGTTCCACGCTAAAAACGGACCACCTCTAAATGTATGCAACGAAACATCTAGGTAGATAAATTAATAAATGTGTATATTAACCGACAGACAGTACACGGCCCCATAAGTGTGAGCGATCTTTTGTATAGTGAATTTGTTTTCCGGTTTATGCGGCGTAATTCATAATGTTAAAGAAAGGTTTCTACTTAGAATTTTAGATCATTGTCTTGTTTTCTAAGGGTTCCAGCCCCGATCACCTAATTTGTAATATTTTCGGATGTTTGTTTCATTATATTTTAGTTTGTGGGGCGCAGGGGTAGAAAATAAAAGAGAGGAAATACTAAACTGCACGGACAAAACATTTTGTTTTATAGACAAGGAAAAGCAATGGCAGGCCAATTGTAAGCGTATATCTGCTCCTATGTTTTTCCTACCAGCTTCTGACAATGTTTCGAGAGTTTGCTGTGAGTCAAATATCTTCAACACATTTGATGTAGTGCCGGACGTTTGAAGGTAATTTTGTAATGTGACATAGCTTGTACTCGTGTCTATCTGTAGGCGTTTTTGTTCCACAGATCATTGCATCTCAATAAGAAGTAATTCCGTCAAATTTCATGACTTAAAAGGTCTGTGCGTATCAAGTAGCCGCCATTACGTTTGGGTAGACGGCAGTATTCCATAGTACAAGTGCGGTGCTCTCTGCGTAAATTATTTGGCATATAATGTCGCAGAAGAGAACAAGGTTGTTCTTAAAGCGTCTTAGCCAAAGATGATCCAGTTTGAGTTTTCGAAAGCGCGCATAATAACTCAGATTTGTGCAGCGCCTAATGAACAGCATGGTAAATGATCGTTGGACGTTTTCTAGAGCCGTTCTGTATTTCTTTCTAAATTGGCTGAGAACAATAATAGAACATCCCAGAGTCGGTCATACTATGGTATTGAATGCCTCAAGTCGTGCTTCAGGTAGAAGAAATTCTGGTAATATCTCCAATTAACTGCCTTGTTTTCGCAATTTGATGAGGCTTATGTTCGCGGAAACTGAAAGAGCTGGAGTAATTTATTCATGAATCTCTAACAGAATCAGACGTTTGGATTACGTTTCCAAAAGTGTGCTAGAGCCTTCCGTGATGCGGCCTCTGTACCTTGACATTTAGAATTTTAATGCGGAGAACGTTTAATTAATAAAGTTTTACTAGGTATGTTCAGTGAAGATAGGTAATCACATATGTTTTCCAGACATATTTGTAGTTCGTCTGAATAAAATGGGTAGACCAGTTTGCAGTCATCTGTACATATAGATGGGTGTCCACTTTTGTTCGGATCACATATGTTGTTTACGTAGTTTATGAAAAATATTGTTCCGAGAAAATTTCCAAAGAATACACCGCCGGTTATTTGATTTGATGTTGATTATTGCTTATACATTTTAGCTACCTGCGTTTAACCCTTTAGATATGAGTCGAACCAGATAAGCAGCGGAATACCAATTCATTACTCGGTCAAAGTCCTTTTGTATTTCCAACAGAATTATAAGAATTGACATTCCTATATAGATAATATTTTAACGTACTGGAGACATTCCAGCTGGCAGGTAACCCCGGAGAGCTTCGAGAGAAATATGTGATGTGAGTCTTAGATAAAACCCAGTCTTCTATGATATTGAATGATGTTCTTCTTGGCAATTCTCTCTAGGGCTTGGAAGCAGTAGAGGGGTGATTCATTAGGCGGCAGTTAGAGGACCTTTTGCTTTGGCATTATAATGAATTGCTTCCATCGAGTTTTAATTCAGCCGGTATTGAGAGAAAGTGTGAAGTTGTTTTAAAACAATAGAGCGAGGTTTGTTCTCCGAGTTTTATGACCGTTTCGGAGATGGAATCTGGACTTTACGATTTGATGAAGTTCTGGACTCGATGGCACTTTGCAGTTCTCTTAACCTCAAAGGGATATTGAATTAGACTTCATTCGTTCTTTTTGGAAGTAGAAGGTGGTTCTATAACGCGCGATATCCCCTGTATGTGAGAGGATATTAACTAATGTTTGATTCATTATTGTCACCAAAACTCAGCTATTTCATCATCTACTTCCAAAAAGAACGAATGAAATCTAATCCAATATCCCTTTGAGGTTAAGAGAGCTGCAAAGTGCCATCGCGTCCAGAACTTCATCAAATCGTAAAGTCCAGATTCCATCTCGAAAACGGTCATGAAACTCGGAGAACAAACCTCGCTCTATTGTTTTAAAACAACTTCACACTTTCTCTCAATAACGGCTGAATTAAAATCCGATGGAAGCAATTCATTATAATGCCAAAGCAAAAGGTTCTCTAACTGCCGCCTAATGAATCACCCCTCTACTGCTTCCAAGCCCTAGAGAGAATTGCCAAGAAAAACATCATTCAATATCATAGAAGACTGGGTTTTATCTAAGAATCACATCACATATTTCTCTCAAAGCTCTCCGGGGTTACCGGCCAGCTGGAATGTCTCCAGTACGTTAAAATATTATCTATATAGGAATGTCAATTCTTATAATTCGGTTGGAAATACAAAAGGATTTTGACCGAGTAATGAATTGGTATTCCGCTGCTTATCTGGTTCGACTCATATCTAAAGGGTTAAACGCAGGTAGCTAAAATGTATAAGCAATAATCAACATCAAATAAAAAACTGGCGACAAAATTCTCTTCAATCCAATCAACAATGCGGTCATTGTGCACATGAGAAAAGGGTTGTTTTGTGTGAATTTTATACATTATTTTTGCTTTTAACATATAGTTATTTGCGCTAATGTAAACTTTAATTCAAACATTGATATGTGATTTTTATCTATATTTAGATGTCGCGGTATATGTTTACGTCTCCACCGGCTTCCGTAACAATGCGCAATACCTAATTAACACCGTGCATGATTTGCTTTTATATCTGCCGTATTGAACATACTTTTTGAGTTAAATTTTCATATCGATTACTATTATCTTAGTTACGAAGGTAAAACAAATCAGTTTTTTCTTTATGCATTATTCCAAATTAAATATTAAGTGATCGGCCTTGGTTTAGGGTTGGGCAACACGTACTAGTCAAACACTTGGCGCTTATGGGCATACAGTCACGAAAAGCAATCACCTTTTCCACAGACCACATGTGTGCAGCAAATCGGGCATTTATCAACATTATGCTTGTGTGCGTAACTGCAAGCAATTAAAATACGTTATTATTTAAATTCATTTGATTACGGGGAAACATGTCGCCTTAATCTTATTGGCAGTTTTACCAAGTTGGCCTTTGGGGTGATGGTCAAATATGCTTTCCGACTGTGGATATAATCGGCCTGGGAAGGCCACAATTTTCGCAGGTTAAAATGCACACATGTATTCAAATAACTTGATGATAATTCCATACAATTATATAAGTGTGCTGAAAGTCATTGAAATGGACAAGTAAAAGGATTGCTGGCAAGAAATACTGCATAGTGTAACATAGGACTCAAACATGCCTTTGGTTGTGCAAAATGATATCATAAAGTTTAACTTCCGTCATATGGGAAATATACCCAATAAATTGATACCGAACCAAAAACGGTAGTAAAATACGTGCCTCCTCTCACATGCCAACAGTAGGCGAACGGCCAAACGGCGGTCCATGTTAACGCTGTTGCCTTAGGTTTGTTGCGTTGTGCAGTGAACTCGGTTACGAGGGATGGTGTACTCTTCAACTCCATTATTAAGGCTTCCGACTTTATGCCGCAAAGCCTTGTGCTATAAAAGATTGGCTCTCAAATGATTTAAAAATTTAACAGTTGCAATTATGTAAGCCTAAATCTGCGACCTCTTTGCGAGGTCAAAGTTGAATAAAAATTATAAGAAGTGTCATTTGAAATTTAACTAGATCTTATACATTTCATTAGTTTTAGGTAGATTTTCTTCGCATCCAGACTCATTACGTCAGCCGTCACAGACCCGGAAAAGCATTGTACGCGCGTTTCATCCTTTCAGGAATCGTCAGTAGTGCGCATTCCATCGGAGCATTGGTAGGGCTCGAACCCGCAACTCGACTGTTGCCAGTACGTGATTAATACCACATAACTACAGGGATGGCAACCACCATGTGAACAAGTTACCAGATGTCATAGAACGCCGCTTACTATCCACTGAATTACAAGTTACTGCCGTGCAGAGGACAGGGTAGCCCCCATCAAGGGACGAGCTTACTAAACTTAAGAAGCCAATTAACTTATGGCATTATAAGCATTTTGGTCTGCGTACTGTTTACGGAAAAGTAGGAGGAGGAGTTGAAACTTATAGGTAGAAATTCCTCACATTTATGCTCACTTAGACAGCCGTCACACACCCGGAAATGCACTGTGCGCTAGTTGCATCCTTTTGGGAATCGTCAGCAGTGCGCAATCCATCGGACCCTGGTAAGGCTCGAACCGGAAACTCGACTGTTGCCAGTCCGTGGTTAAGACCACTGAGCTAAGAGGACGGCAACGACCATCGTGAATAAGTTACTAGATGTGATATAACGCCGCTCACTATCCACTGACTTAAAATGTTACTGCCGTGCAGAGGACATGGTAGCACCCTCACCAAGCGACGAGCTTACCAAATACAAGTCGCCAATTAACTTGTGGCACCACAAGTAGTTTGGTCTGCGTACGGACTACAGACCAAGTGTTCGTTGTCCATGATATGTAGACAAAGTATACAAAATTGCCACAAGAAGGAAGCTTACAGAGTGCTTATGTGATCATTTTCGCAGAATCCGAAACGACGTTTTACTTGTATGAGCAAGCTATTTTTCTGCATTTGCACCACATAAATTCTAAATATAAAGGATTTAGCCGAAGCCAATACCCGTACCATCCCTAAGAATATAGAGCAAATTTGATCCGTGATATTTTGAAATATATAATAATTCAATAAGTGAAATATTCACAATATTTTTAATGTTGTTAGTCCACTTCCATGGTGATGAGGAGTAAACTATTCTTGCGTAGACACATAACGGACACAATCTGGATGGTAGCTAAATGACACCTACAAGCAAGTAATGTTCTTTTCACAATTTAAACTTTTCTATTCATGAGATATTTATGCACTGCTTCTTTATTGTTATGTACTTATTGGACCTGCTCAAGTTAACACTTTACTTAACGAATTTCGCTGCATACTATATGTTTACGTAACACAATCAAATACATCACTATTACGGTTATAAATGCGCGTTCTTCCATGAAAGCTATCTAAATACGAGAAGCCTCAAACTTATCCAGTTTATATGCTTACAGATATAGAGAGAGTTGTATATAAACATTTAGTGAGCAGTTCACGATGTCCGTCAATCAATGTTTATTATACATTAAACTAACCCAATAATATATGTTGACTAGTGGCGGGTTGGAGCGGTAAATTAAGCGGCGCAACTATACCATATGACATTATTTTGTAGTCTACTGCCGGCGGACTTACTTGAATGAACTATTCGGAAAGCCATTTTGAATTAAATAGCCAATGTTTAGCGTAAGCAGGTTGATTTTCCCGATCATTGTAGCAATTTGGTAAATGTATTAGTCGTCAAAAGTGACGCCTTACAATTATATTGTAAAATCAATTTTATTTAAAGCTCCCATAGATGGCTTAAATGGTAACAGGTAACAGGAGGCACGCATTTTACTAGCGTTTTTGGTTCGGTATCAATTTATTGGGTATATTTCCCATATGACGGAAGTTAAACTTTATGATATCATTTTGCACAACCAAAGGCATGTTTGAGTCCTATGTTACACTATGCAGTATTTCTTGCCAGCAATCCTTTTACTTGTCCATTTCAATGACTTTCAGCACACTTATATAAGTGTATGGAATTATCATCAAGTTATTTGAATACATGTGTGCATTTTAACCTGCGAAAATTGTGGCCTTCCCAGGCCGATTATATCCACAGTCGGAAAGCATATTTGACCATCACCCCAAAGGCCAACTTGGTAAAACTGCCAATAAGATTAAGGCGACATGTTTCCCCGTAATCAAATGAATTTAAATAATAACGTATTTTAATTGCTTGCAGTTACGCACACAAGCATAATGTTGATAAATGCCCGATTTGCTGCACACATGTGGTCTGTGGAAAAGGTGATTGCTTTTCGTGACTGTATGCCCATAAGCGCCAAGTGTTTGACTAGTACGTGTTGCCCAACCCTAAACCAAGGCCGATCACTTAATATTTAATTTGGAATAATGCATAAAGAAAAAACTGATTTGTTTTACCTTCGTAACTAAGATAATAGTAATCGATATGAAAATTTAACTCAAAAAGTATGTTCAATACGGCAGATATAAAAGCAAATCATGCACGGTGTTAATTAGGTATTGCGCATTGTTACGGAAGCCGGTGGAGACGTAAACATATACCGCGACATCTAAATATAGATAAAAATCACATATCAATGTTTGAATTAAAGTTTACATTAGCGCAAATAACTATATGTTAAAAGCAAAAATAATGTATAAAATTCACACAAAACAACAGTTTTCTCATTTGCTCAATGACCGCATTGTTGAATGGATTGAAGGGAATTTTGCAGTTTGGGTTTTTGAGAAGTGACTTCATGCATTTGGCAAAAATACTTGTAATTGAGCGACGCTTTTACGTTATAGGCAAGAAGGGTCACTGGCGGTATACATTTAAAACCAAAACGTTTATTAATGTATCTGACAGCCGTTTGCATGCAGACTTACAACTGCCCTTCTATGGTGCAATTGGAATGTCCGCACTTTCACATTTCTCGGCATACCGCAAGTATGCACACACCGAAACAGCTGGCGTGCGTGCAATAGTTCGTTGAAAATGGATCATATTCAAACAGTAACTATTTTTGAATTAGAGCAGTTTGCAATGAGGGTCTCAGCTTCATCGGAGAAAAAGAGTAGTATAATTAATTGGCTGGTGCCAATTATATGTTACCATAGGTTAAGGGGAAGCAATAAAAAAACACACCGGATTGAATTGGTGACATTTAGGCTTATATTGAAAGGGCAGATGTTTCTGTTATATTTGTTTGGACAAGTTCCATCTGTTGTTTTGTTGCATCTGCAGAAGGAAGCAGTGAGTTAGCTTGAAGTATTGCCCTTCGGAGAGCATGCTGATTGTCGCGTACCGGTTACAAGTGAGTGGTAGAGCGCGGAAAATACGCAAAATATATCTAGCGCATCTTCATCATTATTTGCATTGACCATAATTATCGCTGCTCACATTAACAACATACCATGCTTATCTATATAATTTAGTTTTCGTAATATATAGAAAAAATTATTATAATTATATAATTTCAGGAAAATACAAGGAGACACGGGGACGAAGTCACATATGAAAACGTGTCAACCATTTAACGCAACAGCAGCGGACTCGAAGCTGTATAGGAAACGAAAAGCTCTAAAATCAAATACAATTTTGTTATGTTTGGCGATACTTAGGCCAATTTGTAGAAAACTTATGACGTAGTCAAACTTTTAAGAGGTGAATTGCAGATGTGTTATAGGATGCGATCAGCAACAAAACCTATGACACAATGGATTTTGGACAAGAAACTGATTTCTGTAAATTGCAGAAGCGAAATAAACACATGGTTGATTGCCGCTAAGTATTCTCCTGCTTGTTTGTACTTTGCGATGTTCCGGCAGACAACTATACAGTTGGCAAAACTATAATGAATATTATCCTGACAGTATTCTAAATGGCTTTATTGCTATCCCAATAAAGTACAAGAATCCACGCGTAAGTAAAGCGAATTTTAATTTCAAGATTGACCATGAAAAATAGAATTAATCTGCTACTCGTATCAGCACAAAGCCTGAACAGTCACATTTAAAAACCAATGTCTATTCAGGAGTTTACCCACAGAATGTTGACGCCCATGCCTAATGGACAGGAGTAGAGGTACGCATTGGGGAAGATTCCCTGCGAAATCAAGTCAGAAGATGGGACTGTATAAACTCTAGATACTTTCAGAGCTGTCAGGCACGTTAGTGAGCTAAACACTGCATGACCTAAGCCAAATAAAGTAACAAGCGGTCTAATTGCCCGACCTTAGAATCAGGATTTTTCAAACCGATGCAAAAATCCAACACTTTTGGAATAAATGCTAGCCAAAAATGTCCGAGGTTTAAATATACCCACTGAGTACAACGTGGCCGACATTCTGTGAACACTCAGTGGGAATCTAACTCTAAATGGACGCTTTATCAAAACATCGTCAGCGGAGCACCCCTGCTCCTTTGTTTACCAGAGTTATTCATTATTTAATGCAATCCCAATGTCAGACACTAAGACTGCTCATAGCTTTCAATAATATAAAGTTTAAACTGCTACAATTAGCGTATAAAATAAGTGAAGACCGGATGGCACACTATGTTTCTGAGACGGTTTCGTTTAAAATTATTGGCCACTAACATGTGCAACCTGAAAACAACCAAAACAGATTTCTGCAAACATTGGAGCCTACCGCCGCAAACCAGTGACGAGTTTTACCAGTCCTTTGTGGCATCTACTTTTAGACCGAATTGAAATCTTGCAAAGTTGTACCCGTCTTACTTCGGCCTCAGTCCAATGAGGTTTCCATCATCAACAGCACGCTCAACATGGATACCGATGCTCGCAGCAGCAATGCCATGCACCGAATTTCAAGGAGGTTCTAACAATGCCACATAAACCAAGTGCTGTCAAGTTGCTTCTTATCAATCCTCGCTCTATAAATATTAAAACGAATACTTTGCGCTTTGTGCTAACTATCTCAACTCCGTTTTGCTAATCATAACTGAAAGTTGGTATGAATCCCACACTCCAATTGAGTTCTACCAAATAGTTGGCTATTCCTTAGTCATGAACATTTGTCAATTTGGTAAGGGAGGCTTGTGCGCTATTTATGCACGAGAACAACTCCGTGGTCAATCATTCGTAGAACCGAAACGTAATCTCATAATTGAATTTGTATGGTTTTCTATGGAAATGAATGGCTTGAAATTTTAGGTTGCCTGTATTTTACAGTCCAACCTGCTAGGACGCATCACTTTAGAAAAACCCTGTACTACTATGAGTTTGCTTTCGGGCTACCTTTCAGTCATAAGATCATCAAAGAAGAATATTTTTTCCCACGAATTTCAAGGACAGAGTATAGAGCAGTTCCAAAGCTGTTTACTTTCGTCTCCGAAGTCCTGGCCCAAGAATGGAATCAAGTATTTCATAAACCTGAAATATAAAGAATATTGTTGATCTCATTTTTGTCCAAGTCGTGCACCATACAACTATCTATGTACTATCCCGTTTCCCAGGTAGTGATCATTGAGATTTGTACCTCAGTTTCGCGGCAATCGATCCCCCTCCACTTTGTAACACAATACAAATAATAAAGCCCTTTACTTTCTTTAGAAATATAAATTCGGACAAATTTGCTATCCTGCTGCAAAATATGAACTGGAATCTCTGCATTCTCAAGACACATCCACAAGTTTCCGCAGAGAAAACTTACGCAAATATCCAACACTACCTCCATATCCTTGCTCCACTCGTAATTAAATCCGATGAGAAGGTTTTCACGAAAAGTACAAAGCATGCCTACTGCGTACGCTGAAAATGATTTGTTCAAAACTAAGACAGGCTCGCGATTGCTCCTTACGTATCAGACAAGATAAGCTATTTGGCCGGTTGCGTCGATTCCTGCCGCAAGATTACTAACAGAGAAAAATCAAGCATTGATATCCGACAATAAATCTAAAGCCCTGATCAAACTTCTGAAGGTCAGAAAGGACAGTCAAACGAAATCGGCATCATGCATCCTACAACCTGAAAGATCCATGACTTGGGTCCCACCACGTCATGAATGAACACATTTCTACTTTGTTCACTACCACAAACTAAACAAGTAACTATAGCACTCTTATTTAAGTTGGTTAACTTATCACAATGCATATTGATTACGGTGTTATTCAAGCTCGTATTTATCGGCTGTTGTTTTCGTTTTATCTTAGAACTGATGATCCACCAACTACACAAATAAAATATGGTAGCCGGGATTGATAGCTGTTGCTTCTAAACATGTTTACCCTATTTAAAAATTCGAGTATATTACTGAATAAATAGAAAATCTACGATAGAACCTAGGCATAAGTATGTTTTAAAGATCGACATAAATGTGTAGTGTTCAATTATCCATACTCCAATTTATCGAGAATAATGGAAAGGATTGTGAAAAAGAAAACTATTATGCACTTTCTGTCGTTGAATTAATTAAAAGCAGCCCAACATGGGTTATTGCGAAGCCGCTCATGTCGCACTTAGCAGCTATCGTTCTAAACCATCTGACAAGCTCCTTTGATAATGCAAAAAACAGTTAGCATGCTGTGCATTGATATACCTAGGGACTATGACAGAGTGCCGCACGACAACCTCTTGGTGAAGTTTACCAATTCCGAGATCTCTGATTTCTTGCCCTCATGGATAAAATCTTACCTATCTGATCGCATGCCGTAGATACAAATATGGCATATTAAGTCCTCGCCATTCAAAATCAAAGGTGGTGCCAATCCAGCGGATATGTTAGGTTTTTCTCTTCCTAATTTATACCAAAAATCTATTTGAAATAATAAATTTTGGACACGCTATAAATAATATACACCTTCTATGTTTGGTGTTAAAGCGACAAGTTATAAAACGTTCGATTAGACCTAATGGACTTGGAATCGTAGTGCACTGACTGGCAAATGACTTTCTCAGCGAACGAGTGCAGTGTGTTAACATCTAACTACGAACTTTCGCCGAATGCACAAACCATGTTTGTAAACCCACTCCCTTCAACACGATTATGCGAGATCTAGGGATCAGGTACTCTAACACTTTGAATTATGGTAAACAAGTTGAGGTCATAACGGCCAGATCACGAAGAAGCAAAAACGTACCTTAAACTCATTTTCGTTTCCTGAACCTAAACTACACTTGCTTAATACTATTGTACTGGAGTATTGTACAATTTGCTTTTCAAACAGCAAAAAACGTGATCATATGTACCTAGCAAACGTATAGAAACCATTCACGAAGGATCTCCTTAACGCAGTGTATAAACCTAACTACTCTGAACGTTGTAAGATACTACAACGAGAACCATTTTGGCTAAGACGCATGAAGCTTGGATCAAAATTCTTATTGGATTTGATGTATAAGCAGGTTTTTACGCCAAATATAACTATACACCACAAAAATGAATGTAGCAAATCAATTTGATTTACCAAGCACAAACTTCTGGTGTTCGAAATGAAAACTTATGTACAAGGAACATTCCTTTTACACAGATACACTGAGATCTGGAACAGCATCCTTTATGAAATAAGGACATGCAACTCAAAGCTGCTGTTTAAAAGAGCATTTTCAATTGCCTGACGATTTAATGCGTAAAAGTAAGCTTGCAACCAAATTACAATGAAAAAGTATAATTTGAAGAGAAGGCGGAGAGGTAACTGCGTTGCTGACAAATACACATGAGATTTTCTACGTCCATTAAATTCACTTGATCAAACACTCCTAATGAAGTGTGTTGCAAAAATGACATAAGGTTGTAGAACCCCCTTCAATATTTTTCACCTGACCAATTTTACTTATTTACTCAGGAAAGCCTAATTCACAGACACAACAGCACGTGGGGAATGAACAGGAATTGCGAACTGAGTTTTTCCACTGATTCATACTCGGTTTACTCAGCCTCGCCTACCTTGCAGCCATGTCAAAACATCTGAGCCGATTTTGAAATGCTGTTTGAACCTTTCCATATTCCTTCGCCTTTACCGTTCGTACTCCTCCCACTTGTCTATACTTCCCACGATTATCTCATGTTAAAATTCCTGGCATCAAATTGAAGCTAACTGATACTGCACTCAATTTTTACCACTATTTCCAAATACGTCCTCTCATTTCCTTCCTACACGTTTAAGCATAGCGTAAAGTTATATAGAAATACCCGTGTCAGTTAAAAATGTCAATTATGTGTATCTCACATACGACATATAAATCTCCTATCCAACTTTCTCGGCCTATATGTGCAGCTACTGAAATGAAATAAATTAATACCTCCGCCTTGCGAAAATTTTTATAGAACGCCACAATGTATTGTAAGTAATTGAGCTAAAACTGACGCTTTGTTTAAATGGTATGACTTCAGCATTAATTTTTTATCAAAATTGCTTCTCATCCATTGCTCAAGGAAATGAATATCGGTCTCATCCGCAAAAGGAAAATTTAATCAGGACGCCATAATAGATTCTGCACTCAAACAAGGCATTTAACTGCAAAACGACGACGGATAGCAAAACATTTTTTATTTATGTCTGACAAAAAATATGCTGTAAAATATATGCAATATTTTAAAATGTGATCCTGTCAATTAGATAATATTCAATATTACTATTATCATTATTTATTTACTCTGTTGGTCACTTAGATTACTGTGATGAATTAGCTTCAGCAAATAATGGCCCATGTTGATTGGATCCCTTAATATCTGTAAAGTAATAACAAAGCACACACTCAGAGTCCCACATCGTCAAAGCAAACGCTACATAAGTTCAGAAATTATTATACTGCAAGTGATGTATGTATTAGACTTCATTGGTTGCCCGCCTTCCAGGTACTTCTAAAGCAGCGATTTATATACTCGGCCCTAACACCTAGTGCTAAGCTTTGTTTTCCACGTATGGACCTAATTATGATGTGAAATAGCTTGATTAATTTTATGGTCAATAATTCGGAATGAACACGGTAAAAGGACTAGGAAGATTTTGGATGAATTCAGCTTGATAAAAAATCAAGTTACAACTGAATTAAAACAACAGGATCCACTTCGTCAATAGAGGTTAAGCCTCAAATTTCTATATTAATGCCTACACAACTGCGCGAGCATTAATTTCGGAAACTTATATTTTTTTCAATAAAAGTAAAAATTTTGCAATATCGCTAAAATGTCGGTGTCATCAAACCCTTGCTCGCAATGGATGCCGCAGGATGTGCGTTTTGTTCTCAGTTACCTTCGATACGAAATGGTGATCATTCCGGCAAAATATCGCCTCAAAGTTATTTGCTCGTTTGCTGAATGATTTGCTATTTAACTATGATATAAATGAATGAATATCTGCAGAATATGATAACTGCGCCATTAACTCACAAAGTTGAATAAACCGGCATGTCTCTTTTTGTGCACGAATCCAGGCTTATCAAAAGACAGAAATTTTATGCCACAAACAACGCAACTTGCAAATTGTCGGCGCCTTCATACGAGTCGCTACATATCGTGCGACACAACTGAAGCTAAGTAAAATTAGTTGCATTATGATTAATACCTATCGGAAGCAAAATAGGCGAATCAACACCAGACCCTGAAATTTGTTATCGCAAAATGAGTAGATAAATTTACAGATGTGTCTTGGAAATCATCTTAAATTTCATTATTCATTAAGACTACATTTTTGCTCATTCTTCTGAATGCTCCTTATTAGCAGCGTCATGCGCGTCCACTGCAAACCGAATATTTATCTTAGATGAAGGCAGATTGGTGGCAATTGGAGTCGAGTGAAGTTGGGGCGAGCAAGTATACATGGATGAGCTGTGCTGTGATTTCTAGAAAAGCACAATTTTGCTTCACCTAGTGGGTGCCTTTAATCAATGCAAATTTATTTGCATCAGCACATTTCACCCACATGGAAACATTTGAGAATTTCCAAGCTTAACGGAAGCCATAACATCAGTATTACTTCAGTTGTGACAGTGATGCATATGATAGCCTCCGTAATTAGACAAGTTTGGACTTAATGTTACATAGTGGCCATGATAGTAATGATACCGAAGAATGATTTCTTTAAATCAAATACGGGTATATGGATATAAAAGCATCACTTGCAGTTGCTGTCGCCGCGGAAACACATAAAATATAGGATGTACCAAATATATGGCAAATAATAATTTTGCAATATGTTACAATTATGATATTTAAGCAATCGCAAGGAGTCAAATATGGAGTGATAATATATTTCCGCATTGCGTACCGGTGCAACACCACCTCAAGCGCCATTCAATTAAATCTCGGTACAAGCAAATAGCATAATTGTTTACCAGGGATATTAAAGAAATATAGTTGATAAAACATTGCCTGATGGGCTGAATAAAGTATAAAGTTCACTACATAGTAGAAGGTCCGAAAAAAGGTGCCCCATACTTCTGTAAAAATAGTTGGTTCGAGAGGCAAACCGTGCAAATATAAAAACATAAGTGTTTTGATGCATTTGCCCTCAAAGAAGTCGTTTCCAACTCCTTAAACTTGCACGGAAGCAACATATTTGTTGATCTTATTTGACATAGCTCTCTCCAAACTCGGAGCATCTAATCAATCCTTGTAACTGCCGCTGTCACCACAACGAGCAATCCGTCATTGTCATGAACGACAAACTGTGTCGCACACTTTGCTTATGAGCCGGGAATTCTGCGGATATGGACCTGACGCACGATACATATGTGAGTCGATCCGAACGTTCAGCTCGTGCGGTTAAAAACGAGCCACCTGATTGTAAAAGGACGTGTTGGAGCAGGGCCCAGTTAGCGAAAAATCGGTGGTGACCACATGTTCACCATTAGCGCTTGACCTTGTATGATTAAGCGGCTGCGTTCCATAAAGATATGTGAGGTTAGTGGGTGCAATAAAATTGAACACTGGTGCCTAATGTGAAGGCTGGATTCAACTGCACCAGCCTAGCATTTTATCACAACCGGGTGGCTAAGCCGTTTTCGAATTGCGCTGTTTACTATGCTTATTGTTGTGTAACATCTAAACTCTTGTATTGAGTCTTTATATTGTCCGCCACTGTAAAAGCCACAGTTTGTTCTTGCTGATATACATGGATTAAATAAGTTGAAAGACGATTTTCTGGGCACCTTTACGCAAGTGCGCTCTAGCATCATAATTTTTGCGGAACGCTTCCCTTGCCTCATGCGTGTGTATTGCCGGTATGGTTGGTTGTTAGAGATGGCTAATGTTCATTACGCGCGATAACTTCTAAGAAAAATAAATGAGTAGTTCATTTTGTCGTTAGTGCCGAGTCATAATTGCGAACGCAATGGGTTGACGAATCGAGGTGCATCGTTGCTTCTAGCAAAATCAAATTCACAGCCCTCCGATATGCTTGACACCATGTTGCAAGCACATATTTCGCAGACCGAAATTATTCAGTGACTGTAGTTCGAAGATTTACCCTCGCCTATCTCACCACAAGCAAACTGCAAGCTCGTATAAACCGCAGTAGAACTTTGAACCAAAATCTGGTAAATATTTTCTCGTTTTCTGAACGCATCTAAAATCATCTGTCTGAACACATTTCAGCACTCACCAACTAGTTAGTCGCTCACACCAAAGTGTTATATCATCGCATAAACTCAATGATTGTTATCATAAAATTCACGAATCTACAGAATAACTGTGTTTGTTTCGCCACGCTTACCCGAAGCAATATGCGCAATTTCTCCAACTCATCATATGAAACTGAAAACTTCGTCCGTCACTGCATATTGAAAAATGGCTGTGAGAATATCGGTTCAAATCACAGGCAGTCATGATAACATGACAGCATGGCTTTAAAAGTCAGTTAAGTGCAGTGTATAGGTGGGATTCCCTTAAAATCTTTCAAATATTTGCTGGGAACTGGTGTGTCCCACAGTCTCAAGAACCTTAAAAACGTCCGATCCAGTAATTTCATGCACCAATCGCCTAACAGTAGACATCTGGAGGATTTCCCTACTGTAGTTTGGAATATTATTGTCTTATCTCTTGTTTCATTTAAGTTTTATGATCATTCGAGTTTTCACATTGCATTTTGTTTGGTACACGTTGAAGCCAATAGCAGGTGGCTATCCGAACTATAGATTTCTCTGGAATTCCACATTCCAGATAACGTGATATGACATGTTATCAGAAATCAGGAGACAAGTTTAGCCAATACTTAAGTTCACTGATTCCGGAAGTCGACAAATCGAACCAGTGCACTGTCCGTTCTAATTTCTTCTCGGAGTTTCAAAATCTGTTAGAATATCGTTCGTCCTCTATAAAAAAGTTACGGGTTTGGCGCCGGAGAATGTGCTACTTTGAATTATGCGCGGGTTGCACGCGGTAATTGCATAGTGGTGCGATTACCAAAGAAGTTTAACTATAATATATCAACGGGAACTTTGCGTCACCCTTCCATCTTTACTTGCCACAATTCTAATAATTGGGGCTTTATTTTATTTATTCTTTTATAACGGGTGCCTATTAAGACACTGAGTAAACATCCTACAGAGCTGCAAACCATTGATTCGGATATGATGCCATATTGACTTCTCGTTTCTAGCTTAGCATGTAAAAAACGCAATACGTGTGCAATGTACAACGTAAATTTGGGATGCCACAGCGTCTTCCAGTATAAGGCCTAGATAACCGTGCTAATAAGTTACCAAACTATATGTAAGTAAACAGTGCAATTCGAAAATTATGTCCAGCCAGCATTTGTAAAAATATACTAAGCTTATGTAGCTGGATTAAGCCTTGATACCAGGCACCAGTGCTCAATTGTATTGCGTCAACTGACTTCACATAACCGTCGTACGCAGTCACCTATATATATAAGGGCAAGCGCCAATAATGAACATGTGGCCACCACCGAAATTTCGCCCATGAGACCCTGCTCCGACAAGTTTTGGGACAAACAAGTGAAGCGTTGTTAACCGCAAGGGCTGTACGCTCAGATCTACTCACATACATATAGTGCATCAGGTCTATGTCCGCAGAATTCCAGGCTCCAAGCAGGACGCCTTTCACGAATTGTTATTGTAAAATTTGGTCGTTCAAAACATTGATGGAATTGCGCTTTATCGTGACCATGCCAGTTCCAATGATAGATTAGCTGCACTCCGTTTGGAGTGAGCTAGGTATTAGTCACAGTCTTATATGCATACTTTCTTAAATAAGTCAAAATAAATGCTGCTACCATGCATGTTTAAGGAGTGCGAAACGACTAGGTTAGAGAAACGTGGGTCCACACTTCTCTTGGTCAAAATCATTCTGATTTACAGTGGATGTGGAAATTTGCAAATGTTTGTTTGTAGGTCGTTGGAAACCACCTATCTTCCATGTTTATTCGCAGGCGTCCTGTGGCTGTCGGTGTAGAGGAAGCTGTGACAGCCAAATGCGGAACCACATGCTCCAAACCAGAAATGGTTGTCAACAAATACCTCCCTCTTGCTTAGTAACCTCTCTGCAGCGGTACTTTTGGTATCGAAAACAATTTGTTAATGGGATTATGTACAGGGAATCTCAAGCTATTGCTGTCTTGCACATTTACTAGATTATATGTAGAGTGTCATTGACCTCTCCCTATTCATCTAGGAAGTATTGATGTGGGAGTAGGTTTGTCTGTCGTATGACCATTCACCGTTCTTGGCATGTGCTGCCGAGCATAGCTCATTTGTTCAAGAAGGTAGCAAACAATCGCACCACGCTAAAATTCTGTTGCCTTTGTAAAAGTCAGCAAATAGTTTTCATGCATATACGGCATGACTTATTTGTATTATATCCATCTTAAGTTTTTAATGTAAATATAAACAACAGTTTGCTTAATTTTATCCCCATTTTGTGTATCGTTGAAGATGCACTGCGGTGTAACTCTGGATATATGCACGCCGGTCGAAGTTGCAGTTGACCCTGTCCCTCAACATATATATCCGTCTAATATTTTTATGAGTCTTCCACTACTGAATACCCCCACTATGTAAAACGGAACTCAGTTTAGAATGGATGAAATCTACCCGTCATTCTACGCCAAAGATAGGAGAAAACAAGCAGTGGTAACAACTGTTTTTATAAATTATCGGCCCACTTTTGTCCCTTTGTACGGCACTAGCGTAAAAAGCTAGTGAAGTGCTGTTATTGACTTGGCCATGCTAATTTTCACTGTATGGACCTCTTGGTTAGTCAATCATCCCTGCGGCTTATGTAGATGCCCAGATATCGCAAAAATTTTTCTATTCCACTTCGCACGTAACATGTAAGTTAGCCTATGAACCGTTGAAGCATTCTACCAAATTTGTGAGCCGCTGCTGCGATGAACAAAACCCAAGATAACAGCGACAAATCCGTTGTAGTATGGCACCTGCGCTTTTTCTATTAGCATGCATCTTTCTTTTTTCAGCATGAACAAATCAGCGAGAACAGGAACTATAAGCTACCCATTGCTAGGACATTAATTTGACGGTAAAGTATGTTGCGGAAGAGAAAGTCTAAATTCTGCATGCATATTGGTAGAGATTCTTTCAGCAATATATTAGGAATTGATAACTGACAGCCACAGCTTTCAACTAACTAGCACACCTATATAACCATCTGATTTAGTCGGACGTTGGTAAACAAATTTCGAAATTAGAGGAACACATGTCTTTGTCTGACATGTTGAGTTCAAGCAGATTGTCGATGATTTGAATTGAGTCTATGAGACCGTAATACTTGAACTGTTATTTCAGCGGAGAATTCGAATACACTAGGTGAAAAACCAGTTTATGCATGGATGAGTTGACGGAAGTGTGACTTCACAACTATATCTTGAAAACACATACGACTAGGGATAATGCTGCTACAATGCAATAATGCCTTTTTGACAACTCCAAGCAGAGTTCTTAACAAGCAAGTATTATAAAAAGACCGCTGATTATGCCCCACAGCAATTATGTCGCTCGTTCTCAATTATCCTTTTGGTAAAAAGCAGTATTCGTGGATGCAGCAAGTGAACGGCTAAAAGTGCCTAACTTTAACAAGGGTTGTGCTTATTTTCTTAGACTTATGGATCAAATTGGCAGTTATAGGTTGCAGTTTAGCCTCTTCGAAGAAGTTAGAGTCAGATGATAACTTGAATCAGAGGCCACGCTTGGACAACTTTGTACGGAAGTGTTCAATGTTAAGTGGTTTTGAGTCTTTGCGGAAAGAACAGCCGTAGGAAAGAAAGACTAAATGTTTAGTCACAAAGTTCATCACTGGCAAATGCCATGACTCAAGTGAATGTAAATCATATTAAATGAACAGCAATGTACCGTGAAATTTGTTACGCCGATGCTTACAGACGATATTGCTACTGTCAGCACATACATGTTGTTGATATTTTGTACAGTTGTAGTGATGCCACTGATGCAGAGAAAGAACATTGTAAGACAGAGCACGATCCCTTGAATGACACGTTAGTTACGAGTTGTAGAGATAGCAATAGTCAACTAATGATAGCCATTCAACGGTAACTCAGACATTACGAAGGTCAACCAAGTAATGGCTCCCGGTTCCCCGTCTCCGAATTTTGTACAAACCGCTTGTGAGGTACTCGGTCGAATGCTTGGTTTGCGTCCAGCAACAGAATTCCTTTCGTATAGCCAGAATCGATAAATCATGAGGTGTGGTACAGATATTACGTTTGACAGGTGCTGCGCAAACGATTGCCAAGAAAGCCATTCTGCCAGTAAGCAAAATCCTAAAATTATTTGTCAAGATATAGGTTGCAGTAATTGAATTCTCTAAATATGTGACTTAATAAACGTTGTCCTAAAAGATAACAAATGCAACGTTAAAATATGACACACTCTAAGAGATCTTAAAAGGTTTATGATTACCTTTACTAAAGCAAATCTTCGTAAACAATCGTGAGTCCAAAGGCGCAAACGTATTTTGTGAAAATAACAATTTCTGTATGAAATGTAATGCCACTTTATCGAAGTAGTTGAATTATTCTGCGTAGAATATTAAATATCTCAAAATTTATTTACCGGATCCTCAAATCAAAGAAGATTTAATGTGATAGAATTCCACTTGATCATCAACTACCGACAGTTGAATGCGTAAATCAAAAATGGGATTGTTTATTATTTGTTACTTAAGTTTTTTAGTGGTTATCTCTAAGAATAGATTTTAATTTTCGCAATCACTGAAAATGTTTATGTATTAGGCACCGCACAACTAGCAATCAAAATGCGATGTATTCCTGTCCGCTGTCCTTACATCTTACAGATTTGATTACGCATTGGTTTTATCCTACGAACCATTTTTCGTTCATTATAATGGCAGCAAGGTAGATGCCCATTATTATACACCCTTGTTTCTATGGGGACATCGTTGAGGTGGCGCAGGCACAGGCGGAGAACTATTTTACAAAGGGCGGTGAGTAAAGTTCTTTCTTCTCTGGAGAAATGTTAATAGATTTGTCATAATTTTGCAATTATTACCGTTAGATTATATTAACAGGCATCACATGATAGTTGGCAACCTAACTCAAATCTTTACAAACATGTATTCTGAAACTAAAAACAAATGTCCAATCTTTGGATTATGAAAATATTTACAACTGACACAAAGATTCTATACATTATTCTAATAAGAAATCAGGAGCACAAGCCTTAGTAATTCCACTTTATTATTCAAACATCCTAGCTTTTGCGCACCGTCGCATTGTGGTGCCCTTGCAGTGCATGCAAATAGCAGTATAGTTATAGTAAGTATTTTATTTTCATGATTGCATATAGGTATTTCAAAGGAATGCTGTAAATACGCTATGTACTATACGTAAATTTAAATCTGTCATCTGCGTTAAAGCTAGTGAATTTCTAAGAAATCCATTCCTAGATAAAATAATTTAATCTGCAGTAGGTAACTCCAGATAGTAGCCATTATCCCGTTAAAACCTACAGTAAAAACTATATTAATTTTCAGTCAATAAGGTTGACCTATTTCAACACATATTCCTGTCGTTTTTCTTGGTATCTGAAGTATAGTACATTTGATTATTTATTGTTGAAATATTTGAAAGCATCTAAACTAATTTTTTTGATGGCGGCGGTCAAAGTAATTGTTTTCCCTTCGTCCCACAAGCTAGCATAGCGATTGTCAGCTTATTGCAAAACTAGGGCATAAAACTAACATAATTATTTTATAGACCATCAAGCTATGCGTAGTTTACAAGGTGTATGACAAAACGGGAACTGTTATTAAAACCTTAGATATGAAGCATTTTACATTTTTGCTGAAATATACGCCAAAATATATGAAGACCGAAATAGCTGACAAGCTTGAGAAACTAGTTCACCAAAAGAAAAACAATTTCCCAAAATAGGAATATAAACCTTGGTGACCAGCTTGGCATTAGATCTCCCCAATGCATAATCAGATGGGGTGCGGATATACTGATGAACGCTCTCGAAGAACTACTCCGCATGGTAGCACGTATTCGAGAGACGGTATTAACAAGGATTGTATTTCGTAACTTGTAATGTATTAACCTTCCTCATTCGGAATCGCATCTGTAGTGCTCTTTATTCCTAGTTACTTTACCGTCTTACTATCTTACTGTTATTTTCTATATACTTATTCCTTAGATCATAGCATCACTCTTAGTTGTGGGCAATTTCATCTACCATTCTACAGCCGAAATCCGACTGGTTTTGCACACGTTCTTAATGACCTACTGTGTACCTATGCTACAAAATTACGTTGCACTAAATAGGTGCTAATTACGCAGCGAATGGGCGGTTATTATTCCGTCTACATATTAATTTAATTCTGCAGTTTTAATAATAAATTGACAGTGCATATTCAAAATCGCCCAAAATTTCCACACATAAATATAGGTTACAAAGTCTGCAGCCGGGCCATCAACCATTTATTACCATAGAACAGCCCATAACTCAATTGGGATAGTTCAACACCATAATTAGACAAAGAATGTCTAGAAAAAAGGTTATGATACGCAGTAAGTATGGTCCCAATTGGCAACAGCAATGAAGAATTGGGGTTATTAGGATGGATGCAGAAATTTCGCTAAGCTGGCAATTTTGTTGCAAACTTTTCGTCAGCAATCGAAGTAACATCATCAGTACGGAGTTATGTGGCGTGTAGTAGTGTAGAGTAGAGCAGAGCAGCCTTGGTGAGAATGTGCTGCGCGTGGTGTGCGTGCGGTTTCTTTTTATACCGCCGTGGTTGGCCGTGGAGTCGAGAAATCATATTGGTTGGGTCTTCGATCCGTGTTCAGCTTGGTTGATGGGCGGATGACCTCTGACATCACGTCCATGGATTTCATGGCCTTCGTTACTTGACCATGCGAGCGAGTGTGCCGTCAGTTCTGTTGGTCTAGTCACACGTTCCACAGGATTCAATCGATCGGGTTGCCGGTTGTTCCTCAGTAGGGTGGCGTATAATGCGTTTAGTTCGACGGGTCGATTGATTGAACGAGTTGTAGAGTACCAGGCTTCCAAAAACTCCCTCACGTGTTTTGTACTTCCATGCGCTAGCATCTTTACGTTTTCCAGCTCGAAATAGTGGCCTTCTTATTATTCATGCGCAGAAACCAATGAGTGTTGATCATGCCTTCTGACGGCCGCCTTGTGTTCGGTGATTCCTGTACAAAGTTTTCTTCCAGTTTTTCCGACGTAGTTTTATCGTAGTCACTGCATTTGATTTGGTAGATGACATTGCATTGGTCAGCTGATTGACTTTCTTTGGGTCTTGAGATCAATTTCCTTCGAGTGGCACTTGGATTGTGCGCCTGAGACAGTCCCTGTGGTTGCAGCAATCCTCTCGTTAGTTCGGAGACGTTCTTGATGTAAGGAGACACTATCCGTTTGTTTGCTTGTTCAGAGGCCTGCCGCTGTTGCTGAGGCATTTATTATTTACAGCTTCTGCTGATGAAATTTCTCGGATAACCGTTCCCACTAACCGCTCGATTTTATTTGATTTTCTTCCTGTTTTCGTGATTCGGCTGTGCTGCTGTGCGTTTTCATTCTTTTGAACAGGATTTGTATGCAGCTATTCCTGTGGTCCATCGGGTGGTTAATGTAATTGTTTAATACTGAATACTGAATACTGTATTATAGAGCAAGTATAAATGGATTCTGTACAACTCTTTCGAGATATGGCGAAAAACGTTATAAAAGTTGTCAACCTTGAATATCATGGTCGTTCTCATGTAATATTTAAAATATTCGACTTACGATATTTCAGGATTCACAAATGTAATGTCATCGTAAGTGTGCAGTCGTTCTCTGAATCGAATAGAGGCAAAATGCAAATCTAACAACGTTTTGAACTGTTGCATAGATGTTGCCTCAATCACATGTTCGGGCAAACTATTCCAAATGTTTATCACTCTCTTTCGAAGCACAGTGGGTGGGGAACACGTTTCATATCCGGCACAACAAGTTTGTATCTGTGTCCGCGTGTGCTGCATGACCATCGTAAGTGCAGCATTGGCCTTAACATGGGGGACTCACCGAGATGTAGGATACGGTAGGTCATAATGAGGTCGACTCGTAACCGACGGTAGGACAAGGTGTAGAGTCATAGTTTCTCGCACCGGTCTTCATACCCAAAGCCACGTAAACTCGGGATGAGCCTGGCAGCAGCGTGTTGGACCCGTTCGATCTTGTGTGCCTCGCCTCGGGTAATCGGAAAGTAGGCGGGCGAACCGTACTCTAGCACTGGTCTAATGATAGAAGAGAACAGGCGAGTGGCAACCTCTTCAGACCATGTGCCGAAGCAACGTTTGAGCGCCCAAAGCATGCACAGTCCGTTCCGATATAGCCTGTTCGTGTTGTCCACGGACTTCAAATCGTAGCGCGAGAGTACACCTAGGTCCTTCACGGAGGTTGTGGGATATAGCGTTTAGCCGTCAAGAGTGTAGGTTCGGCCGTCTGCACCGTTCCCCAGGCTCATATATACAGACTTGGCTGGGTTGACCGGGAGAAGAACTTCTGCAGACCATGTGGATAAACTGTTGAGATCTTGCTGAAGTAGGCCACAGACATTGGGAGCGTCGATTTCTCTATAAATCTTCATGTCGTCCGCAAACAAGGCACACGGCTACCAGAGAAGCTGCGGTAGATCGTTGATGTGGATCAGGAACAGAGTGGGCCCCAGCACAGTGCCTTGAGGCACGCCACTTGTAGAGGGGTACCAGTCAGTTAGATGGTCGTCGACCTGTACCCTCCACTTTCGTCCAACAAGAAAGTCGCGGATCCACCGGTGCAGTGAGCCACCCAAGCCACACATGCTGAGTTTGTGAAGGAGAACCTCATGACTGACCTTGTAAACCGCTTTAAAGAAATCGATGAATATCACGTCGACGGACTTCCCCTTGTTTATTGCCTTCAACCACTCATGCTTCGTCACAAGCAGGTTAGTAATGCATGAGCGACCTTGCATAAAACCGTGCTATGCGCGCGTCAGGACCTCTTTTGACTGTAGTAACTGCAGCAATCACTTCTTCACGATTTTCTCAGCAACCTTTGCCAAAATAGGTTTCAGACAAATTGGCCTGTAATTGTATACTTTGCTAGGGTCGCCGCCTTTCGAAATAGGCTTCACCACCGAACATTTACAGTCAACCGGCAACAAACCTGCGGTTAGCGACCTGTTGAAAAGGTCAGTCACGACAGGAGAGAGGATGGTTGAAACTGACTTGAGAACCAGTGGGCGAAGCCCAGCAGGTCCGGCAGGTTTGGCGCCGTCAAGGTTGGCGAGTAGTTGACATACTTCTTCAACGCCACAATGCAGACTGTGGAGTTCGGTAAAAGCGGTACACGTCGAACTCGGAACAGACACCTGATTATTCGCAAATACAGAAGCGAAGTGCGCCGCCAACGCGGACTCACGCTCAGTGCTGGAGGTTAGGGGCTGTCCATCCGTGCCATCCAGCACTGGCACATCACCCGCCGGCTTCAGGCGTCGCCAAACGTATGCAAAGATTCTCTTGGGGGCGGTCTTCGCGGCTAATGCGAGCTGCTCTTCAAAGTGTCGGCGTTTATTCTTTTTTGCACAGTTGCAGAGATTCCGCTGACATTTATACCCTTCGTAATCATTGGCAGAGCCAGAGAGAAGGAATTTGTCCCACAGTCTGCGTCGCCTCCGAGCCAGGTTTCCATACTCCTTATCAAACCAATGAGGCTTAATCGGTCCAACCTTTCGACATTTCAATGGCACAAATTTGGAACACAATGATGTTAATCTCTCTTTTATAAATATCCCACAATCTTCCATCAGATGCAGTTTGTGGCAGAGACCAATCCAGTTGGCTCGCGGCTCGAGCAAGAACATCGAAGTCGGTTTTCCAGTAGTTGGGAGCTGGTTGCAGCGGATGTGAATACGGCAAAGATAATTCCATATCAGCTATCAGTACTGAGTGGTCGCTCGTAGCCAGGGGCTCCAGGATTCTAACGTCACGCACTCGTTGTTCGTAGCTCGTTAACATCAGGTCGAGACAGGACGAGGTTGAACGTGTTGATATGCGTGTTGGCTGGCATATGTGTTGCGATGCACTAGTTTCAAGTACCAAATCCACGAACTTTGCTTCAAACTCACTATGTCCATGCATCAAATGCACATCAGGCCATCGTACTCGTGGACAGTTAAAATCGCCCATAAGCAGAAAGTGTGGACGACTCATGTGGGTCCGAAGATGGGACAGCCAATACAAAGAACGACTCAGGGGACTGCGATAAACTGCGCCCACAACAATTCTCCGCTCCTCAGGCGGATGGAGCACCACAGTAGCTCACACAGGCAATCGTCACTTCGGTAGGTGCTCACAAGTCTCCTACGTAGAGAATACCGGGTGTAAAGCAAGACGCCACTGTGGGTATTCGTTAGTCTATCGCATCGGAAGCACGAGTAACCGTTGAGTTCAAGTTCTTAAGGTGTATAAGTCTGCATGCAGCCATGTCTCTGCGAGTCCCACTACGTCTGGCCGCTCAGACGCAACAAAATAACAAAACTCAGACCGCTTATTCATAATACTGCAAACGTTTGTGAAGGCTACTCGCAGGCCGAAGCAGGAGCCACTGGGCGTGCTTGAAGTGTGAGCAGCCTGTTTATCCTGATTCGCGGATTGTTGGAAACCACCCGAAAATTTACGATACGAAGATTTGTTTCCCCCTCACCAGTGCGTCTTTTCAACTCAATGATGGCCGAATTGAGCCGCTCCCTGTCTACTGGGTCCAGGTCGGGACGAACATGGATCTTCAAACCTTTCAGCCTACTTAGGCGAGACATGATAAGTCTTGGACTGGCTTCGTCCACAAAAGTGATTCTCATTGCCGATTATTTTGATCACCTTGCTCTCCAAGACGGGTAATCTGCCTCACTTTTACCGAGTCCTCACCAGGGTCGAAGAGTCTATCAATTAGACCCTGCAATAACTCGACATCGTGATCATAGCGCACTTGGGATGATGGATCACTGGACTCCGGTGCGTGAACGATCACAAGATTATAACGCCTCTGGTCGGACGAGGTTGACCTTGCAGGGCGAAGCATACTACCAGCCTCAAATGGTTTGGCTAATTGTTGACTTACAGTACGTAAGCGCCCAACGGTCCTTCGTAATTTCGTCCTCTGATCTTTCCACTGGTCTTCAGCACTCAGACTTTCACCTGCTGGGACATCAGTGTCCGGTGGACACAACAAAGGTAAACAATTTAGCCCAGGTGCAACTGGGCTTCTCACAACGGTTGGACTTGGTGTCAGTGAGTTTGCACGGGTAGAGGAGGACGACTGAGCCGAAACCTGAAGGCTCTTCGCGCTAGGTTGTTAGGCCAAACACACGGAGCTGTTCGCAACGAAACGCTGAGGACTACACGTCGGCTTTACTCTTTCTGGCTGTATCTTATTTCGGCAATTTTCACATATAGTTTGGATGAAATCGTGTTGGATCTCGCGAAGACGATGAAAATGCTCAACTGATAATCCAACACATGAAATGTGGTATTTAACTTGGCAAAAAACACACGTGAGGGCATTTGCCCGGTATCCGACTAGTTTGGAGCAAGTACCACAGGATGACTGCTTCGGCATTGCGAATAATCCGAAAACAAGATGGCGGCCAATTGACAAGGAATATGGCGATAGCAAGATCGCCGAAACCAAACAATGAAATACAATTATTTATGGTCGGAAATTTCAGAATCGAAAACAAAACTGAATTGTAGCTCAATTTCCACGAAATACTTCCAATGAACGCAGAAAGTTAACACAAAGTGATCTTGTCAACACAGCCAAAAATAACCGACCGAAGGACGCTATCCGCAGTTAATAGCTTGTGCTTAGGCGTTTTCTTTCGAGAGATGCACGTTTTGTGCGATCCATCTCTATTTTCGTGACCAGTACATCCAAAAATTGCAGCTTGTTATCCCCTCTAATTTAATCGTTAATTTTAAATAGTCGAATGTGCAGTTAAGCAAATCGTTCATGGCCTGTACTTGATTCCGTTTTACGATGACAAAACGTTTCGTCCACATACGTATCCAGAAGCTTGGGCTGATAGATTGCAGTGCAAAGCTTTCTAAATTCAGCATTACGGCATCTGCAATGAGCCCCAAAATTGATGATCCCATGGGGGTTCTTCTCAGTTGCTGGTACACTTGTTCATCAAAGCGGAAATAGGAACCTACACAAGATTGCATTATACACAAAGATAGACACACTGACTGAGAGAAGTGGCTGCACTAGTAGTGAAGGATGGATCAAAAATCTTTCATGCCACTGCTTCACTGCAAATGAAGATAACGTTTTGATTAAGCGGCTTTTACCAACGTCCGACTAAATCAGACGGTTATATAGGTGTGCTATTTAGTTGAAAGCTGTGGCTGTTAGTTATCCATTTCTAATATATTGCTGAAAGAATCTATACCAATGTGCACGCAGAATTTAGACATTCCCTTCCGCAACATACTTTACCGTCAAATTATTTTCCTAGCAATGTTTAGCATTTAGGTTCTTTTCTCGCTGATTTATTCATGCTGAAAAAAGAAAGAAGCATGCTAATGGAAAAAGCGCAGGTGCCATACCACAACGGATATGTCGCTGTTATCTTGTTTTTGTTCATCGCAACAACGGCTCACAAATTTGGTAGATCGCTTCAATGGTTTATAGGCTAACTTACGGGTTACGTGCGAAGTGGAGCAGAACAATTGTTTGCGATATTTGGACATCCACATAAACCGTAGGGATGATTGATTAACGAAGAAATCCATATACGGAAAATTAGCTTGGCTCAGTCAGTAACAACACTTCCCTAGCATTTTTCATTAGTGCCGTGCAAAGGGACAAAATTGGGCCGATAATTTATAAAAACAGTTGTTGTCACTGCTTGTTTTCTCCTATCTTTGGCGTAAAATGACGGGTAGATTTCATCCCTTCTACTCCGAGTTCCGTTTTGCTTAATGGGGACATTCAGTAGTGGAAGAATCATAAAAATATTAGAGGCATATATATGCTGAGAGCCGGGGTCAACTGCAACATGAGCCGGCGTGTATAGATCCAGAGTTACACCGCAGGGCATCTTCAACGATACACAAAATACGGATAGAAGTAAGCAATCTGTTCTTTATATATAGATTCTAGAGTTAAGATGGTAATTATACAATAAGTCATGCCGTATGTGCATGAAACCAATATGCTGACTTTTACAAACGCAAACGAAATTTAGGGTGGTGCGATTGTTTGCTACATCCTTGGACAAATGAACTATGTTCGGAAGCACATGACAAGACAGGTGAATGGTCATACGATAGACAAACCCACTCCCATTTCAATGCTTCCTAGATGAATAGGGAAAGGTCAATGACACTCTACATATAATCTAGTAAATCCGCAAGACATCAATAGCTTGAGATTCCCCGTATATAATCCCATTAACAAATTGTTTGCGATACCAAAAGTACCGCAGCAGACCGGTTACTAAGCAAGAGGGAGGTATTTGCTGACAACCATTTGTGGTTTGGATCATTTGGTCCCGCTTTGGCTATCGCAGCTTCGTCTACACCGACAGCCACAGGACGCCTGCGAAAAACCTGGAACATAGGTGGTTTCCATTGACCTACAAACAAACATTTGCAAATGTCCATATCCACTGTAAATCAGAATGGTTGTGACCAAGAGAGGTGTGGATCCACGTTTCTCTAACCTAGTCGTTTCGCACTCCTTAAACATGCATGGTAGCAGCATTTATTTTGACCATATTTAAGAAATTATGCATATAAGACTGTGACCAATACCTAGCTCACTCCAAACCGGGTGCACCTAATCCATCATTGGAACTGGCATGGTCACGATAAAGCGCAATTCGATAAATGCAATGAACGACCAAATTTTACATTAACACATCGTGATGAGCGTCTTAACTTGAGCCTGGAATTCCGCGGACATAGACCTGACGCAATATATGTATGTGAGTAGGTCTGAGCGTATAACCCTTGCGGTTAACAACGCTATGTAACATTAAGTCCAAACTTGTCTAATTACGGAGGCTAACATATACATCACTGTCACAACTGAAGTAATAATGATGTTATGACTACCATTAAGCCTGGAACTTCTCAAATGTTTCCATGTGGGTGAAATGTGCTGACGCAAATAAATTTACATTGATTAAAGGCACCCACTAGGTGAAGCAAAATTGTGCTTTTCTAGAAATTACAGTACAGCTCATCCATGTATACTTGCTCGCCTCAACTTCACCCGAGTCCAATTGCCACCAATCTGCCTTCATCAAAGAAAAACAATCAGTTTGCAGTGGACGCGCATGACGCTGCTAATGAAGAGCATTCAGAAGAATGAGGGAAAATGTAGTCTTAATGAATAATGAAATTTAAGATGATTTCAAAGACACATCTGTAAATTTATCTACTCATTTTGCGATAACAAATTTCAGGTTCTGGTGTTGATTCGTCTTTTATAGCTTCCGACAGAGATTTATCCTAATGCAACCAATTTTACTTCGCTTCAGTTGTGTCGCACGATATTTAGTGACTCGTATGAAGGTGTCGACAATTTGCACGTTGCGTTGTTTGTGGCATAAAATGGCTGTCTTTTGATAGGCCTGGATTCGTGCACAAAAGAGACATGTCGGTTTATTTAACTTTGTGAGTTAATTGGCGCAGTTATCATATTCTGCAGTTATTCATTCATTTATATCATAGTTAAATAGCAAATCATTCAGCAAACGAGCAAATACCTTTGAGGCGATATTTTGCCAGAACAATCACCATTTCGTAACGAGGGTAACTGAGAACAAAACGCACATCCTGCGGCCTCCATTGCTAGCAAGGATTTGATGACACTGACATTTTAGCGATATTGCAAAATTTTTAATTTTATTGAGGAAAAATATAACTTTCTGAAATTAATGCGCGCAGCTGTGTAAGCATTAATATAGAAATTTGAGGCTTAACCTCTATTGACGAAGTGGATCCCGTTGTTTTAAATCAGTTGTAAGTTGACTTTTTGTATCAAGCTGAATTCATCGAAAATCTTCCTGGTCGTTTTACCTTGTTCATTCCGAAATATTGACCATAAAATTAATCAAGCTATTTCACATCATTATTACGTCCATTCGTGGAAAACAAAGCTTAGCACTAGGTGTTAAGGCCGAGTATATAAATAGCTGCTTTAGAAGTAATTGGAAGGCGGGCACCCAATGAAGTCTAATGCATACATCACTTCCAGTATAATAATTTCTGAACTTATGTAGCGTTTGCTTTGAATGCGTGCTTTGTTATTACTTTACAGATATTAAGGGATTTAATCAACATGGGCCATTATTTACTGGAGCTAATTCATCACAGTATTCTAAAAGACCAACAGAGAAAATAATATCGATAATAGTAATAATGCATGTTATCTAATTGACCGGATCACATTTTTAAAATATTGCATATATTTTACAGCATATTTTTTGTCAGACATAAATAAAATATTTTTATATCCGTCCTCGTTTTGCAGTTAAATGCCTTGTTTGAGTGCAGAATATATTATGGCGTCCTGATTACATGTTGCTTTTGCGGATGAGACCCATATTCATTTCCTTGTGCAATGGATGAGAAGCAATTTTGATAAAAAACTATTGATGCTGAAGTCGTACCATTTAAACAAAGCGTCAGTTGTAGCTCAATTACTTACAATACATTGTGACTTTCTATAAAATATTTCGCAAGACGGAGGTATTAATTCATAAAAGCACGGAAAGAAGACGAAGGCTGGTAGATGCATGCATTTCGTATTGTCTCCTCACTACCATTGACGATAACCGATAAGCATTTCAGTAGCTGCATATTTGTGCCGAGACAGATGGATAGGAGATTTATATGTTGTGTGTGAGATACACATAATTGACATTTTAACTGACACGGGTATTTCAATGTAACTTTACGCTATGCTTAAACGTGTTAGGGGGAAATCAGAGGGCATATTTTGGAATAGTGACAAAAATTGAATGCAGAATCGGTTAGCTTCACTTTGATGCCAGAAATTTTAACATAAGATAATCGTGGAGTAGGAGGAGTACGAATGGTAAAAGCGAATGAAGATGGAAAAGTCCAGTCAGCATTTCAAAATAAGCTCAGACGTTTTGGTATGGCTGCAAGGTAGGTGAGGCTGAGTAAGCGGATATGAATCAGTGGAAAAATATGTTTTTTTTGTAAACTCAGTTCGCATTTTCTGTGCATTCCCCACGTGCTGTTGTGTCTGTGAATTAGGCTTTCCTGAGTAAATAAGTAAAATTGGTCAGGTGAAACATATTGAAGGGGGTTCTACAAATTTATGTCATTTTGGCAACAAACTTCATTGGGAGTGTTTGATCAAGTGAATTTAATAGACGTAGCAAATCTCATGTATATTTGTCAGCAACGCAGTTACATCTACGCATTCTTTTCAAATAATATTGTTTCATTGTAATTTTGGTGCAAGCTTGCTTTTACGCATTACGTCGTCATGCAATTGAAAATGCTCTTTTAAACAGCGGTTTGAGTTGCATGTAATTATTTCATTAGGGATGCTGTTCCAGATCGCAGTGTATCTGTGTAAAAGGAATGTTCTCCGTACATACGTTTTCATTTCGAACACCAGGATTTTGTACTTGGTATGTCTAATTGCTTGGCTACATTCAATTTTGCGTTAAATATTTATATTCGACGTAAAAACCTGCTTATACATCAAATCCAATACGAATTTTTATCCAAGCTTCATGCGTCTTAGCCAAAATGTTTCCCGTTGTAGTACCTTACAAAGTTCAGTTTAGTTAGGTTAATACAAAGCTTTATGGTGATCCTTCGTGAATGATCTCTATTCGTTTACTTGGTACATATGAGCACGTTTCCTGCTGGTTGAAAAGCAAATTATACAATACTCCAGTACTATAGTATTAAACAAGTGTAGTTTAGGTTATGGCAAGGAAAATAATTTTAAGATAAGTTTTGTGCTCCTTCGTGATCTAGCCGTTATGACTTCAACTTGTTTACCATAATTCAAATTGTTGGTGTACCTGATCCCTAGATCTCGCATGATCGTTTTTAAGGGAGTGGGTTTACAAGCAGGGTTTGTGCATTCGGCGAAAGTTGGTAGTTGGATATTAACACACTACACTCCTTCGCTGAGAAAGACATTTGCCAGTCAGTACACTACGATTCCAAGGCCAGTAGGTATAATCGAACATTTTCTAGCTTGTCGCTTTAACACCAGATATAGAAGGTGTATGTTATTTTTATAACAAGCGCAGATATATAGTGTGTCCCAAATTCAATTTTTCAGATATATATTTGGTATAAATTAGGAAGAGAAAAACCTAACATATCAGCTTGATTTGCACCAATTTTGATTTTGAATGGCGATGACTTAATATGCCCTATTTGTATCTACTACACACGATCAGATAGGTAAGGTTTAATCCATGAGTGCAAGGGATCAGTGATCCCGAAATTGGTAAGCTTCACCAAGAGGTTGTTGTGCGGTACTCTGTCATAGTCCTTAGGTATATCAATACAGAGCATGCTAACTGCTTTTACATTGTCAACGGAGCTTGTCAGATGGTTTAGAACGATAGCTGCTAAGTTCTACATGAGCAGCTTCGCAAAAACCCATGTTGGGCTGTGTGTAATAAATTCAACGACAGAAAGTGCATAATAGTTATATTTTTCACAATCCTTTCCATTATTCTCGATAAATTGGAGTATGGATAATTGAACACTACACATTTATGCACATCTTTAAAAATACTTATGCCTAGGTTCTATGGTAGGTTTTCTATTTATTCAGAAATATACTCAAATTTGTAAATTTGTTATATATGTTTAGAAGCAACAGCTATCAATCCCGGCCACCATCTTTTATTATTGGTGGATCAGCAGTTCTAAGATAAAACGAAAACAACAGCCGATTAATATGAGCTTATTTAACAACTTAATCAATAGGCATTGTGATAAGTTTGCCAAAGTAAATTAGTGCTATAGTAACTTGTTTAGTTTGTGGTAGTGAACAAAGTAGAAAGGTGTTCATTCATGACGTGGTGGGACCCTGTTCATAGATCTTGCAGGTTGTAAGATGCATGATGCCGATTTCGTTTGACTTTCCGTTCTGACCTTCAGAAGTTGGATCAGGGCTATAGATTTATTGTCAGTTATCAATGCTGGTTTTTTCTCTGTTAGTAATCTTTCGGCAATAATCGACGCAACCGGTCAAATAGCTTAACTTGTCTGATAAGTAGTGAGCAATCGCGAGCCTGTCTTAGTTTTGAGCAAGTTATTTTCAGCGTACGCTGTAGGCAGTCTTTGTAGTTTTCGTGAAAACTATCTCTTGGGAGTTAATTACGAGTGGAGCAACGATATGAAGGTAGTGTGTGATAATTGCGTAAGTTTTCTCTTCGGAAATTGGTGGATGTGTCTAGAGAAGACAGAGATTTCAGTACATATTTTGCAGCAGGAGAGCAAATTTGACCGAATTTATTATTCTAAAGAAACTACAGGGCTTTATTATTTGTATTGTGTTACAAAGTGTAGGGGGATCGATTGCCGCGAAACTGAGGTACAAATCTCAATGATCACTACCTAGGAAACGGGCTAGTACATAGATATTTATATGGTGCACGACTTGGACAAAATGAGATCAACAATATTCTTTATATTTCAGGTTTATGAAATAATTGATTCCATTCTTGGGCCAGGACTTCGGCGACGAAAGTGAACAGCTTTGGAACTGCTCTATACTCTGTCCTTGAAATCCCTGAGAAAATATATTCGCCTTTGATGATCTTTTGACTGAAAGGTAGCTCGAAAGCAAACTAAAAGAAGTAGAGGGTTTTTCTAAAGTAACGCGTCCTAGCAGGTGGGACTGTAAAATACATGCAACTTAAAATATAAAGTCATTCATTTCGATAGAAATCCATACAAATTCAATTATGAGATTACGTTTCGTTTCTACGAATAATTGACCACGGAGTTGTTTTCGTGCATAAATAGCGCACCAGCTTCCCTTACCAAAATGACAAATGTTCATGAATAAGGAAAAGCCTACTATTTGGTAGAACTCAATTGGAGTGTGGGATTCATGCCAGGTTTCAGTTATGAGTAGCAAAACAGGAGTTGAGATAGTTAGCACATAGCGCAAAGTATACATTTTATTATATAGAGAGCGAGGATTGATAAGAAGCAACTTGACAGCACTTGGTTTGTGTGGCAGAGTTAGAACCTCCTTGAAATTCGGTGCATGGCATTGCTGCTGCGTGCATGGGTATCCATTTTGAGCGTGCTGTTGATGGAAACCTCATTGGACTGAGGCCGAAGTAAGACGGGTATACCTTTGCAAGATTTCAAGTCGGTTTAAAACTAGATGCCACAAAGGCCTGGCAAAACTCGTCACTATGGTTTGCGGCGGTAGGCTCCATTCGTTGCAAAAATCTGTTTTGGTTGTTTTCAGGTTGCACATGTTAGTGGCCATTAATTTTAAACGAAACCGTCTGAGAAACATAATGTGCCATCCGGTCTTCACTTAATTTTATGCTTATTTTAGTAGTTTAAACTTTATATTATTGAAGGTTATGAGCCGTCTTAGTGTCTGATATTGGGATTGCGTTTAATTACCTAATAACTCTTATAAACAAAGGGGCACGGGTGCTCCGCTGACGACTTTTTGATAAAGCGTCCTTTTAGATTTGGGTGCCCACTAAGTGTACACAGAATGTCGGCCACGTTGTACTCAAAAGGTATATTTAAAGCTCGGACATTTTTGGCTAGCATTTATTCTAAAAGTGTTCGTTTTTGCATCGGTTTGATAAATCCTTATTCTAAGGTCGGGCAATTAGACCGCTTGTTACTTTCATTTGGCTTAGGTCATGCAGTGTTCAGCTCACTAACGTGCCTGACAGCTCTGAAAGTATCTAGAGTTTATACAGTCATATCTTCTGACTTGATTTCTCAGGGAATATTCCCCAATGCTAAATTTAATCCTGTCCGTTAGGCATGGGCGTCAACATTCTGTAGGTAAACTCCTGAGTAAACATTGGTTTTTAAAGGTGACTGTTCAGGCTTTGTGCTGATACGAGTAGCAGATTTAGTTCTATTTTTCATGGTCTCTCTTTCACTTGAAATTAAAATCCGCGTTACTTACACGTGGATTCTTGTACTTTATTGGGATAGCAATAAAGCAATTTAGAATACTGTCAGGATAATTGTCATTACACTTTTGCCAACCGTATAGTTGTCTGTCGCAATATCGCAAATTACAAACAAGCAGGGGAATACTTAGCGGCAATCAACCATGTGCATATTTCGCTTCTGCAATTGACAGAAATCAGTTTCTTGTCCATTATTCGTTGTGTCGTAGGTCTCGTTGCTGATCGCATACTAGAATACATCTGCGGTTCACCTCTTAAAAGTTTAACCACGTCATATGTTTTCTACAAATTGGCCTAAGTGTCGCCAATCATAACAAACCTTTATTTGATTTTAGAGCATTTCGTTTCATATACAGCTTCGAGCCCGCCGCTGTTGCCTTAAATTGTTGACACGTTTTTATATGTGAATTCGTCCCCGTGTCTTCTTTTTATTTTCCTGAAATTAAATAATTATTATAATATTTTCTATATATTACGAAAAGTAAATTATATAGATAAGCATGGTATGTTGTTAATGTGAGTTGCGATAATTATGGTCAAGGCAAATATTGATAAAGATGCGCTAGATATATTTTGATGACTTTCCGCGCTCTACCACTCACTTGTAACCGGTACGCGACAGCCAGCTTGCTCTCCGAAGGGCAATAATTCAAGCTAACTCACTGCTTCCTTCTGCAGATGCAACAAAACAATAGATGGAAATTGTCCAAACATATATAACAGAAATATCTGCCCTTTCAAAATTAGCCTAAATGCCACCCATTCAATCCGGTCTGTTGGTTTATTGCTTACCCTTAACCTATGGTAACATACAACTAGGCACCTGCCAATTACTTATACTACTCTTTTTCTCTGAAGAAGCTGAGACCCTCATTGCCAACTCCTCTAATTCCACAAGAGTTACTGTTTGAATATGATCCATTTTCAACGAACTAGTGCACGCACGCCAGCTGTTTCGGTGTGTGCGTACTTGTGGAATGCCGAGGAATGTGAAAGTGCGGACATTTCAATTGCACCTTGGAACGGCAGTTGTAAGTCTGCATGCAAATGGCTGTCAGATACATTAACAAACCTTTTGGTTTTAAATTTATACCGTCATTGACCCTTCTTGTCTATAGCGTGAAAACTTCCCTCAATTACACGTATTTTTGCTAAATGCATAAAGTAACTTGTCAAAGACCCAAACTGCAAAATTCCCTTCAATCCAGTCAACAATGCGGTCAGTGAGCAAATGAGAAAAGGGGTTTTGTGTGAACTTTATACATTACTTGTGCTTTTAACATATAATTATTTGCGCTAATGTAAACTTTAATTCAAAAATTAATAGGTGATTTTTATCTATATTTAGATGTCGCGGTATTTGTTTACGTCGTCACCGGCTTCCGTAACTATGCACAATACCTAATTAACACCGTGCATGATTTGCTTTTATATCTGCCGTATTGAACATGCTTTTTGAGTTAGTTTTTTATATCGATTACTATTATCTTAGTTACGAAGGTAAAACAAATCAGTTTTTCCTTTATGTACTAATCCAAATTAAATATTAAGTGATCGGCCTTGGTTTAGGGTTGGGCAACACGTACTAGTCAAACACTTGGCGCTTATGGGCATACAGTCACGAAAAGCAATCACCTTTTCCACAGACCACATTTGTGCAGCGAATCCGGCATTTATCAACTTTATGCTTGTGTGCGTAACTACAAGCAATTAAAATACGTTATTATTTTAATTCATTTGATTACGGGGAAACATGTCGCCTTAATCTTATTGGCAGTGTTACCAAGTTGGCCTTTGGGGTGATGGTCGAATATGCGTTCTGACTGTGGATATAATCGGCCTGGGAATGTCGCAATTTTCTCAGGTTAAAATGCACACACGTATTCAAATAACTTGATGACAATTCCATACACTTATTTAAGTGTGCTGCAAGTCATTAAAATGGACGTGTAAAAGGATTGCTGGAAAGAAATACTGCATAGTGTAACATAGGACTCAAACATGCTTTTGGTTGTGCAAAGTGACATCATAAAGGTTAACTCCCGTCATATGGGAAAAGTACCCAATAAATTGATGCTGAACCAAAAAACGCTAGTAAAATACGTGCCCCCTTTCACATGCCAACAGTGGGCGAACGGCCAAACGGCGGTCCATGGTAACGCTGTTGCCTTAGGTTTGTTGCGTTGTGCAGTGAACTCGGTTACGAGGAATGGTGTACTCTTCAACTCCATTATTAAGGCATCCGACTTTATGCCGCAAAGCCTTGTGCTATAAAGATTGGCTCTCAAACATTTTAACAATTTATCAGTTGCAATTATGTAAGCCTACAATCTGCGAGCTCTTCGCGAGTTCAAAGATGAATAAAAGATATAAGTGTCATTTGGACTTTAACTACATCTTATACATATCATTAGTTTTAGGTAGATTTTCGTCACATCCAGACTCATTAAGTCAGCCGTCACACACCCGGAAAAGCATTTTACGCGCGTTTTATCCTTTCGGGAATCGTCAGCAGTGCGCAATCCATCGGAGCCTTGGTAGGGCTCGAACCCGCAACTCGACTGTTGCCAGTACGTGATTAATACCACATAACTACAGGGATGGCAACCACCATGTGAATAAGTTACCAGATGTGATAGAGCGCCGCTTACTATCCACTGAATTACAAGTTACCGCCGTGCAGAGGACAGGGTAGCCCCCTCACCAAGCCACGAGCTTACTAAAATTAAGAAGCCAATTGACTTATGGCATTATAAGCATTTTGGTCTGCGTAATGTTTACAGAAGAGTAGTAAGAGGATTTCTAAGGTATAGGTAGATATTCGTCACATCTAGGCTCACTCAGACAGCCGTCACACGCCCGGAAAAGCACTGTGCGCTGGTTTCATCATTTTGGGAATCGTCAGTAGTGCGCAATCCATCGGACCCTGGTAGGGCTCGAACCTGAAACTCGACTGTTGCCAGTCCGTGGTTAAGACCACTGAGCTACGAGGACGGCAATGACCACCGTGAATAAGTTACTAGAAGTGATATAGCGCCGCTCACTATCCACTGACTTAAACGTTACTGCCGTGCAGAGGACATGGTAGCACCCTCACCAAGCGACGAGCTTACCAAACACAAGTCGCCAATTAACTTATGGCACTACAAGTAGTTTGGTCTGCATACGGACTACAGATCAATTGTTCGTTGTCCATGGTATGTTGACCAAGTATACAAAACTGCCACAAGAAGTATGCTTTCAGCGTGCTTATGTGATCTTTTTTGCAGAATCCGAAACGAAGTTTTACTTGCATGAGCAAGCTTTCTTTCTGCATTTGCACCACATAAATTCTAAATATAAAGGATTTAGCCGAAGCCAATACCCGTAGCATCACTAAGAATATAGAGCAAATTTGGTCCGTGATATTTTGAAATTTATAATAATTCAATAAGTAAAATATTCAAATTTTTTAAATGTTGTTAGTCCAATTCCATGATGATGAGGAGTAAACTATTCTTGCGTAGACACATAACTGACCCAATCTGGATGGTAGCTAAATGCACACATACAATCAAGTAATGTTCTTTTCACAATTTAAACTTTTGAATTCATGAGATCTTTATGAACTGCTTCTTTATTGTTATGTACTTATTTGATCTGCTCAAGTTACCACATTACTTAACGAATTTCGCTGCATATTATCTGTTTACGTAACACAACCAAATACATCACTCTTACTATTATAAATGCGCATTCTTCCATGAAAGCTATCTAAATACGAGAAGCGTCAAACATATCCAGTTTATATGCTTACAGATATAGAGAGAGTTGGATATAAACATTTAGTGAGCAGTTCACGATGTTATTAATTTATGTTATTTTTTTTTTATTATAACTTAAACTACCCCAATAATATATGTTGACTATTGGCGGGTTGGAGCGGTAAATTAAGCGGCGCAACTATACCATATGACATTATTTGTAGTCTACTGCTGGCGGACATACTTGGATGAACTATTCGGAAAGCCATTTTGAATTAAAAAAGCCATTGCTTAGCGTAAGCAGGTTGATTTTTCCGATCATTGTAACAACCTGGTAAATGTATTAGTCGTCAAAAGTGACGCCTTAAACTTATATTGCAAAATCGATTTTATTTAAAGCTCTTATAGATGGTTTAACTGGTGGTTGGGAATAGCTGAATGTTGATCACTCTTGAGCCTATTTTGTACTAGCTAATGAGATTCAACTATCTAGCCTTGACAGTAGTGTTAGACTGAAAGTCATTTGTTTGTTGTGACCCATGAACTTAAGACTACCGCAGAGGGAATTTGTGAAAATACAAGCAAAACGTTCATCCACTACTTAAGCTATCTACTTTGTATTTGGTTGTAAGGAAGCTAGTTTTATTGTCAGGAGCGTCAGTCCTGAACATCAAATGTTTTTCCTGAAACGGTGTTTTATGTTCTGCTGTGCGAGCAAAAGTGTAATTTCCAACTAGGTATGAAAAGTAGCCTGCATTGAAACCACCTTAATCCGCCTTGTTTTTATATTGTTATTGATATTAACATAAAATGTAAATTACGCCATATAGGCCAAAGAATATTGAAATTTTGTCTACTAATACCTAGGTGTTATTCAATTTGAAATGTCACATGCAAACTCCTCCAATTTACTACATAACTGTTCATTTATCTCCAACTTTTAACACTCGCTAGTAAAGTATGATAATAATCCATAGGGGGATTTGAAGTACGTGTAACTGAACGCGGTAATTTCATTCCGCAAATTTTAGGTATAATAAAATCGGATTTCCCCAACGGATGTTAATAGTGAATCCAGAGCCATTGGGCTTTATTTTGTGCCAGGCGATCCGGTTACTTAATGGTATAACGCCGTTCCGCACCCTCGACCGTAAACATTTGCTCTTACCCACTGCTCTACTGTGGCTCATAGGCACGAGGTCCCCGGCATTGCTAGGTCTGACACGCTCTCACCTTACATTATATTGTTGGTTGTCAACTGTTTCATGTGACTTGAAGTCCGGTCAATGGAATATCTGGTGCGTTGAAAATCGGTTCTAAATACCCTGCGATGCTTTAACCCCTATTATAACGTCACGGTAATAACAGCTGAACAATAATGGAACAGGTTTCACTGGAACTCAGTCGACTGAGTAAAATACTGCTGACGTCAAAATCGCAGCGAAACAATTTCGCTGCTCATTTGCTAATACTTTTTGGCTTGTTAACGCATGGGCATACGCATATAGACGAATTTGTTGTCGCATAATCATACTGTCGGCTTATCTATGAACGGAAATAAATATATGGGATATATATATAAATATATATATATACGGTAACTGTTTACAACAGTGGCAGCACGTACGGGTCACAGAAAATATTAAAGAAATGTGTACGACTTAATCCAAACAATTAACGGTAGATTGCGCATATGAATAGCTTAGCTTCTGGTCAATATTCTAAAGTTATATACTCTTCCATAGATACAGCAAGTTACTTTCCAATTTCAGAGCATATCCTGCCGTCAAATCCATGACTGGTAATGGGTAGCCCACTGTGCTCTGTACTCGTTAGATATTTCATACTGAATGTTAACAGGCATATAACATCAGAAATACACAAGGTGCCATGTTGAAATGTTTCTGTTCTTCAGAGCAGCAGATCTTGTAGTTGGTGAAGCAGTTTAACATGGCAGTTTTAAATTGATGGCTGCATACAAAGTGGTGCAGAAGTACAGCCTCCCATTGATGGACATCCTATTCGGCCACAGGGCTAACGTATTTCATTAGCCTTGCTGTATAAATAAATTCGAAGTACCAGCTTCACACTATTGTGGTAAATACTGACACTTTGAAAAAAATTATTTATTCGCGCTAGACAAATTTCCTCAATTGATGTTTGTCCAGTGAACTTAATTTAGTTTTAACAATATAGCGAACATTTGTATTGAGAAACGGTTTTCAACGAGAGCAGAATGACTTGGTGCATACGTTAACCAACATAAGTATATACATGTAAATATACCTAACCACAATAACTTACTGTTATTTTGACCACTAAATGCTTAAAATCTGCCAAGTGGTGCATTCATCTTGATGGTTAAGTTGTAATCATTACTCAAACTCGTATCTCGCCGATGTCTCTAACGAAGCAAGCCCAACCAGCCGGAGCCAAATCAAACTGTATGTAAAATTTCGGGGCCAGTTTCAAATAAAGAACAGATGTTCCAACGCTTGTCGGTGTGGTTTCAACTTGAAGTTAGCCAGCATCCTTGTCCCCAGAAGTACGGTGTTTGAGCGGGCCGCCGGTTTATGCCATAGTTACAAACCTACCAATCCGCTTCACCGGCATTAACTTAGATCAGCGTTCGCAATTACTGTATGTTAACGTGTTTACCTTTTTCTCAAATTTCCAAAGCGGTCTCAATACGTAGAACGAAATTGTCGCTGTTTATGCCATAATATAGGGATGGAACAACCGTCAATCCTATTGCACCTCTTAATGGATTGGTCGCACTCACGGATGACTTTATTGTCGCATATCAGATTTTCTTAAATTTAGGGAGCATATAATACGATATTTTTGTATATATCGGAATTTACCTTATTATCGACCTACTTGGGTCAGTAATTAGCAGTCCATGTATGGCTTGAGCTTGTCGTTTTCCTAATTAAATATCAGTCTGCTGCCAGCATAATATATGTGTTATGGCATACTGCAGTTTTTTGAATGATTTAGCGCAGGCTGCGATGCATGGACAATATCTTTTCCGGACAGTATCGATGAATATTATATATACGCTGTATTACAGTAGGTGATAACAGTAGAGTCTGTTCATTATGATATTTGCTTTTCGCTTTAATGGTGGGAATTCATGTTAGGCTGCATGTTAAAACTGCAATAAAGCCAAGTTCACCATTTAATAGCAAATTGTGACTTGATGGGACTGACAATGGCAATGAATGTCATCAACTTCGACACTGTCCCTCATGTAACCTTAAAAGTGGATTATTTGAATACACTGTAAAAAAGCAAGCGTAACATATGGCAGTCACACAATTAATAACAGGGAATGCAAACGCCTTTAAGCCTCTAAATGGCACCATAAAAACGGCATACATTCCATTCCACTGCTATTAATCGGACAAACACCCCATAACGGATCACCAGCACGTTTGACACCGAATTGCTACATCGGATATTACTCACCAAGCTGGAGCATTATGGGATGGGTGTCTACCAATTAAACTAGATTGCAAACGTTTTACTTCAACGGCAATTAGTGGTCAAAGTACAGAACTCTTTATTGGACCCTATACAAAGTGAGTTTGTGTGCGCAATTCTCAATTCTAAGTCCAATTTATTCCTTGGTGTTTATTTGTGATCTTGCAAAGGAAAACGCTTGAAACTTTCGGTGTTTGACGACGATATCAAGATTTCGCGAAGGAACCAGTTGAAAGCTGACCAGTATCTGCTACAGAGTGAGCATGGTATGATACAGCAAGATTCAACACAAAATTTACAGCATATCAACTTCAGTAAATTCAAGGTGCTTTCCATCCGTCAACAGAGCAGCTGCTTACACGGAATGAATGTACTGCAACAATCAACTTTCGAAAGTAACTTCAGTGCCCTGTTTTAAGATGATTCCGTTTGCTCCGGGCAACCTGAGGGATTCCCAAATCTGGAACCTAAAATGTCGGCTGTATCGAAAGGGTTTTGTACAAATAAACGTCTTCTTAGTTCGAAAACTACTTTGTTCGTATGTTTGCCTCTTACGTCGAATAAGCAATTCAACGCTAGCATCCGTGGCTGAAGTACGACTTTAATGCACTTAAGTAGCAACAACCTCGGTTATCTAGTAACGAATTTGGGCGCTCAGTCTTTCTTACCGCGAGAGTCTGCAACGATCGCGGATATGTAGCGGAAGCTAACGCAGACTACGAGGTGACCTGATTATTGAGTGTTTTATTCCGCGAAACACACGTTATTTTGACCGCCTTTTAATGTGACTCAGCAAAAATACAAAATTTGAGGAGCCACTCGTGGTTATTTGCATAACATTAAAGCCGTCTGGAGTGCCGCAGCGATTCATTCTCCATTTGTGTCGGTCACTCGTGGAATACTATCCCAGAATAGGTCGGCTCTGTACTGGCATTAACAGTGTTTATAAGACGGCTGGATAGGGCACTCATCCACAATACTTTGTCACTTAGCTCTGCGTGCCCATCCTACACCTGGATTTTATCAAATATTTATTTGCTTTTCAATGTGAGTGCTGTGAATCTAAGCAGATTCCAGGATTACAGCTGTGCAAACCATAAGTCTAGATTTAAAAATTTATTTTACTAACAGTTTTACTATTTTTATTATTATCATTGAAATTATTATTTTAATATACACGCCAACTAAATAAACGTACTTGCGAAGCAGCTTTTGTAACCCGTATAAATTCACTACAGACTTTCCATTGTACATAAAATTTCTTTAGTATATGCCTTAATTGTGCTCTTATAGCCGACAGCAATCTGAAAGCTGGATACTACGGTTTCATTTGAAGAAAAGTGGACGCATAGGAAACATCACGCGAACAACCTACGTGTAGACGGTGAACGTAGTTAAAAGTAATTATATTTGTGATTAGTTAAAAACAGACTGATAGCTGAGGATAATGTGCTTTTTGGAGAAAGGAATCATTTGCTTTGCAACCAAATGACAAAGAACTCACAATCAAGGTCCTTAATATGGTTCCTTAATCTTGCGATCTAAAAGCGGGTACCAGCGCACGATAACTGGACGCGGAAAATGAGTTTACTTTCCTAACCGCATTGCAGCCTGGCTATTGCAGCTTCAAAGTCTGGCTGCGAAGACCAAGTGACTTAGCGGAATTAAATCTCTAGCATTTGTCTGCGCCTGTCTTTAAGTCAAAATACAGTAGGTGATGATCTAGTTCCGTGCAATCCTCCGGTAGTGCAATTATGCATCCTTGTGTTGGTTCTCAAGATTAATATCTTCTTTATGTATTTGACTCTTAGCAGAACTAATGCGGGTATGATGTTAGTGGTGATATAATTCGGTACTAATCAGCAGAAAGACTTTATAAATGCACTTCAGATTACACACCCCTACAATATGAACAGATTTTCACTTGACGTTTCTGGCATTCGGCATATTTTAGCAACCCTCCTGCCATTGATAGTTAAGAGCGATCCTGTCTTAGTGGTGTGGCTGCATCACTGTGTTTTTCAAGTTTCAGTTTTTCGCACATTACATTATATTCACGCTGGCGTGTGTGCAACCTATAACTAGGGTAAACAAACAGACATCCGCATCCGAGTATGGGTTCAACGAAGATGGTGCAATGGTGGAATATCATCACTTACTTGACTGTATGGTCTTTATGTGGTAGGAAGTAAAGCTGTTAAAATTGTCAGCAAGACGTGATGCCATTAAGGTTAGGTGGATATTGACGAATCAGCGGGTGTTTTCGGTGTGGCAGGTGCAATGGTGAAAAAATCAATGTTTCAACATTGTCGTGCACTGTGGTAAGCATTTGTAGATGCTGACACGCGTGTGGGAATACGTGCACTTTAAATACTTGGTATATAAAAACTGTTTAATCGGCCATATATATGCATTGTTGCAGTTTTACTGATGAAATATAGGCCGGTTGGAGAACAAAATAACATTTAGTATAATTGAGCTTTTCGCCCAGTTCGTAGGACGCACGTATACGAAGCAAATTTGGTTACGGATTTCAAAAGCTTTGTTGGCAAAATCTATGCTGATATGAACATCGAGAATAAACGCCTGCGTAAGCGCTTATTATACTTCATTTGTTTTTTGCAGCTTCACAGATAAATGTTTTCTTGCCGTGCATACATCGGATAATCAATAGCTAGTCATTTGCATAGTTGTTTTGTATATTAAATAGCGACCAATACCCTAAACACCAAGCTTAAAACACTTTAGAGTTTTTCTGCAAAGAAAAACATTTATTTCCAAAAAAACAATTTTTCATAAATTTTCCGTGTGTCTACTCTGCAATCGACCGCCTCAGTATGTTCTCTGATCCGCCTAGTATGCGGTGGAAAATTTACGTTATACACAGTGCTCTCGGAGATGACTAACGCTATTTTGAAATACACTGATGTATTTCACCCAGTTGACTCAGGTTTATGATATATTTTTGATGGATTCATGCTGTTGGATTCGTACACCTTGCATCATCGTTCAAGTACGCGGTCAAAAAGCGGGTTTTTATTCTTATAATGTGGATAACTAAGAGTGATAGCAAAGGCAGAATAGAGTTTAGATACGACGAATTACGTTAATATAAAAAATTTTATCCTTGTGGGCGAAGTGGATAGAGTGCTGGGTAGGCTTTCGAGTAGAGGGTAAAAAACGGTCCCTTAAAATATTACATGTAAGGTTGTTGTTTGCAACGAAATGTTACTTAACAACGAATCCATGAACCTGTCTCTCCTTAAACGGATTCGAAAAGAAATGCAATTTAGCGAACGGGCAAGGAGGACATAATCCGTTTAAAGCAGTCCTGCAAAAAAACCGAGAAGCAGTATAACCTGTGTAGCAGTTTAATCATTATAAACAGTATATGCTGTCATAAAACTTAGAAATAAAACACGGGAACGAAAGCATTCTAATTCTGAGAGCGCAACAGAAGAGCAGCCTAAATTGTTAAATGTTTTGAGGACCTTTGTAGACGAAGATAAATTGTAAGACAGAAATTGCGATAAATATTTTACTTTGGGATTGAGATAAGCTTTAGTCATTCCCAAGCATCAGATGTGAGATTTTTACCGAAGGCTGCAGCCTTTAGGACCTTGAAATCAGCAAGTTTCGTTAAAAAATTAGAAGTTTTGACAGAGAGGTACTGGAAACTTGACAAGTACACTAGTTCATCTAGCAGTCTTTTAATTGCAAAGAGTCACGGATGATTGGGGTTTGGGCGACCCAGAACGAGGTTCTATGGATTTTATGTGGTATGAATGCTTTCGACTTCAGGCTGGGATAGAATGTGGTATAGGATGGCTCTGCGAAACAGCCAACTTGGCTGGAAGTACCGACGAGTTTTTGTCACACAGGTGCGCAAATTGGGTCCGTATTTGCAGTAATAAGGCAACATACTATTTACATATGTAGGGACGCTATTTTAGAGCAAACTGTTGAGCTGCACTGGCCTGTCAAGGCTCCCAAAACCGTTGTATTCTGGAAAATTGCACCTTACTTTCTTCCATCCTTTATCGAAAACAAATGCAACCTAGTGCATAAAGTATTAAACAACACTAAACAGCACTGGTTTATATGCAAAATGTTTGGCATCGTCAGTTTGGTAGCTTTGGTATTTTGTTTGAAAACTGTTAGTAACAAGTAGGTGCATGATATTGACTATTTCGCTGCCGTTTGACAGGAGGTTTTCGGATGTGCAGCCCATTCCCAAACACGGGGACCGTATTATATTAGACAAATACATGTCATGTTCTATGACATCAATTTTTCAACGGTTACTTACAAAATCGTGAAAAGTGTTTGCTGCATTTGCTACAGTCAAATGAAAACTTAACGCACGCACAGCACGGGTTTACGTAAGACACTGTTGCATTACAAACTTGCTTGTGACTGGGCATGCGTGGTTGCAGGCAGTAATATAGGGAAAGTCTGTCTACCTGGTATTCATCAATTACATTAAAGCGTTTGACAGGATAAGTAATGAGGTCCTTCTTCACCTACTCAGGATGTGCGGTTTTGGTGGCTTACTGCACACGTGGATTCTCGAAATTCTTGTTGGAAGAAGGTTGAGGTTGCCAGTCCATGAACATCTAAATGTATGGTATCCCTACACAACTAGAGCAACTCAAGGAACCTTACCAATCCCAACTCTGTTTCCGATCCATATCAATGATATATCTCGGGTCCTCAAGTCGCCATGTCTTGTTGGCAGAAGTGATGATGCTTTGGTTGGAAACTAACGCTTCTGATGACTGTAGCATATTTCAGCGATACCGAAGCTGCCTATCAGGGTGGTCTGCTAAAATTAAAATAATGGACAACCCAGCCACGTCTGTATTTATGAGCCTGAGGAAAGGTGCTGAATGGTAAACCTACGCGCTTGACGGTCAACCGCTATATCCAACACCCTATGTGAAACACACAGATGTACTCTCGCGCTGCGGTTTGCAGTCAAGGACACGTCGAGTGGGCTATATTGTAACTTAATGCGCATGCACTGGGCACTCAAACGTAGTTAGAGCACATAGTCTGAATTGGTTGCCACTCGCCTCTTCTCTTCCATCATAAGATAACTGCTAGAGTACGGGTCGAGACAAAGACGATCGAACGGACCAAACACGCTGTGACCATCGTCATCCCGATTTTGCTTAGATTGGGCTATGAAGACCGGTGCCGGAGAGACCAGGACTCTGCATTATTTCTATCGTCGGGTGAGAGCCAAACTCTCTATGTCCTGTCTTATTACGCATCTTTATGACGTCATCATGCGGAGGCCATGCAGTACACGCAAGTCCAGATATTAAATTGTGATGTCATATGAGAAGTGATTTCCCAACCCACTAAGATTTGAACGGAGAGTGGTAAATGTTTGATGCAGTTGGATTGAACATGTGTTGGAGGCTACATCTGTGCAGCAGTAAAAACCTTCTTGGATTGATATTATACCAATATTCGATTACGAGTATCGTTGCACACTTACGAGGACATCTCTTACTCGGGAGTATTGCGTTAAACTGAGCTAGGTTTTTAAACGCTACACGCGAACAAAAATGTGATTTAAGGATGCAAACATGTAACGCCGTTTCCATTAGTTTTACAAGTGGTTGTATGTAATTAATGTCTAGTTGCTCCGCAATACAGTAATAAACATTCAACAAATATTCTGGTTTGAACACCGAGACATTCTTCCTGAGTGTCTGCTTTCAAAATGCCTTGTCTACTGGAATTGGTTGGTTTTTACCTTGCGTTTTCTTTTAATTGCATTTGATTGCAACTTGCTAAGAGGGCTTAGAAGTGATAAAAGTAGTTATTTGGTGTAGGTGAGGTAATAATGAACTGAAATTAGCTTTGAGTTCATCTACGTACTCTGTGATTGTGTTTATTTAAAAGTCTTTCTACAGTTGTCCTGGAAACCTCTATATTTTAAGGCAACTGTATTGGCCTAAGATTGTCAGATTCTTAAGTGTGTTTGACCATTTTAGTTCCGGTTTTTAGTCATGGGTCGTCGTTTAACACGGGTAGTCAAATTATTTTAAAGAGTTGTTCGTTTCACCTCATTTATTTGAGCAAAAGATGCAAAATCCTGACAATTGGGATTTAACGCTTATTATTCGGGCAAATATTTATATAAACAGAGCTTCAGGTGGTACGTAAGATGCTCGCATTAATCATTCAAGTCATCATTTGTGAAAATAATAATATCAGTTTTCTCTAGACGATGGTTTACTAACGCGCAATATCTCCTGTATATGCGAGATTATCAAATGATTTTTTGTCCTTTCGTTTTGTCACCAACATTAGCCTATTTCATCATCTCCTTCCAAAAAGAACGACTGAACTATACTGCAATATCCCTCTGACGTTGAGAGAGATGCAAAGTGACATCGCATCCATAAATTCATCAAATCGTAAAGGCGAGATTCTATCTCCTAAACTGTTATAAAACTCGGAGAATAAACCTTACTCTATTGTTTTTAAATATCTTCACAATTTCTCTCACTACCGGCTGTATTACAGCTCGATGGACGCAATTCATGTAATGCCTAAGCACAAGGCTCTTTAGCTACCGCATATTAAATCACCCCTCTACTACTTCTAAAGCAATAGAGAGAATAGTCAAGAAGAACATCATTCGACAACTTAGAAGACTGAATCTGATCTGCGAGTCACATCACATCTTTCTTCAAAACGCTCCTGCATTACCTGACAGCTAGAATTTCTCGATCACGTTAAGAATATGATCGATATAGGAATGGTAATTCCTATAATTCTGTAGAATATGCAAAAGGCTTTCGACCGCATTTGAAATTGGAATTCCGCTGCTTACCTAATTCGACTCATATCTGAATGGTCGAACGCAGGTAGCAAAAATATATCAGCAATAATCAACATCAAAACAAATAGCCAGCGGCGTCTTCCTGGGAAATGTTCTCAGCACATTACTTTTCATAATATAAGTAAACGACATATGTGATCCGAACAAACATGGACACCCATTTACGTTTGCAGATGACTTCAAACTGGTCTACTCATTTCATCCAGACAAAATATAAACATGTCTGGAAAACATATGTGATGACCCATCCTCACGAAACAACCTAGTGAACAATTGTTAAGGAAATGTTCTCCGCATTGAAATCCCCATTACCTGGGTACAGTTGCCTCCTCACAGAAGGCTCTATCACACTTTTGGAAACGAGATCCAGACGTCTGATTCTGTTCGAGATTTAGGATTTATTTGCTCCAACTCTTTCAGTTTTCCCGAACATGTGCCTTATCAGGTTGCGAAAGCAAGGTAGTTATGCGGAGATATTACCAGTTTTTCTCCTACCTGAAGCACGACTTGAGGCATTCAAGACAATAGTATGACCGACTCTGGAATACTGTATTATTGATCGCAAACAATTTAGAAAGAGAGACAGTAAGTCTCTATAAAATTTCCAACGATCATTTCCCAAGCTGGTCATTAGGCGCTACTAAAAGCTGAGTTATTATGCGCGCTTTCGAAAACTCCAACGTTATCCTCTTTGGCTGAGACGCTTAAAGAACAACATTGTTCCCTTCTACAACAATATAAAGAAAACAATGTACTCAGGTAACTCCACACAAACTACGGAAGAATGCCGTCTACCCCACACGTAATGGCGGCTACTTGATACGCACAAGCCCTTCAAAACATAAAACGACCGATTTACTTCTTATTGTGATGCACCGATCCGTGGAACAAACCACCCCTACAGATACGCACGAGTGCAAGCTATGTCACATTATGAAATTGCCTTCAGACGTTCGTCACTACATCAAATGTGTTGATGGTCATTGACTCACAGCAAACTCACGAAACATTGTCAGAAGCTGGTATTCAGAACATAGGAGCAGATATTCGCTTACACGCAGCTTACTCACTGCATGTCATTGTCTACAAAACAACATCTTGTGTCTGTGGAGCCTAGTTTTCCCTCCATTTTATTATCTACTCCTGCGTCCCACAAACTAGAATTTGATGATACAAACATCCGAACATTTTACGTATTAGGTGCTCGGGGCTAGGACCGTGGAAAACAAGATAATGATCTGAGATTCTATGTATAAACTTTTCTTTAATATTATGAATTACGCTGCATAACTTATGAAACACATTCACCATATAAACGATCGCTCACACTTATAGGGCCGTGTACTTTCTGTCGGTAAATATACAAATTTATTTATTTATCCTACTGAGCTGTTGAGTTTCATACATTTATAGATGGCCAGTTTTCAGCAGCAGAACAGTATAAGCTAGGACATAGCTACATTTGCCATAGTCCGAGTCATTAAGTGCTGCGCTTTTGTGCAGAAAAGAGTTCGTCCAAGTTAGGAAAAACTAACTCTGGAATTTAGATTATCCTGATGTGGAAGCTTAACAAATTTGCTAAATCCATGGTATCGATAAAATTTGTGAAATTCAACTAAATTGACGGCGAGGACAAAGACGGAACATAATTATTTTTGTTGCAAATTGAAGTTAATTTGGTCTGCACACTTCTATAGATCGAACAGCCTTGTACATAGAGCTACATACACGTTTTCAATTACATGATTTAGAAAACCGCTCAGAAACTTTGTTTGCACTCCGATAGCAGAACTCCTGCTATTTGTATACTTATATTTAACTACTAAATTTTTATTGTAATTAATGACACCTCATCCAGTTTGTTGGCAGTTTCCTAGGCTATCGAATCAAATGTGATTACATCCATTGATACTAATGACTTTATCCCTTATGTCTAAAAACAAACAATTTTCCTGCAACATCACCATAGCTGTATTTATTAATTTGCCTCACTGCAACTGGCTTGTTAAATTAACCATCTACCCACAAGTGATCCTAAATCACCGGATATAATAGGCTGTGTTTCCTAGTTATCAGCCTGTAAAATGTTTTTCGTTTTATCCCAAAGATTTCTCAAACATCATTTTTAAATTTTCTCTGGTCTTGCCTCTGAACTATACAAAAAGCGATTTTCGCACATTGACTTGAAGTGAAATCAAATCCTCAACGATCTTAAATATGAAATTTGTTAACCCGAACAAAGGGTAAATTAGTTCCTGTAAACAAAAAGAATCCAAGCTATCTATCGTAAATTACTATTCCGATGGTAATATTAAGGACCGAATTTGATGGCTCAATAGAAAGCCTGGATTTGGGATAGCAAATTCTCCAAAGTATTTAGGTTAGCTTTCGTTTGTCAGCATAGCAATTGAACTAAAGCGTCTATTTGTTTGCTAGAGCCCCGTTGTTTGATGCCCACCACTTGTCCATATCGGATAATGTGGGTGCATTTTGAGGCATATGTCAACCGAAACGTGCGCGCAAGTTCCACGTTTTGCATGTCTGTCGAGCGATTGACCAGGCTGTAACTTTGGATTGCAAATCGTCAGCACTCGGCGAGATGTTTGATGGGGAGACTACATACCTCGTATACAAACGCATTCATCGACTCAAGTGCTAATGATTTATAGTGTAAAATTCCAACTTCGCTAACCGCCTGTAACCAGCTGTCAGACACGTTCAATTGTCCGGGTAATCTCGGTGTCGAATAGAATCCACGATGTAAGATATGGAGAAGTGGTGGCCATCAAGCTACAGCGTCCCGCCCTGAATGTACACAAGGACGCGTTCGTCATATTATCTCTGCAGTGGTAACAGGCCAGCCAGCAACCGAAAAGTTGAATTGAGTGTTTTTTGAGTGTGTGTCGGTTTGATTATTGCTGCATTTTGTTATTCCAATACACCATGTGGTTCTATGTACAGCACGAGCTTGAGAATATGAAGGGAAAAATTCGGGATGTAATGCGTATGGTGCAATCATGCGTTTTTTTGAAAATCTGATTGGGAAATAAATGCACTTAAAGCAATTTTGGGCAAAGCAATATTAAATTCTTCGGGATGACAACAGTGGTAATTTATTAATTAGTTATTGTAGTAATACCAAGAACTGTTCTTATTTGCTGGATGATGCATATCGACAATACATTAGTTATTTCTCATTAATTCAACATAAACCTTAGCGTAGTACTAAACTACAATCACATAGGTGCATTTCAGTTAATGTATAAACGACCATCGAAGTGGGACGTCTTTCTCCACATGAAACTAACATGCATGCGAAACTTTTGTCTGTTCCATCGTTTTCGCAACTAAATTTCTACCCAACATCAGTATGCGCACTCATTGCGTTTGTGAATGTATGTTTTTGAATATATATATGGATGAATTAATATGAGAGTGGTTTGCGATCCGAATTTCTTATCTTCCTGTAGTCCGTATTTTCGTTATTAATACTGTTTGTCTCGCAGTGAAAATCAACGGTTTTTGCTTCTTCTAAATATATAATTAAAGTAACATACAGTGGTCAATAAAAGAAATTATAATATCCAGATTTTATATTATTGGCTTTTTGTCCACTAGAGCAGATATTTACAGACGTTGCTGCGACAAATTTTGCTGAACGCAGTAAATAAATGTAGCTTTCTAATATGACTCGTTTGCGGCACCATGGTAAAACCGACGTTTGGGTTTCCTCAAGTGTACTCGACTTAACCATTGATCACTAGCTTAAATACAACATTTTCTAGATGGACTTAAATAATCCAGACATTTTTCAATTTTACATATCCTTACTTTTACTTATGTACCATACGCAAATATTATAGTTTTCAACACTACTTTCAATAAGAAGAAATAACGATATTCTAGATATTGTTTCCAATTTGCGCTTTTTTATCTGTATTCACGATAACGCCAACTTAGTTTCTTAGTTACCTAAGTTAACAACCATATTGTTCGACCAGTGATATTGTAAATGCGACTCAAATAAGTGTAATATCATTAAGTAAATTGTGCTGTACGCGCTACCCAGTGTTTCCTGCAGAAAAGCTTTCTAGCGAACAGGTGATATTTTTTAACAAATCACATATCCCCATTGTAATGTAGACGTTATTGCTATTCCCAACAAGTTTTAATTTTATAAAGTTGGTACACTGTTATAATAAAATTAAGGTGTTGTCGTCTTGCATGCAAAGCTGGTAATTAGAAATCGTCTTGATAATTCAAAAGTGTCAAAATGGCGTCATCACTTTTATTGCATTACAGGGCTCAGCTTTTGCGGAAGACACCGTAATAATAAGTAAAAATCTTAAGTTATACGTATTTCTCCTTTTCCATGCATAGGAACAAACCGTGAGGCAAGACTTCAAAAACTCACATTGAGGACTCATGAACGACAGTATTAGTTCGCATAACAAAATCGAAAAATCAGTTTGCAAATGGAGGCTGTAATTGCGGGTGTGATGCTTTGCCATCGTGAGACACAAACATTGATTGACCATAGTGAACTGTCTATAATCATAATACTTGACCGCGTACCTGTAGTGGGTGTTTACTTATATAGCGCTGTAAGATATTGTTAACATTTTAATTATTTTTTTAATTTATTGACTTTAGAGATAAACCCTAAGGGTAAATGTTAATCAAATTTTTGTTCGCATTCCTGTTACTATTAATGTCATAAATCTCTGTGTAACTGAATTCCTGCGAAACATTATAAGATCAAACTATATTTCTAACACAAAGTTCCGTGTCAGTACAGGCTGGCAAACGACAAAAGCTTTCCGTGATCAAGAGCTTATGATACATAATGGCCAATTTTCATCGTCAACCTCATCATTATCAAAGTTAGCTTCAGGTGAAAAAGACATCAGCTATTATGCCGCCATAGAAATACAAAATGGGATAAATTGGTAAGCTGGCTGAGCCAGCAGAAACGGATCTACTTCATTCCGGATAGCTAATAGCCGGCTATCATGCCGAAAACATTTATATTTTCCCTGAACATTGTTATCATTATTAGAGAATGAGGGAAGACAGGAGATAAATATTCAAAGTAACTCACAACACAAACGATACTATGGCCGGCTCATAGCCATATTATCAAGTTTGTCCAACCAAACGTTTTCATCGTCCTTCGGACCCCAGCGAGGCAGATGGAATGCACCAACCGACGAAAACTTAAAGTAATGTTTTTATTTCTCTCGATCAATTCATAGCTTGGCATTCCAAATTCTTGTACCAACCGCACTCCCAGCGCGTCAACAAAATTCGTCGATTGAATCTGTTTGCTGACATGCGCGAAATGCAGCCAAGCCATCGGCGCCTGGTGCATGATACAAAGTGCTTATTCATGTGATCCGGAGCTAGGAGCTGCTGCACTCAGGTGCTGATATATACCGGTAAGCTAAAGCGCAAAATATCTAATGGCGCAAATTGCTTTTCCGCTATTGTCTGACATGAAGAGCAATAGTTGCACTCATGAAGAAATTGGTGTGCTTTCGACTGATGAGACCAATGCGCATGGGCGGACTGAAATCAAATAGCATTGTCACGTCAGGTAAAGCCACAAATTGATTTTTATGCACCCAGAAGGATAAATACTCTGCCGTAACACACACGCGAACGAAAGAATATGCAAACAACATTGTAACCTGACAATGTGTTTCTCGAAATATGCTTCCAATTAGCAGCGAAAGCAGCCTAAAAAAATCTTACAAATTTATTAGAAACCAGTCAAGAGTCAATAACACATTTTGTGGCGATAGCAATATGGCGCCCATCGAACGATCATTACGTACGGCCAGGCTGTATTTCTTACTTTCGCTGGCACAACGAATTTAATAACCACCTCGCTTGAATCGAATTTTGCCGACATTTTATTTGCATGAAGGCCGACCTCCGATCGATTGAAGCGTAACACGTTCAGTGCGGCTTAGTGTTGTCTGGCTCAGGTCCAGTTTTCACAGCCGAACGGGTTGCGGTGCGTTGGTTTTGCCTTGCGGTCGACGGGTGGTGCATTCCTTGCCTTTGTGGTTTTCGCTGTAGTTCGGTTCCCAAAGCCGAACGGCACAGTGTGCTCTGCGATAGTAGGCACACATATAGCATCTGTGTCCCATATTCTCCTTGCGGCAAAGTAATTTGCGCCATTGGACGGTTAGTAATTCAGTGCAGCGGTATACGTACGCATCTGAGTGCAGCCAATTCTAGCTGCAGACCTAGTTAATAAAACACCCTGTATAATATTGACGAGCGCGTCACTAACACCCCTGCATTAAAAAACGCGGTACCAAACCGGCTAATTACTCACACGTTGTACTTACTTGAACTGCGCTGAACTGCGGAGGCTGCGAGTATCGAAAACGCTAACCTCTTTTTTTCTGTCGACCTGATAGGCCAGAATTTTCACCCGTTTATAATGCTTGTACGGATGGCTGCATGAAAACTCTGGCGGAGAGTGCCAGGTGCACTTTTACTATACGGCCGATTCTACCTGTATGTTGATGTACTGTGATATTGTTCGCAAAATTCAATTTTTCCTTTTAAAAATAGCATGGCAACTTATAATTTTGCAATATAGTATCTGGACCGCCAAAGTCCGGTTTGGCAGAATATTTAATGAAAATTAGCCGCGACACTTGAACGAAGGTAAGATTTCCAAGCAATTTTGTTTTTCTAAATGTAAAGACTGTAATACGTTTGCCAACTTCCTTAATCTTTGATTCTCGCAACTGACAAACTTACGTTACAGTTCAGGTACCCATTAATTCATAAATTAGCATCATGTAGTTATCATGCCATACGATCAATTTTATTGATATTAACAAATACTATAGATTACGGAATATAAGCCAAAGAATATTGTATTTTTGTAGACTGATAACTAGGTGTTATTCAATTTGAAATGTCACATGCAAACTTTCCCAATTTACTACATAACAGATCATTTATCTCCAAATTTCACCACCCTCTAGTAAAGTTTGATAAAATCGATATCGGGATTTGAACTACGTGTAACTGAACGCGTTAACTGCATGCCGAAAATTTTAGACATATTAAATTCGGATTTTCCCAACGGATGTTAATAGTGAATCCAGAGCCATTGAGCATTATTTTGTGCCAGGCCATCCGGTTCCTTATTGGTACAACGCCGTTCCACACCCACGACCGTAAACATTTGCTCTTTACCCACTGCTCTAATGTGGCTCATATGCACGAGGACCCCGGCATTGCTAGGTCTGACGCGTTCTGACCTTACAATGTTGTCAATTGTTTCATGTGACTTGAAGTCGGGTCATTGGAATATTTGGTGCGTTGAAATTCGGTTCTAAGTACCGTGCGATGCGTTAACCCCTATTATAATGTCACGGTAATAACAGCTGAACAATAATGGAACAGGTTTCACTGGAAATCAGTCGACTGAGTAAATTACCGCTGGCGTCAAAATCGCGGCGAAACAATTTCGCTGATCATTTGCTAATACTTCTTGGCTTACTAATGCATGGGCATACGCATATAGACAAATTTGTTGTTGCAAAATCATGCTGTCGGCTTATCTATTGACGGATGTAAATATACGGGATATATATATACCGTGATTGTTTACAGCCGTTGCACCATGTACGGGTCACAGAAAACGTTCAAGAACCATGTATGACATAATCCAAACAATAAACGGTGATCGCGCATGTGAATAGCTTAGCATCTGGTCAATATTCTAAAGTTACTCACTCTTCTATAGATACAGGAAGTTACTTTCCAATTTCAGAGCATATCCTGACGTCAAATCCATGACGGGCAATGGGTAGCCCACTGTGCTCTGTACTCGTTGAATTTTTCATACTGAATGTTAACAGGCATATAACATCAGAAATACGCAAGGTGCCATGTTGAAATGATTCTGTTCTTCAAAGCAGCAGATCTTGTAGTTGGTGGAGCAGTTTAACATGGCAGTTGCCAAATTGATGGCTGCATACAAAGTGACGCAGTAGTACAGCCTCCCATTGATGGACATCCTATTCGGCCACAGGGCTAACGCTTTAATTAAGGTTCCTGTATAAATAAATTCGAAGTACCAGCTTCACACTATTGTGGTAAATACTGACACTTTGCAATAATTATTTATTGGCGCTAGACAAATTTCCTCAATTTATGTCGGTCCAGTGAACTGAATGCATTTTTACCAATATAGCGAACGTTTGTATTGAGAAAAAGTTTTCAAGGAGAGCCGAATGACTTGGTAAATACGTTAACCAACATAAGTATATACATTTAAAAAGATCTAACCACAACAACTTACTTTTGTTTTGACCACTAAATGCTCAAAATTTGACAACTAGAGCATTCATAGTGATGGTTAAGTTGTGATCATTACTTTAACTCGTATCTCGCCGATGTCTCTAACGAAGCAAGCCCAACCAATCAGAGCCAAATCAACCTGTATGTAAAATTTCGGGGCCAGTTTCAGATAAAGAACAGATGTTCGAACGCTTGTCAGTGTGGTTTCAACTTGATGTTCGCCAGCATCCTTGTCCCCAAATGTACGGTGTTTGAGCGGGCCGCCGGTTTATTCCATAATTAAAAACATACCAATCCGCTTCACCGGCATTAGATTAGATCAGCGTTTGCAATTACTGTATGTAAACGTGTTTACCTTTTTCTCGGTTTTGCAAAGCGGTCTCTATACGCAGAACGAAATTGTCGCTGTTTATGCCAGCACATAGGGATGGAACAACCGTCATTCACTTTGCACCTCTCAATAGATTGATCACACTCACGGATAACTTTATCGTTGCGTAACATATTTTGTTTAATTTAGAGAGGATATTATATATACATATATTTGTATATACATATGTATATATATATCGGAATTCACCTTCTTACCGACTTACGTATATCAGTAATTAGCAGTCCATGTATGGCTTGAGCTTGTCGTTTTCCTAATTAAATATTAGTCTGCTGCTTGCATAATTGATGTGTTATGACATACTACAGTTTTTTGAGTGATTTCGCGCAGGCTTCGATGTATAGACAATATCTTTTCCGGACAGTATCGATGAATATTATGTATACGTTCTACTACAATAAGTAATAAAAGTAGAGTTTGATCAATATGATAATTGTTTTTTGCTTTAATGGTGGGGATTAATGTTAGGCTGCATGTTAAAACTGCAATATAGCCAAGTTCACCATTTAATAGCAAATTGTGACTTCGTGGGACTGACACTACCAACGAATGTCATCAACCTCGACACTGTCCCTCATGTAACCTTAACAGTGGATTATTTGAATACACTGTAAAAAAGCAAGCGTAACATATGGCAGTCACACAATCAACAACAGGGAAGGAAAACTCCTTTAAATCTCCGAATGGCACCAAAGAAACGGCATACATACAATTCCACTGCTATGAATCGGGCAAACACCATATAGCGGATCAGCAGCACGTTTGACACCGAAATGCTACATCAGATTTTACTCACCAAGCTCGAGCATTATAGGATGGATGTCTACCTATTAAACTGGATTGAACCTTTCTACTTCAACGGCACTTAGTGCACAAAGTCCCGATCTCTTTATTCGACCCTATACAAGCCGTATTTGGTGTGCCGCAAGGCTAAATTCTAGGTCCAACTTATTTTTTGGTGTATATTTGTGACCTTGCACCGGGAATTGCTTGAACACTTTAATGTTTGTCGTCGACATCAATATTTGGCGAAGGATCCAGGTGTAAGCCGACCAGTATCTGCTACAGAGTGATCAAGATAGGGTATATCAAGAGTCAACCCAAAATTTACAGCATTTCAACGTCAGTAAATTCAAGGTGCTTTCCATTCGACATCAGAGCAGCTACTTATACCGGCTCGGAACGAATGTACTGCAACAATCAAATGTAGAACGTGACTTGGTGTCCTGTTTCAAGATGATTTGGTTTGCTCCAGGCAATCCGAATGATTTCCAAATCTGGAAGCTAAAAGTCGGCTGTATCCAAAGGGTTTTGTACAAATAAACATCTTCCTATTTCGAAAAGTGCTTAGTTCGTATGTTCGCCCCTTATGTCGAATAAGCAACTCAAGGCTAGCATCCGTGGCTGAAGTACGACATGAATGCACTCAAGTAGCAACAACCTCGGTTATCTAATAACGAATCTGGGTGCTCAATCTTCCTTACCGGGAGAGTCTGCAACCATCGCGGGTATGTAGCGAAAGCTATCGCAGACTACGAGGCTACCTGAATATTGAGTGTTTGATTCTGCAAAACCCACGTTATTTTGACCGTCTTTTAATGTACTCTGGAAAATATGAATATGATGTGCCAATCATGGTATCTGCTTACATAGCCGTCTGTAGTGCCGCAGCGATTCGTTTTCCATTGTGTCGGTCACTCGTGAATTTAATCCCAGAATCGGTGGCTCTTACCCCTTTATTTACAAAGGAGAGACTTCACAATCCATTCTTTCCAACCTCCCCTTATATTAAATATAAATGCTTTCATAATGTGGAATTTAATAGCCGATAAATTAAAGAAAACAAAATTTAGAAATTAAAATTTTATATTTTATTTTTATTATTATTATTATTAAATTATAATTCAACCAAACCAATAATTTATTAATTATTCCACCGTAAAAATATTTTGATTTTCATTTTCATTAATTTATTCTAGTAACTTCCTTTGACCACACCAACAAGAAGCGACTTTTCTTGAAAAAAAAGACAATAAATACACAAAAAAATCCTTAGGGGGAAGGGGAACGTATTTAAAGTAAGAATATATGTGAGCAATTGAAAACAGACTGATGGCTGGGATAATGTGCTTTTAGGCGAAAGGAAACATTTACGTTACAAGCAAATGACAAGGAACTGACAAGCAAAGTCCTTAATATTGTTCCTTAATCTCGCGATATGGAGCGGGTACCGATAACTCGAAGCGGAAAAGGAGTTTACTGTCCTAAACGCATTGGAGCCTGGCTAGTACAGCTTAAAGTTTGGCTGCGAAGGCCAAGTGACTTAGCGGAATTAAATCTCCAGGATTTGTCTGCTCCTATCTTCAAGTTAAAATTCAGTAAGTGACGTTCTAGTTCCTGCATGTGCAATTAATGCATCCTCAGTTATTCAATGAATTTGGTGATGGTTCACAAGCATTATAGTTTCGGTATGGATCAGAATCTTAGCAGAACTAATGCGGGCATGAGGTTAGTGGTGACATATGCCCGGACTAATCAATATAAAGACATTATAAATGCAATTCGGTTTACACCCCCACACCATACGAACAGGTGATTATTTGAAGTTTCTGGCATTTGGCAATTTTACCAACCCTCCTGCCGTAGATAGTTAAGTTCGATCCTGTCTGAGTAGTGCGGCCGCATCACTGTTTTTTAAGTTTCTGTTGTTCGTACATTACAGTATATTAACACTGACATGTATGCAGCATATAACTAGGGCAAACAACAGACATCGGTATCCGAGTATGGGTTCCACGAATATTGTGGAATGGTGCGATCTCATCACTTATTTGACTGCTTTGGTCTTTATGCCGTAGAAAGTTACACCGTTAAAATTGTCAGCAGCACGTGATGCCATTAAAGTTAGGTGGCCTTTGACGAATAAGCAGTTGTTTTTAGGCGCGGCAGGTGCGGTGAGAAAATCTATGTTTAACATCGTGCACTGTAGTAGGCATATGTAAATGCGGAAACGCGTGTGTAAATATGTGCACTTTAAATACTTTGTATAGAAAACTATTTAATCAGCAATAGATATGCAGTATTGCAGTTTTACTGATGAAATATAGGCAGCGTGGAGCACAAAATAACATTTAGTGTAATTGAGCTTTTCGCCCAGTTCACAGGACGCACGTATACGATGCAAATTTGGTGACGGATTTCAAAAGTTTCATCGGTAACATTTGCTGATGTGAACATCGGGAATAAACGCCCGCGTAAACGCTCATTATACTTGATTTGTTTTTTTACAGCTACAGAGATAAATGTTTTCTTGCTGTGCATATATCCGGTAATCATTTTTTAGTCATTTAAATATTTGTTTTGCATATTAAATAGAGACCAGTGCCCCAAACACCAAGCTTAAAACACTTTAGCTCTTTGATACATAGAATGTCATTCACTTCCAAAAAAGCATTTTTGCATCAATTTCCTGAATGCCTATTCTGCAATCGACCGCCTCAGTATGTTCTGTTGTCTGCCTAGTGTGCCGTGGAAAATTTATATTATACAAAATTGTGTCGGGCATGACTTTCGCTATTTTGAAAAACATCGAAATAATTCACACAGTAGACTCAGGTTAACGATATATTTTTGACGGATTCAAATCCTTGGAATCGTACACCTTGCATCAACATTCCAACTTGCGTTCACAAACGCGGCGTTTTATTCATACAAGGTTAAAAACCAAGTGAGATATGAAAGGCAAAATAGAGTATAGATACGAAGAGTTAGGTGAATATAAAATATTTATTTTGTCCTTGTGGGCAAAGTGGATATAGTGCTGTGCAGAACTTAGAGTAAAGGGTGCAAACGGTCCTTTATAAGTTTAGATGCAAGGTTGAAAAGAATTACAATTTAGCAAACGGACAAGAGGACATAATCCGTTTAAAGCAGTCCTGGAAAATAACCGGGGAGCAGTATAACCGGTGTAGCAGTATAACCAGTATAAGCAGTATATGTTATCACAAATCGTGGAAATAAAGCACGGAAAAGGAAAGCATTTCAATTCTGGGGGCGCAATAGAAGAACAACCTAACTTCCTAGATATTTTGAGCACATGTATAGACGAATCTAAATGGTGAGATAGAAAATCTGATAAATACTTTTATCATTCCCAAGCCTTCAGTGTGAGATTTTTACGGAAGGTCGCAGCCTGTGGGGACGTTGAAACCAGAAAGTTTTGTCAAAGTTATAAGTTTTGACAGAGTGATACTGTGAACTGGACAAGGACACTAGTTCATATAGCTGTCTTTGAAATTTCATTGAGTCACGGAACGAGGTTCTATGGAATTTTATGAGATATGGAGACTTTCGACGTCAGGCTGGTATAGAAATTGGTATTGGTTGGCTCTACGAAACAACAAAATTGGCTAGGAGTACTGACTAGTTTATGTCACACAGCTGCTATAATTGGGTCCGCTTTTGCAGTAATAAGGCAACCTAATATATACATATGGAAGAACACCATTTTCGGGAAAACAGTTGAGTTTTACTGGCCTGGCAATGCTCCAAATCCCTTGTATTCGGGAAACTTGCACCTTACATCCTTACGTCATTTATCCAAAACAAACGCAATGTAGTGCGTAAAGTACTAAACAACACTAAGCAGCACTAGTTTATATGCAAAATGTTTGGCATCATCAGTTTGGTTGCCTGTAGTTATTTGAAAACCATTATTAAAAATGCGTGCTTGATATTGACTGTTTCGCTGCCGTTTGACAGGAAATGTTTTGGTTGTGAAGCCTATATCGATATGCGGGTACCGTATAAATTAGACAAATACAGGTCATTTTCTCTGGCACCTATTTTAAACGGTTACTGATAAAATCGTGAAATGTGTATGCTGCGTTTGCTATAGTCAAATGAAATGTTGATGCACGTACAGCAAGGTTTTACACAAAGCCACTCTTGTATTATAAACTTTCTTGTGACTAGGCATGCGTGATTGTAGGCAGTAAGAGAGGAGAATTCTGTCTTCCTGGTATTCTTCAATTACAGTAAATCGTTTGACAGGATAAGTAATGCAGTCCTTCTTCACCAACTCATTATGTGCGATTTTGGTGGCTTACTGCCAAAGGGGATACTTGAAATTCTTGTTGGACGAAGGTTGAGGTTGCCAGTCGAGGAACACCTAACTGACTGATATCCCTAGACAATTGGAGCAACTCAAGCAACCTTTCCAAGGTCAAATCTGTTTGCGATCCATATCAACGATCTACCTCTGGTCCTCAATTCGTCATGTCTTGTTTGCAGACGAGATGAAGCATTGGTTGAAAACCAACGCTCCCGATGACTGTATCATATTTCATCAATACCGCAGCTGCCTATCCAGGTAGTCTGCTAAAATGCATATAACGGAAAACCCAGCCATGTCTGTATTTATGAGCCTGGTAAAGGGTGCTGAATGGTAAACCCACACACTTGACGTCCAGCCGCTATATTCAAAACCCTATGTGAAAGGCACAGGGGTACTCTCGCGCTGCGATTTGCAATCAAGAACAGTTCGAGTGGGCTATATTGTAACTTACTGCGCATGCACTGGTCACTCAAACGTAGTTCCGGCACATAGTATGAAATGGTTGCCATCCGCCTCTTATCTTCCATCATAAGTCAAATGCTAGAGTACGGGTCGCCTACCTAGTATCATATTACTCGAGGCGAGGCAAAGACGATCAAACGGACCCAACACGCTATGACAGTCATCATCACGAATTTGCTTGGATCAGGATATGAATACCGGTGCCAAAGACCAGGACTGTGCATAATATCTATCGTCGGGTGACAGCCAAACTCTTTATGTCCTGTATTATTGTGCATCTTTATGACGTCCTTATGCTGAGGCTAATGCTATCATTACGAGGGACATGCAGTACACTCAGGTCCAGATATTAATTTGTGGTGCCAGATGAGAAGCGATTTTCCAAACCACTGGGCTTTGAACGGAGAGTGGTAAATATTTGGCGCAGTTGGACTGAACATGTGTTGGAGGCCACATTTGTGCAGCAATTAAAAGCTTATTGGATTGGCATTATACCAATATTCGATTCCGAGAATCGTTGCACACTTACGAGGATATCTCACAGCTGTGAGTATTGCAGTAACATGAACCAGGTATTTTAAAACATACACTCGAACCAAAAGTGAATTAAGGATGAAAACATGTAACGTCGTTTTCATCATATTCACAAAAAGTTGTACATAATTAGGTTTTAGTTGTTCCGCAATGCAGTATTCAGCATTCAGTATATAATCTGGTTTCAACATCTGGGCATTCTTCCTGAGTGTCTGCTTTTAAAATATTTTGTCCACTAGAATTGGTAGGTTTATCCTTGTGTTCCCCTTTTAAATGCATTTGCTTGAAACCTAATAAGAGGGCTTAAATATCATGAAGGTAGTTAGATGATGTATGTGAGGTAATAATGAACTGAACTGAGCTATGAGTTAATCTACATACACATTGGTTGTGTTTATTTAAGAGGTCCTTCTGCAGTTGTCCTGGAAACCTCTATATTTTAAGAAATATGTATTGGCCTAAAATTGTCTGATTCTAAAGTATGTTTAACCATTTTATTTCCGGTTTTTAGATATGGATAATACTTTAATACGCGTAGTTCGAGTATGCTAAATATTTGTTTGTTTTTCCTTCTCCAAATGATCGCTCACACTTATGGGGCCGTGTGCCGTCTGTCGTTTAATATACAAATTTATTTGTTATTTATTTGCTTGAGCAATAAAAATAAAAACCCTGTCATTTGGGAAATAACTCTTTTAATTGGGCAAATATACAAAATCTGAGGTTCAGGTAGTATGTGAGATGCTGGCATTAATCAGCCAATTCCTCCTTTGTAAATGAATTACAATATATGTTGGCTCTATACGGTGGTTCTATAAAGCGCGATATCTCCTGTATGTGAGAGGCTATCAACTCATTTTTGACTCCCTTTTTGTCACCAACCCTCAGCTATTTCATCCTCGACTTCCAAAAAGAACGAATGAACTATAATTCAATATCCCTTTGACGTTAAGAGAGGTGCAAAGTGCCATCGCGTCCAGAACTTCATCAAATCGTAAAGTCCAGATTCCATCTCCCAAACTGTCATAAAACTCGGAGAACAAATCTCACTCTATTGTTTTAAAACAACTTCACACTTTCTCTCAATACCGGCTGAATTAAAACCCGATGGAAGCAATTCATTATAATGCCCAAGCAAAAGGCTGTCTAACTGCCGCCTAATAAATCACTTTTCTACTGCTTCCATACCCTAGAGAGAATAGTCAAGAAGAATATCATTCAATATCATAGAAGACTGGGTTTTATCTAAGACTCACAGCACATATTTCTCTCAAAGCTCTTCTGCGTTACCTGCCAGCTAGAATTTCTCGATCACGTTAAAATATGGTCGATATAGGAATGTCAATACTTATACTTCTGTTAGATATACAAAAGGTTTTTGACCGCATTATAAATCGGCATTCCGCTGCTTATCTGGTTCGACTCATATCTAAAGGGTCGAAAGCAGGTAGCTAAAATGTATCAGCAATAATCAACATCAAATCAAATAACCGGCGCCGTATACTTTGGAAAGTTTCTCAGAACACTATTTTTCATAATCTACGTAAACTACTTATGTGATCCGAACAAAGGTGGACACCCATCTATATGTGCAGATGCCTGCAAACTGGTCTACCCATTTCATCCAGACGAACTACAAATGTGTCTGGAAAACATATGTGATGACCTATCCTCACTAAACATAACTAGTGAAACTTTATTAATTAAACGTTCTCCGCATTAAAATTCGAAATGCCGGGGTACAGATGCCGCATCACGGAAGGCTCTAGCATACTTTTGGAAACGTAATCAAAACGTCTGATTCCGTTCAGGATTCATGAATAAATTACTCCAACTCTTTCAGTTTCCCCGAACATACGCCTCATCCAATTGCGAAAACAAGGCAGTTAATTGGAGATATTACCAGAATTTCTCCTACCTAAAACACGACTTGAGGCATTCAAGACAATTTAGGACCGATTCTGGAATGTTCTATTATTGTTCTCAGCCAATTTAGAAAGAAAGACAGAACGGCTCTAGAAAATGTCCAACGATCATTTACCATGCTGGTCATTAGGAGCTGCTCAAAGCTGAGTTATTATGCGCGCTTTCGAAAACTCAAACTGAATCATCTTTGGCTAACACGCTTTCAGAACAACCTTGTTCTCTTCTGCTACTTTATGTACCAAATAATTTACGCAAAGAGCACCGCATTTGTACTATGGAATACTGCCGTCTACCCAAAAGTAATGGCGGCTACTTGATACGCACAGGCCATTTAAGTCATAAAATTTGACGGAATTACTTCTTATTGAGATGCAATTATCTGCGGAACAAAAATCGCCTACAGATAAACACGAGTAAAATCTATGTCACATTACAACATTACCTTCAATCGACCGTCACTAAATCAAATGTGTTGAAGATCTTTGACTCGCAGCAAACTCTCGAAACATTGTCAGAAGCTGGTAGGAAAAATATAGGAGCAGATATACGCTTACAATTAGCTTACCACTGCTTTTCCTTGTCTACAAAACAAAATCTTTTGTCCGTGCAGTTTAGTGTTTCCTCTCCTTTATTATCTACCCCTGCGCCCCACAAACTAAAATATAATGAAACAAACATCCGAAAAGATTACAAATTAGGTGATTGGGGCTGGGACCCTTAGAAAACAAGATAATGATCCAAAATTCTAAGTAGAAACCTTTCTTTAACATTATGAATTATGCCGCATAAACCGTAAAAAAATTCACTATACCAAAGATCGCTCACATGTATGGGGCCGTGTACTGTCCGTCGGCAAATATACAAATTTATTAATTTATCTACTTAGCTGATTTGTTGCATACATTTAGAGGTGGTCCGTTTTTAGCGTACAACAGTAAAAGCGGGGATATTACTACAGTAGCAATGGCACTAGGCATTTAGCGCTGCGCGATTTGTGTAGAATAGGGTTGATATATGTTAGGAAAAGCTAAATCTGGGATTTAGCTTATCCTGGTATGGAATTTTATCAAATTCGCTAAACTCAAGAAAACGATGAAAGTTTTGAAAGTCAACTAAATTTCCGGCGTGGACACAGACGGAACAAAATTATTTTTGTTGCAAATTCAAGTTAATATGGCATGCAAGCTTCTATAGATTGAACAGCGCTGCACATGCAGCTACATACACGTTTTCAATTACACGTTTTCAATTACTCAGAATGCACTATTGTTCCCGTCAGCAGACCACTGATATATATATATTTATATGTATAATTACAATTGTATGATTGTAAGTGATGACACCGCGTGCAGCTGTTATTGGTCACGTAGGCGATGGAATCTAATGTGATTATATCCATTGATATAAATGACCTTATCTTTTGTGTCAGAAAGCAACTAAGCTTCCTGAACCATCACTATGGCTGTTTTTATTCATTTGCTTCGCTGCAACTAGTTTGTTATCTCAACCGTTTGCCCACAAGTGTTCTTATATCTCCGGATATTATAGTCTTTGTTTCCTAATTAACAGTGTGTCAAATATATTTCGTTTTTATCCCGAAGATTTCTCAAACAATATTTTTAAAATTTCTCCGGTCTGTACCAAGAGCGATTTTTGCACATTGGCTTGAAGTTAAATCAAATCCTCAACTATCTTAAATATGAAGTTTGTTATTTCGAACCAAGAGTAACATTGTTCCTGTGAACACAAAGAATCCATGATTTCTATCGTAAATTACTATTACGGTGGTAACATTAATAACCGAATTTGATGCCTCAATGTAAAGCGTAGAGTTGGAATAATAAATTACCTAAAGTATTCAGGTTAACTGCACGTTTTTCAGCGAGACAATTGGACAAAGGCGTCTATTTGTGAGCTACAGCCTCGTTGTTTGATGGCCACCACTTATCAATATCGTATAATGCGGGTGCATTTCGAGGCAAATATCAAACGAAAGGAGCGCACATGATCCACGTTTTGCATGTATGTGTCAAGCGACTGTCGCGGCTGAAACTTTGGACTGCAAATCATCAGCACTCGGCAAGATTTTTGATGGGGAGAAGACATACCTCGAAAACAAATGCATCCATCGCCCCAACCGCTGAGCATTTGCACTGTAAAAATCCAGCTTCGCTAACCGCTTGTCACCAGCTGCCAGACACGTTCAACTTTCCGGGTGGACTCCGTGTCGAATAGAAACCACAATGTAAGATATAGAGAAATGGTTGTCATCAAGCTAATGCTTCCCACACTAACTGTACACAAGGACGCGTTCGTCATATTATACCTGTGGTAGTAACAGGCCAACCGGAAATCTAACATTTTGATCTGAGTGTATGTTTATGTGTGTGTGTCGGTTTGATTATTTGGGAATTTTGTTATTCCAATATACCATATGGTGCTATGTACAGCAGGAGCTTGAGAATGTGAAGAAAAATATATCCGGATATAAAGCGTGTGGTGCAACCATATGTTTCTGTTAAACATCTGTTTTGGACAAAGCGATATTAACGTCTTCGTGATGGCAACAGGTGTAATTAGTTAATCGGTTACTTTATTAACACCATGGGAGGTTATTATATGCTGGATAAGACATATCGACAATAAATTTGTTATTTCTCAAAAATTCAACATAAATCTTAGCGTATTGTTAAGCCACAATAAACAGCTGTATTTCAGTTATTATGTAAAAACCATCGAAGTGGGACAAAGTCATTCTACACACGAAGCTAAAATATATGCGAAACATTTCGTTGTTTCATTATTTTCTCAACTAAATTTTTAAAGTGCAGTAAATTAATTTAGATTTCTAACGTGATTCATTTGCCTCACCTACCACTATGGTAAAACCGAGGTTGAGTTTAAGCAAATGTACTTGACTTAACCAATGATAACTAGATTAAAGACAACATTTTCCAGATGGACATAAATAATGCAGACATTTTTCACTTTTACATGTCCTTAATTTTACTTCTGTACAATACGCAAATAGTAATGTTTTCAACACTACTTTCAGCAAGAAGAAGCAATAATTTTCTAGAGATGTGTTTCCAATTTGCGCTTTTTCATCAGTATTCACTTTAAAATCGTAGTATGCCCACAGTTACCTAATTTAACGGCTATACTGTTCGATCAGTTATGTTGTAAATACGACGCAAAAAAATTCCATATCATTGTGTAACTTCAGCTGCATCTGAGACCCAGTGTTTTCTGCAGGAACCTTTTCTACCGAACAGGCGATATTTTGGCCAAATCACATACCCCTATTGTACTAAGCACGTTGATTGCTATTCTCAGCAACCTTTAATATTATTATGCTGATATATTGTTATAATAAAATTAATGTATTGTAGTCTTGCATACAACGCAGGAAATTAGAAAGCGTCATGTTAGATCGAAAGTGTCAAAATGGCGTTATCACATTTATTGCACTAACGGGCTCAACTTTTGCGGAAGACACCTGATGATAATTATTAACCTCAAGTTACATGTAGTTCACCTTCCCTATGCATGTGAACGAACCATGAAGCACAACTTAAAAACGCACATTGAGGACTCATGTACGACAGTATTAGTTCGCATAACAAAGTCGAGAAATCAGTCTGCAATTGGAGGCTGTAATTGCGGTTATGATGCTTTGCCATGAGGAGACACAAAATTGATCGACCATAGTGAACGGTCTATAATCATAATACTTAACCGCATACCTGCGGCGGGTTTTTACTTATAAAATGCTGTACGATATTGTTAACACTCTAATTATTTTGTATATTTTATTGACTCTATAGAGAAACCCGGAGGATAAATGTAGTAATCAAATTTTCGTTGGTATCCCTGTGACTACTGGCGTCATAAATACCTGTGAAACTGAATTACTGAGTTACATTATAAGAACAAATGATATTTCAAACACAAACTTCCGTGTCAGTACAGGCTGGCAAATTACATAAGCACCTTGCATACAGTGCTTTCTGTGATCAAGAGCCCATGATATATAATGGCTATTTCTCATCGTCAGCTTCAACATTATCCAGGTTAGCTTCATGGGGAAACACGTCAACTATTATTTCGCCAAAAAAATTACAAAAACAGATAAATTTGCGAGCTGCCTGCGTCAGCAGAAACGGATCTATTTCATTCCGGATAGCTAAATGCCGGCTACCTTGCCGCAAAAGTATATTTGCCTAAATATTCTTATCGTCGCGGGAATCGATGTGCTGACATGCGCGAAGTGTAGCCAAGCCATCGGAGCCTGGTTCGTGATACAGGACGCTTATTAATGTGGTCCGGAGCTAGGAGCGGCTGCATTCAGGTGCTGACATATATCGGTAGGCTTAATTGCTTTCTCTTCAATAGCACATATGGTTTTACCGCCATTTTCTGACATTAAGGGCAATACTTGCATTCATGAAGACATTCGTGTGTTTCCGAATGATGCGATCAATGCACATGGGCAGACTAAAATCAAAGAGCATTGTCACGTCAAGTAAAGTCACAAATACATCTTTGTGCAACCAGAAGGAGTAAATGCAGTGCCGTACACACACGAATCGAAAGAGTATGCGAACAACGCTGACTAGGTGTTTCGCGCAGTAAGCTTCCCATAAGCAGCGAAAGCAGCCGAATAAAAGCTTACTTATTTACTGGAAACCAGTCGAGGCAATAACATATTTTCGGCGATAGCAATATAGCGACCATGGAAAGATCATTACGTACGGCCAGGCTGTTTTTCTTACTTTTGCTCGCAAACGAACCAATAACCACCTCGTTTAAATCCAAGTGTGCCGGCATTTTTTCTGCAAGATTGCCGACCTCTTATCGATAGAAGCATAACACTTTCATTCCGAATACATTGCGTCTGGCTCACGTACTCATTTTACAGCCGAACGGGTTACGGTGCGTTGGTGTTGCCTGCGGTCGATGTGTGGTGCATTCACTGTCGCCGTGGTTTTCGCTAACGTTCGGTTCTCAAAGCTGAACGGCTCAATGTGCTCTGCGATAGTAGGCACACATGTGGCGTCTGTGTCACATATTCTCCTTGAAGGCAAAGTAATTTGCGCCAATGGATGGTTAGCAATTCAACGTAGCGGTTTACGTCAGCACCTGAGTGCAGCCGCTTTTAGCTACAGACCTAGTTATTCAAACAACCTATATAATAATGATGAGCTTTTCACTTGCTCTCTATGCGTTAAAAAGCGCAACTCCGATCATGCTAATTACTCACATTGTGTTCTTACTTGACTTGCGCTTAACTGTGTAGGCTGCTAGTACGAACGATACAATTCCCTATATTTCTGTCAACCTGATAGGCTAGAAATTGCACCCGTGCATGACGGTTGTACCGATGGCTGCAAGAGAAACTCTGGCGGAGTGTGCCGAATGAATTTTGACTATACGGACGAATTTGCGTGAATGTTGATGTATTGTGGTCTTGTTTGCAAAATTCAAATTTTTCTGTTTAACAATAGGATTCCATCTTATAATTGATAGACTCCTCGACGCTGGTGAGGACTCGGTAAAATTTAGACAGTTTACCCGTCTTGAAAAGCAAGGTCATCAAAATAATCGGCTTATGAGGGTCACTTTTGTGGACGAAGCCAGTCCAAGACTTATCATGTCTCGCCTAAGTAGGCTGAAAGGTTTGGAGATCCATGTACGTCCCGACCTGGACCCAGTAGACAGGGAGCGGCTCAAGTCGGCCATCATTGAGTTGAAAAGACGCACTGGTGAGGGGGAAACAAATCTTCGTATCGTAAATTTTCGGGTGGTTTCCAACAATCCGCGAATCAGGATAAACAGGCTGCTCACACTTCAAGCACGCTCGGTAGCTCCTGCTGCGGCCTGCGAGTAGCCTTCACAAACGTTTGCAGTATTATGAATAAGCGGTCTGAGTTTTGTTATTTTGTTGCGTCTGAGCGGCCAGACGTAGTGGGACTCGCAGAGACATGGCTGCATGCAGACTTATACACTTAAGAACTTGAACTCAACGGTTACTCGTGTTTCCGATGCGATAGACTAAAGAATGCCCACGGTGGTGTCTTACTTTACATCCGGTCTTCCCTGCGTGGGAGACTTGTGAGCACCTACCGAAGTGACGATTGCCTGTGTGAGCTACTGTGGTGCTCCATCCGCCTGAGGAGCGGAGAATTGTTGTGGGCGCAGTTTATCGCAGTCCCCTTAGTCGCTGTTTGGATTGGCTGCCCCATCTTCGGACCCACATGAGTCGTCCACACTTTCTGCTTATGGGCGATTTTTACTGTCCTCGAATACGATGGCCTGATGTGCATTTGATGCTTGGACATAGTGAGTTTGAAGCAAAGTTCGTGGATTTGGTACTTGAAACTGGTGCATCGCAACACAAATGCCAGCCAACACGCATATCAACACGTTCAACCTCGTCCTGTCTCGACCTGATGTTAACGAGCTACGAACAACGAGTGCGTGACGTTAGAATCCTGGAGCCCCTGGCTACGAGCGACCACCCAGTACTGATAGTTGATATGGAATTTTCTTTGCCGTATTCACAACCGCTGCAACCAGCTCCCAACTACTGGAAAACCGACTTCGATAGTCTAGCTCGAGCCGCGAACCAACTGGATTGGTCTCTGTCACAAGCTGCATCTGATGGAAGGTTGTTGGATATTTATAAACGTGAGATTGACGTCATTGTGTTCAAAATTTGTGCCATTGAAATGTCGAAAGGTTGGACCGATTAAGCCTCATTGGTTTGATAAGGATTATGGAAACCTGGCTCGGAGGCGGCGCAGACTGTGGGACAAATTCCTTCTCTCTGGCTCTGCCAATGATTACGAAGGGTATAAATGTCAGCGGAATCTCTGCAACTGTGCGAAAATAATAAACACCGACACTTTGAAGTGCAGCTCGCATTAGCCGCGAAGACCGCCCCCAAGAGAATCTTTGCATACGTGAAGCGACGCCTGAAGCCTGCAGGTGATGTGACAGTGCTGGATGGCACGGATGGACAGCCCCATACCTCAGCACTGAGTGTGCGTCCGCGTTGGCGGAGCACTTCGCTTCTGTATTTGCGAATAACCAAGGGTCTGTTCCGAGTTCGACGTTTACCGCTTTTACCGAACTCGATAGTCTGCATTGTGGCGTCGAAGAGGTAGTTCAACTACTCGCCAACCTTGACGGCGCCAAACATGCCGGATCTGATGGGCTTCACCCACTGGTTCTCAAGTCACTTTCAACCATCCTCTCTCCTGTCGTGACTGACCTTTCCAACAGGTCGCTCTCCGAAGGTTTGTTGCCGGTTGACTGGAAATGTGCGGTGGTGAAGCCTATTCCGAAAGGCGGCGACCCTAGCAAAGTAGACAATTACAGGCCAATTTGTCTGACACCTATTTTGGCAAAGGTTGCTTAGAAAATTGTAAAGAAGAGAATGCTGCAGTTGCTACAGTCAAACGAGGTCCTGATGCCCGCACAGCACGGTTTTATGCAAGGTCGCTCATGCATTACTAACCTGCTTGTGACGAAGCATGAGTTGTTGAAGGCAGTATTCAAGGGGAACTGCGTCGACGTGATATTCATCGATTTCAGTAAAGCGTTCGACAAGGTCAGTCATGAGGTTCTCCTTCACAAACTCAGCATGTGTGGCGTCGGTGGCTCTCTGCACCGGTGGATCAGCGACTTTCTTTTTAGACGAAAGTGGAGAGTACAGTTCGACGACCATCTAACTGACTGGTACCCCTCTACAATTGGGGTGCCTCAAGGCACTGTGCTGGGGCCCACTCTGTTCCTGATCCACATCAACGATCTACCGCAGCTTCTCTGGTCGCCGTGTGCCTTGTTTGCGGATGACATGAAGATTTGGAGAGAAGTCGACGCTCCCGATGACTGTGGCCTACTTCAGCAAGATCTCAACCGCTTATCCACATGGTATGCAGAAGTTCTTCTCCCGGTCAACCCAGCCAAGTCTGTATATATGAGCCTGGGGAACGGTGCAGACGGCCGAACCTACACTCTTGACGGCTAAACGCTATATCCCACAACCTCCGTGAAGGACCTAGGTGTACTCCCACGCTACGATTTGAAGTCCGTGGACAACACGAACAGGCTATATCGGAACGGACTGTGCATGCTTTGGGCGCTCAAACGTTGCTTCGGCACATGGTCTGAAGAGGTTGCCACTCGCCTGTTCTCTTCTATCATTAGACCAGTGCTAGAGTGCGGTTCGCCCGCCTACTTTCCGATTACCCGAGGCGAGGCACAAAAGATCGAACGGGTCAAACACGTTGCTACCAGGCTCATCCCGAGTTTATGTGGCTTTGGGTATGAAGACTGGTGCGAGAAACTAGAGCTCTACACCTAGTCCTACCTTCGGGTGCGAGTCGACCTCATTATGACCTACCGAATTCTACATCTTGGTGAGTTCCCTATGCTAAGGCCAATACTGCACTTACGAGGACCTTGCAGCACACGCGGACAGAGATACAAACTTGTCGTGCCGGATATGAAATGTGTTCCCCACCCACTGGGCTTCGAAAGAGAATGGTAAACATTTGGAACGTTTTGCCCCAACAAGTGATTGAGGCAACATCTGTGCAGCAGTTCAAAACGTTGTTAGATTCGTATTTTGAATCTATTCGCTTCAGAGAACGACTGCACACTTACGATGACATATCACATTTGTGAATCCTGAAATATCATAAGTCGAATATTTTAAATATTACATGAGAACGACGATGATATCCATGGTTGACAAATTTATAACGTTTTTAGTCATTATTCGAAAGAGTTTTACAGAATTCATTTCTACTTGCTCTATAATACAGCATTCAGAATTCAGTAATTTTGCGATATAATATCAGGAACGCCAAAGTCCGGGGTGAGAGCTTAGTTAATGAAGATTAGTCGCAACACATAAACGAAGTTAACATTTCCTAGCAATTTTGTATTAGTAACGGTGAAAATTGTTATACGCATGCCAATCTTTTAAATCTTTTGATTCTCGCAAGTGACAAAATTACGTTAAAGTTCATTTGCGCAATAATTCATAAATTAGCAACCTGTAGTTATCATGCGATACGATCAATTTCGTTTATGAATTTATCTTTCCTCAATGTACTCTCACAACTATCCATAAGTAAATTCAGAATAAATTAAGATGAGAAGCTATGTGTTAAATTGCGTCTATCAAATGTTTGACAGGTTCTTATTTACGGACGTCTCATACTGAATACTGAATACTGTAGTTTGGAGCAAGTAGAACATAATTCTTTACAACTCCATCAGGTGATTATCAAAAAAATTTAAAATAAATAAATAAACACTTCCGGTGCTTATCCTGAGATGGTTCAGCAAATCCTTTTGTAGCACACAAAATGCTTGTTCACGCATTGAGTCACAAGTGGGAGATTTCGTTGGCAAGTGACAAGCGTTCTCTGAAACTTATGTTAGCGGAGTGTACATCAAACAAAAATTTGAATTTCTGCACAGATTCGGCCTCGACGACGTATTTTGGCAGACTGTTCCAGGCGCGCACAAACATCCGCTCGAAACACAGGGAGTGTGGTATTTGCTTCAGATTAGGTACCAAGAATTTGTACCTGTGCCCAAGTGTGGTGCATGGTTTTGCAAGTGGAGTAACGATCTCAGCATGGGAAATGACCGAAATATAACATACGGTAGGTCAGAATAAGATCCACTCAAACACGGCGATACGACAAGGTGTAGAGCCCAATTTTCATGCACCGGTTTTCGTACGATAAGCCTCTCAAGCTTGGGATCAACTTCGTGCCGACGTGTTGTACTCGTTTGATCTTTTGCGCTTCGCCGCGAGTGATTGAACAGTATGCAGGCGAGCCGTACTCTAGCATTGATCTGACAATGGAGGAGAAGAGGCGAGTGGCGACGTCCTCAGAACAAATGCAGAAGCTTCGCTTCAGCGCCCAGAGCATGCGCAGACCCTTTTCGATACAGTTTGTTGGTGTTGTCAACGGACTTCAAGTCGCAGCGTGAGAGTACACCGAGGTCCTTCACGGAAGATGTGGGACGCAGCGGTTGGCCTTCTAGGGTGTATGTTCGTCCGTGAACAGCCTTCCCGAGATTCATGAATAGGGACTTTGCCGGGTTGACCGGTAGTTAGATTTCAGCAGACCATATTGCGTGGCGGTCGAGGTCTTATTAGAGAATTTCACAGTCATCGAGAGTATTAATGTCTTGCCAAATTGTGAGGTCATCCGCAAACAGTGCACACGGAGACCGTAGAAGCTGGTGCAGCTTGTTGATGTGGATGAGAAACAGAGTGGGTCCCAGTACCGTACCTTAAAGTACACCACTGGTCGAGGGATACCATTCGGTTAGATGGCCGTCCACCTGTACTCTCTACTTTCTTCCAACCAGAAATTCATGTATACATCGGATTAACCATCCTCCGACTCAACACGACCTAAACCTCTCTAGAAGCACTACATGATTAACTTTGTCAAATGCTTTGCTGAAGTCGATGTAGATTGCTTCGACGGACATTTCCCGGTTCAGTGCTTGCAACCATTCCTGTCTCGTCACAATTAAGTTGGTAACACAAGAATATCCCATTCTGAATCCGTGTTGTGCCGATGTCAGAAGTTCCTTTAATTGCAACAGATGGATTAAACGCTTTTTTACTACCTTCTCGATCACCTTGGCCAAAACGGGTGTAAGACAAATTGGCCTGTAGTTATCCACCATACTGGGGTCGCCACCTTTCGGTATCGACCTCACAACCGACCGCTTCCAGTCGTTTGTCAATGATCCCTCAGACAATGTTTTGTTGAACAGATCCGTAACGGCAGGCGAGATAATGTCAGCTAGTGAGTTAATAATTAGCGGATGAAGCCCGTCAGGCCCTACAGGCTTTGTACCGTCAGGGTTCGCAAGTAGCAGGCGCACCTCGTCGGCATTACGAAAAAAAATGTTGAGTTCTACAGGAACGTTACTCGCTGAGATGGGTATGGACGCCGCGTCGTTTGCAAACACGGAAGCGAAGTGAGCGTCCAATGCGGACGCGTGATTGGAACTGGAAGTCAGCAGATGTCCGTCCGGGTCTTCCAGACATGTCCCCTTACCTTCTGGCTTCAAACGGCGTTTCACGTAAGCAAAGATCTTCTTTGGGGCAATCCTCGCCTCAGTTGCAAGCGTTTCTTCCAACTTCCGGCACATTATCAATTTCACATTGTTGCAAATATTGCGCTGTTTTTTATATGCTTCGTAATCAGTGGCGGAGCCAGAAAGCGAAATGCGTCCCACATTCTTCGCCGTAACCGAGCCAGCCTACCATATTCCTTGTCGAAACAGTGTGGTTTGATTGGTCCAACTTTCCGAAATTTCCGCGGTAAAAACTGAGAACAAAGCGAAGCCAATCCTTCTTTTATTATTGGCCAACCGTCCTCCACAATCCATTTGGCTCGCTGCATGATTTAATCCATCGAAATCAGTTGTCCAGTAGTTGTAAGCTGGTTCCACTAGAGATACACTCAGCAAGTTCATTTCCATAGTGGCTAGCAGCACGGAATGGTCGCTTTTTGCTAGGGGCTCCTGGATTCGTATGTCATGCAACCGCTGTTCGCAATTCGCCACTACCAAATCTAGGCACGATGGGTTTGAACGCGACGTCCTGCGCGTAGGTTGGCATATGTTTTGCGATGCCCCATTTTCAAACAACAAATCAACAAACTTTGATTCGACTTTAGGATACTCGAGCATGAGTTGGATTTCAGGCCATTGATGTGGGGAAAATTGAAGTCACCCATGTGTAGAAAACATTGACGACTCATGTTGTTCCGAAGATGCGGTAGCCAATCTAAATAGCGGTTCAGAGGGCTACGGTAGAATGCAACTACTGTCAGCTTGCCGCGCTTGAGGTTGATCGAGCACCATGTTTGTTCACACAGACCATCTCCACTTCGGTACATGCTCACAAGCCTCCCACGCAGAGAAGACCGTATATAAAGTAAGGCACCCCCACGAGGGTTTGATATTCCATCGAAGCGAAAGCATGAGTCGCCAATGAGATCGACTTCTTCTGCCATTACCTCAGATGTTACCCATGTCTCCGCTAGTCCTATGACGTCTGGTCGCTCAGAGGCAAAGAAGCGACACAGCTCATCCCGTTTGTTTATTAGGCTATAGATGTTTGTGAATGTAGCACGGAGGTCCTGAGAGGCACTGCGGGAAGTGCCTGGAAGTTGATCAACCGACTGATACGGGTTCGTGCACCCTTGTTTATTACTTGAAAATTTACTATTGTGTAGATCAGTTTTGCCTTCTTCTGTACGGCGTTTCAGCTCAAAGACCGCAGTCTACAAGCGTTTCCTCAATTTGGGTTCCAAGCCTCGGCGGATGTGAAACCTGGTGCCTTTAAGCCTGGAGAGACGAGACAGAATGAGTTGTGGCTTGTTGTGGTCAGCAAAGGTGATTCTTAAAGGTCGACATGATTGGTTAGTATGCTGACCAAGTCGGACTACTTGTGTAATTGTTACGCTGCCTTCAGCACATCCAACAGTTTATCAGCGATCCTCTGAAGGAACTTAACATTGTGATTATAACGTTTCTGAGGGTTTTCATCTTTCGACTCTAGTGCATGGAACACCATGAGACTATAACGCCTCAGTGAGATCGGTGAAGAATTTGAGGTAGCAGGAGTGGAGGGGCTTGTCGATTTGGACGGTCATCTATCGGTAGGGGGAGGCAAAAAGTTGTTGCGTGCACTTTTGCGTTTTTGAATGATCCATTTATCTTTAGTGTTCAGAGGTTCACAGGTATGCGTTGTAGGCTTAGGGGGCTCCGACTCTGTGTCGTCAATCTGTGTGGGACCATTGTTGTGAGAATCGGTAGAGGTAGAATACGTTGGCGGTGTTGCAAATCGTGCAGTTGCAGGGGAAGGGGAGTTCACATAGGTATTCTCACCAGCGTGTTTGACCACACGAGCTGAATGAGGTGGTTTCGTCTGGAAGATGGCTTTTCCCGGAGCCGGTGGTGGTCTCCTTGCTTTGTGTTGTAGTAAACCGCGGCATTTATCACACATAATAACACACAGTTATCACACAACGCCAGGCGACTAAATAAACCTATTAAAAAGTAAGTGTAGTGATCATCTTGTGTCTACGGAATATATTTACTATAGAATAAAACATGTCACTACCAACGATTAATGACGGATTGCGGATAACCAATTTCACTATAAGGACAGGAATAACTGCGAAATAAAGTGTAATTTCCTAGATTATCTTATTCAGTTTGCACTATTCAGTAAAACTATTGGGGAAGCAGTAAACATGTATTTGTCAATTAGTTAACACTGCTCAGATGGTCAGGCAATTAACGTCTTCGCAGCATTAGACATGAAATCAAAATTATATGTAAGTTATCCAATAAATAGAAGTTACTGACAAACGCGTTGTTCATCTTGATTTATCTTACACTGTGTCTTTCAATTAGATAGCTTTCCGTGACAAGGAAATTATTAAAATTTATTATGCGGTTAATAGCATTTATTTAACCTATGTAGCTATTATGATCTCCGTAAATCAGTTTGTCAGCAAACCCTTGTAAACAATGTATTAATCACCCGAATTCAAAAATCAGTACGCCATACTTCTCTCACTAGCACAGAGTAAATAATAATTCTCACATTTATCACAATGGCAGCCAACTAGTGAGGAATAATTTTCATAATTTTTATAGATTAAGGCAATAGATCGAGATATTTCTTTAAGCTATAGTACTGAAACACGTTAAAAATAGCCATTAGATTGTTTAAAAGGCACAAGTAGTTTTCAAGAATTATGGAAAGTAATTTCTATTGATCAACCAATTTTAAAAGCGCTGTATGGTGTATTTATTCCATTTTTAGAGAACTTTTTAATACTATTGATATTTTAAGTAGCATAAGATAATGACGCTTTGCTTCCCTTCGTTCGAAGGTCTATACTTCATTCCTTTTTAGCTAGCTATTTGGAACTAATAATTGCTGCCATGTACATGTTTCAAAATTTGAGTTTGCTGTCATTTTAAACCATGTCTAGAGGAGATGCAAATTGTTATTTTGCTGAATTATTTAACTTTTTATATTATTTGGCAGTGATACAAAACTATATTTCGTTCTCTGATTTTACTAACAAATAAAACTTGATGTTAATACCCACCTTAAAATAATTCTTAATAACCATAGCTAGTTCGTCCTTCTCCCTTGAATCTCACTTTGTCTAATCATAGGTATCTAAGCACCGAATAACTTTGCTGTACTTTACGAAACGTTTTATGTCTTTCAATATTTCGACCAGTTTGAAAACCTATAAACACATAGCCATCGATGATGGAGGATATCAAATACTGAAATAAATTACCTGATATTTTAGGCTATACATCTAACTATTATAAATATTGACCCTCAATTCCGAAGCACCATCACCGAAATAGTCACACAACGTATCCCAAAAATCGGTACGCTTATTAATATGGCACCCTTTATCAAATGACTTCTCTTCGATGCATAATAATTTCCTTTCATGGTCTCATTTTATGCCTTCGTTTGTCTCAATAACACAGATAGAATTTGCAAAGAAAATATATCCGCTTTGCCTCCAGATTAAGTGGTACATTTGTTTCAAACGTAGTGGCTCAGCACACGGCAGAATTTACATCAGAATGACATTTCTCATTTTCCAATTATCACAAATAAGCAACCATTTGCAAGAAATATGCTTGCGGCCGTAATTTACATATCACATTTGAAAAAGCTCCATTAGTTTAAGGTTGAATTTACTAACTTTGGATCTCAGTTCGGAAGACCTAACAAAGTAATGCACTTGTTATAACATTAATGAGGATTGCTGGTCCATTTTAAAGTGCTTGTTTGGGATTTCAGTATACCCCGTGGTGGAATGGACATTGTAAAATGTACCTACTATACAAACGAAACTAATATATTCCTTGTGTATCAATTATGGGATATGGCCTGCTCTTTTTCTAACCACTAGAAACCGCATCTTTGATTTATTATTGCGCTCAGTTTCTCCAGCTATGTTAAAGAAATCGCCCGACATATTGCACGAGGTTGTCCGACTGTCCTTCAGAAGTCCAGTTGCGAAACAATATATATCGAAATATTAATAACAACATGAACATATCTACATATGTAATCAATTTACAACTTCCTTAGTTCTTATTAATCGGATAATTGCCTCCTGACAAATTTTGTTATGTGGCTATTGATTAAATACGGAAAATATATGAAAACCATCTGGACTGTCGTATTTAGTGGTTTCGGCGCAATCACTATAAATCGAAATAAATTCACATATTTGTTAACTTTCTTGGCGGACACGAAAATGATTCGCATTCATTATTTGATATACTAGACTTGTTACCAACTATACACGGCTGTAGTTCACCTCGAAACCAAAATATATGATGCGAGTCAGGCGCATGCATGAAGATTACTACGCGCTTACTAGCAATATTAAGCGCTCAGTTGTCATGCTGATGAAATGCAGAAACTAAACCAAGTTAACTCTCAACGTTTTGATCCATCGTAACCGAACAACAAGTGATTTAGCTTCCAAAGTCATCCTAAAATGACTAGGTGTAATTCACTTTAAGTACATCATTGACGTTCCTGCGTAAATTATTACCTGCTTAATGCTGTTAGAATCTTCAAGGGGAAATTATAATTATTAAATTGTGTGAACCTTATTTTTAATGTTTTCCTCATAGCTGCACACAATATATATAGCATAGCCTAGTCAGAAAAAGCAGACATGAAAAGCCTTATTTTGTTCACTAAATTATCATGTACCGGACCCGAAAATTTTCTGCATACATTACTTAACACACTATTTTGAATATTTATTATAAATGCGAAAGCTGATATTTTGCTAGTATCTTTGAATAATCTATTAATTATCTATGTCAACAATTCCAGCAATTCTGCAGGAAATGATCATCTTCCACTAAACTAAGCATAATTGCAATCTGACTATTGTAGTATAAGGTGACAAAACGTCTCAAATAGTGAAATCCTGATTCGGCGTATTCTTACCAACTCCTCACAAAGCGGCGGCGTAATTTCGAATACCTCTAGCTTATCCAAAATCATCAACCCACTGTTATTTTGCTACTAATGACTGTGGCTCATAATCTACAATCGTCCATCTTGGCATGCAAAACGCAATTGGTGTTGTTCCGTGTTATTATATGTTATTCAAAGGAACTGGATAATGCTTAGTTTTTCCCAGTTGTTATAACTCGATCCCCAACATAATCAGTGGGCATACGTCATTGATATAAATAATAAACGATGCTTAAATAAGTAATACGTTATTGATAGTTTAAGGAAAAGTGTCCTGGGTTCTTTATTATTCACAATATATATGTTACTGCTAGTTTAAACGTCGTTGTTTCCCAAAATGTTTTCGTCAATGACTTTTGCATATTGAACAATACGGTAATATGACGAAACCCGGTGTATGGATGTATTCCGTATTGAACCCTCAGTACTAGTATCAACAACTCTTATGATCGTGGTTGTGAACAAACAAGTTTGAGTTTCAAAATAATGGCGGATATTTCACTTATATGTCCATGAACGTCCTAAGCTCATAACTAATATGTTATAAAGATTATCATGGCTGGCTACCTTCGGCTTATTACAACATACACGGCGAAACGAAGGAAAAGAACATTATTTTGTAGCAACAGAATTACGCATGCTTATCTGCGCTGTTTTGGTGACGCGTGACTACTATAATTCTAACTATTCATGCAACTGGCAACCTGCACGATCACACATTTTTAAAAGTGCTGAGATGCTGGTCCAAGTTACGCTGAAACGACATGGTTACCTGATACTTAGGAAACGTATTAATAACACTGTTTAATCAGCTCTTAGGTGATATCCTCAGCGCAACTCAAAATGAAACATATACGATTGATTATTGGTGCCCTAATTTCAAGATACTTTCCTAACAAATGCCACTTGATATAACGTATGCGTGAAATCACACCTGGAACTCTTCTTATTGCCAGTTAACAAAACTGTATTCCATATGTGACCTAGGGATATTATACTCAAGCAATCTTATCGTCGTTGTACATGCTAGACCTAAGGCAGTTTAGTTATATCGGTGAGTCAAACGTTGGTTCAATTAACTCCATTACATTATTTTTCAAATGTCATGTACAAAGTTAAACAGGAAAACTACGAGACTCTGGAATCATAACGTACCGCACTTCTAAAGTGTGGAATCGAAAAATATTAGTGCAGTGTGTAAAATTTAGTAACCAGGGTTAGCTTGGTATATACCATTGCATTATCAGCTATGGAGGTAAGGATTACATCATAGTAGGATAAGTAAGGATTGCGCTGGAGCTGCCATTAACAAATCAACAGTTTTGCCACTCATAATCAAAGATAACCTTTCTAAGACCAGTAAATATATAACAGAGCTGGCAAGGTATAGAATTTGATGCATATATTCGAATTAATTTTGCGAAACCCAAAAACGAGCCTTAGGACACATCTCCATTAACCGTTAATTCCTAGTATGGAACATATATTTATGTGTCATGCGTGCAATGTAGTCAGAGATAATAATTATACATTAAATCCCAGCATACATAGACCAATTAGGACAGAAGAAATGTCATTTGAAATTGAGGCTATACTGATAATATTTAGGTGCGAAGTTTTTCCATAGTAATCTTTGCTTGAGTACGTAATTTATTATGAGCTGTTACAAGCATATATTTTATCGAATGGCAGCAATTTATTTTGTGGCGTTTTGCCTAAAGTCCTCTGTAAAATGTTTTATCAATTACTAATATTTAATTATTTCATTTTGTTACTGCATGCATCGCCCACATGTATTGCGCTGTTTGACCGTTCTCTTTCCGGAACTTCTTCAAAAATTCTAAATATTATCGTTAAAATCCTTAAGTTAAGTTTCGACTTGCAGTAACTGCTTTTACTTGTTTGGACAAACTTGCTTTGCCAACATACACTCCAGGGATTCGTGCTCAGCCCACTAATTTGCCTAATCTTCGTGAGCAACATATGCAACTGGATCAAAAATAGACACCTATTTATGCTTGCAGATGATGTCAAACTGGTCTACTCATTTTATCCAGACCTATTACAACGGTGTCTGGGTAGCATCTTTGGAGACCTATCCTCACTAAATAGAGCTAGTGAGTTTATATTAATAAAAGGTCACTGCAGGGAAATCTCAACTACTTGGGTACAGATGTCGCATCAAGAATGCTCTGGCACACTTTTTGGAAACTTGCTCTCAAAGTCTGATTCAGTACGGGATTTAGAAATTAAATACCCCAAATCTTTCAGTTTCCCCGGACATTTGCTTTATCAGATTACAAAAGCAAGGCAGTTATGCAGATACATCACCAGAACTTTCTCCCTACCTGATGCACGCCTTGAGTCATTCCAAACAATAATACGACCGAATATGGAATGTTTTATTATTGTGCACTGCCAATTTAGAAATAAAGTCAAAACGGATTTTGAAGATGTCAAACGATTTATGTAGCTCATCACGGGACGCTGCTAAACGTGGGTTATTATGCTCGCTGTCGATAACTTCAACGGAATCCTCTTAGGCTGAGACGCCTCATAAACAAAGGTGTTCCCTTATATAGCATTATAAGTAAATAATCTACGAAGACAACACCGTACTAGGATTGTGGAAGACTGCATTCTAACCAATACGTGATGGTGGCTATTGCTGCTCACAACTCCTTCTGGTCATGAAACTCGATCAAATTACTTCTTGGTTGTATTGCTCTGTGGAACAGTATGATCCCTACAGATACGCACAAGTGCAATATATGTCACATTTCGAAACTTCCTTCTGAGTTCCTCACCATGTCAAATATTTTGACGAAGTCTGACTCAGAAAGCCATAGGAACATTGACAAGCTGGTATAAAAATCATAAAAGTATTATTTGTTTAGAACTAGACTACACCCTACATGTCTTTGCCTACAATGTTAAATGCTGTGTCTGCGCAGCATAGTACCTGATCCCTCATATTATCTACTCCTGATGCACAAAAACTAGAAAAAGAGTATAACGTATCGATTAATTTTACTTAGTAGGTCCTCGGGTCAAGAACCCAAGGACAAATAATAGACTGATACGAAATTAGCTTATTTAAGTTTCTATTATTTTTATGATTTACACCGAGTAAACTTTGAAACATAGTCATTATACAAATAAGCGCTTGCTCTTATGGGGCAGTGGCAATTTGTCGATAAATATAATATTTTAATTAATTATTTATTTTATTTAGATTATAATCCAGTATACCAGCAATGGTAGCGTAATCATTAAAATGAATATTTTTGGGGTAATATGTTTTATTTTGATTTGTGCAGTTAAGAAATGTGTCTTTAAAACATGAAAAGACAATAAAAATGGCAATTTTTGTTCAAGTTAACTGGGACCCAATTATTAAGAAATAATAATTGAAAACGTTTGTGTATGTGTTAATTGCATTCACTTGTTTATCGTTTAGGCTAATAAACCTTATGCAATTGGAAGCAATTTTTGAGATTTCCAAAAATAATATGGTTGAATCAGTGGTTGCTGTTTAAATAATGCAAAATGGACCCATTATGTCATATTACAAATGAAATCCAGTTTCGTAACGGAAGTTACACTAGCACTTAAATGCATTTGCCCATCATTATATCAAATAATGAAATCTTTATATTTCAACATGTTCTCAATTTTTACAAGTGCATTATATTTGGGTCTTCATATATAGACCAACAATTTTGCAGCTACTGTTGCATATAAATATTCTAGTTAATGTCTATTAAAGTGTTTGCTTTTACAAGAAAAATTGATGCAACAGAAATTATTTGATAGAATCCACTACATTTCTACCGGTGAAAACCTGCCATCTTATAAGCTAGTATATATGTATTTACCTGTGTCAATACTTCTGATGATTTTAATGGCGTAAATGGTTTAATTGCTACCAGAAATAAATATAAACGCGGTTAAGTGTCATAATATTTGCAAGTAAATAGTACAGCACATCTTGCAATATCCATGACCGCGTATACATAATAATCAGGATATTGTGCTACGGAACTGTGGCCAATCGCATCCATCCGTAAAGCATTCCAGCAGCAGTTAATTGGATAAGCGCTGTTAACCTCAAATATGCGAAGTCTATTATTTACTATATTTCTGTTTAATGCTTGTTTAACATAGACGCCTTGGACAAACACATTTTATGAAGCAAATAAATTTGTCGTTGACAGTGAGACGTGGTGTGCTAGGTTATTTAAAATATATTGTATGCTTTGCTACTGCAAATATCTAACTGAGGAGGGAAAGCATAACAAAATGGATTCGAACACAGGCAAGAACTACCATCTCATTCTTAGGAAATTGTACCCGTATCTTCTATTTTGGTTATTTCGTCAAACACAAATATGTTAAGCAAACACTCATATCACCTGTACATCTTTTCGCTATTTGAAATTATTTGATGGGTTTTGCATGACCTCCACATTGCATGTGTATCCAAGACATGGCTGGTTCAAATGTCAGAACGGAAATGGATATTTCGTTTTGGATTATACGTAGAAAATATTACGTACTACGTGGATCATAAGGAACATAATTCACCACCAAAATAAAATTTCCAAACAGAAACCGTAGCACTTTGATATTTACTTGAACCCGGACCGATTAACTTACAACAGCATTTGTGGATACCTGTATCTTACTGGTACTGGTTTTGGCCAATTCCTATTAATGGAGTCTATTTACAAGGAAGTATGAACCAACTAATTTGTAATTAATAATGGCAGCTGTATATAACCCTTATTTTCATAACCCGAATATTCAGCTGGTACCCATCGGATATTCAGCTCTTTCCACAGTACAGAGTTGAGGATAGCTTTAGTATTTTCTATTATGTATGGCAAAACAGAAAATGAAAATTAGGTCACAGTAACGACAGAATGGAATGCATAATTACAGAAACGATTTTAAAGAACTGCACCAGTTATGCGAATAAATAATTTGTTATGACTTAATTATCCTGCAAATTTCAAAGAAGATTCTTCTTTGGGATATTAATGAAAAGGACCAAAGGCCTTTGAGGACTAACTGTCCGCAACGGAGGATCACAAGTTTTAAGATGTAGTACTGTTCTACCCAAAAACGTATCACGGTTCCACAGTATATATTTTGTAACTTGTCAAATTTTAGAAAAATTATCATAAGGTAACAATGGGAGCAATATAGGTTAAAACAGCTGGATAATATATAGCGTAATTTACAAAACTTAGCTGTTGTATATCTGCATCGCAAAAGTATAATTAATGTGTCCTAATGTAACTATGATCTGATGTATTATACCGAATTAGCTGGATTTTTGAACATTTCAACGAGACAAATCAATATACGTTACGGAAGGTTCTGCTTTACTCGTACATATAACTCAGCTCAAATTATCCCTTAATATCTCACATTTCTATAAACATTTCTGTAAAGTAAAAGACGGTAGATGCTTCATATACCTACGTCTCACTTTTACTGCTAAACGACATACCAAGCTACAACTATTAAATGCTCATGGATTTTCTTGGTTATCCGAGTTAAGAGCCTTTGGTATCCTTTTGCTTGTATCTATATATAATCACCAAATTCTATAAACATGAATGTAGTCCGCATAATTATGGATTTTATATTTGTATCGGAGTTGTCTCACAAACAAAAAATAACCAAGATTATTTCCCACTTACTCATGATAAACTAGATTATAAACGCGTCCTTCATTTATTCCACCAGATTTTGTAGTTGGACTCAGTTGGTTACAGTCCCAAATAGGTTGGCGTACACATTAGAGTTGATAATTAAATTGTATTTGTCCAATGCACAGACCGACGTCTTAGAGAATATCTCTGATAGCGGCCCCAAAATGATACGTTTCAATGTTCACTGTATGAATGGAAGGATTATGGTGAGTATTTTTGTTCGTCGCAATCAGCTGACCATTCAGATATGTCGACCAGCTGTCCGGAAAAGTACCAGAAGGCCGTTTCGCCCTATTGAGGCTCATCAGTGGTGCGCCGGAAGTCCAACCGCTCTCATCTGCATGGCAGGTGCCTGCATGGCAGTGGAGGATGCGTCGGGCTATATCGTATTTAGCTAACAATTCTCGATAGTCAGATACCGTCCTCCATGACGCAGTTGCACAGGCTGCGGGCTAGTTGGCAAGAGCCACTAGCAGTCATGATTTCGATCCTCCGCAGAGGACCGAAGGAGACGTTTGAGATATCTTTGCTACGGCGGATTCTTTAGGCAACATTTCATGTTTGTGATTAGGTCAATTCAAATAGAATATATGTCAAATGGAAACCGTCATGGCCCGATAAGTAACAGTAGACGGAACCAGTACCTTCAATAAAAGAAGTCTCCAAACTGATAAATAAATTAGCTTATGCCATGCAAAGGAAAAACCGTGCAAAAGATTCAAAGACAAATAAGCACTCAAGCTTGTTTATGGCTCTCACACAAGGTGCCGAGATAAAGTGGCCCATGGACAGGTGTTCCACATAGACAGGTTCATGCTTAGGGGAACATAATTTGCTTCGACTGAATATGTGCAATACACTTAAAAATGGGGAGGATTTTCAAAAGCATATTTGTATTCCAATTTAGTTCATAGCAGTAATATTATGTACTTTAGTTAAAAAATTATTACCAAGGATATAACAGTTTCATTAGGTGTAAACATTTTAATCAAAACTCGCACATCAGCATATACCAAAGTTTTAAAGAAAATCATACAAGTGATTTTTCCCTTTCCGTATCCTTTTATATAACAAATAAACATTCGGTACAAAGTCTGTTGCTTGGAATTTGTGCTACAATAGATATGTTCATGATAATTAAGAGCATTCAATTATTTCTACTATTAATTGTGTAGCAACGCAAAATGTCAGTAGCACTTCGTTTGTCCTTGAATTTGTACTTTTCCAGGATGTCTGTATAATCGTGTTCCTGTTCTTCGTCCGCGTAACTGATCACATTCTTAGCTGCTAAGATTAAAATGTCAGAAATATCACACTTTCCTTCGGTTTGTTACAACTTTGGAGATTAGAATTAAACAAGCTGTTGACAGTTATTTCGCATCCAAACTTTGTAAAATTATAGAATGCAGGTTGCAGAAGTTTAAATATTTGCTCCGCTGCCTTGGGTCCAGTATGCATTGCTACGTTATACTCAACGCCTTCATCACAAAGGAAAGATTTTCTATAAATGATGTAGAAGTTTCTTTGGTTTGTAATTAATTTAATTGTCGGAGTAACAGCATGGTGAGCGTTTAAACTAACGTGTGGGTGTTAGGTTGCAGAAACTGCATTATGATATTATTGTGTTATATTTTGTGGTAAATACTTACACTGTCAAAAATGGAAGGTTGCGCTTATTTGGCGGTATGCCTCTGTTAAAGTATGCAAGCCTTTGTTCAACCATAACTACAGCATCTAAGCTTTCTTAGTAATATTGTAATTTACGTGTAGTATGTCCATGTCGAACTATTTAAAATTTCGTGTGTTACCCAAATTATTGTTTATTACTTATAGTTATCAATTCCATAGGATATTATTTTGCCGCATAACTGAGTTTCATCACTGCTTGATGGCTCCTGTGTAACTCTATCCAATTATAGCATTGTTTTTCTTTTGGACTTCCTTTCGCATGACAACTTATTTGACCTTAACCTTAAAGCATATGGAGTTAAGTGACCAGCATATATTTAAGGTAATTTTGCTGTCCAGTATGATGCAACGCAGATATCTGAGTTAACACGTTCCCCATATTCCTTACAAAGCACAACATTGTGTCAAATGATAATGTAAACAGCCAGCACTTTGATGCTTCAAATTGTACATAGTTCAATTCGTTTCAAAGTTCTCTGCCTGTATTTGAACCACTGGTCTAGATAATGGAATTTCTTGCAATTGCCGTCTGACAACATTTTAGAAGAAAGTTTCGTATATTTTCACTACATTCTTATTTGCTATTCTATGTCCCAAATATTATTTCATTCATTTGAGGCGTGTTTATATTACTGGAATTCCCAATTTTACTTCCTAGGATTGGTCTGTTTCTTTATCCTATTTAAAATGTGGCCGGCAGTATGTGGTAGATAACTAGGAAAGAATTTTTGCAATAGCTTTACTTTCTAAAATATATATGTACTGAAAGTATGTGTACCATTTTTAACTAAGATTGGGAAAACTTACAGGTTTTTCCTACATCATATACTCCATATAAGGCCAAATATGGACTCTCAAATAATACGTTCACTCGGTATAATGAGTCAGTAACAATTTAATCTTATCAAATCATAATACAAGAAACCTTCTTCTTTATCGCTTTTTTGCATAATATTCCAGAAAAGCAGTTTTGCACACAAAGAACATATCTTAAACCTATTAGCTAGCAAACGTTAGAAGCAACAATTGACCACGTTGTGGCTAATAAAAATGTACCCATAATATTTACCCGTTTCGGTCAGCATGGTAATTATACAGATTTGGAATTATTTGCTACGATATTTGCATATATTTCCACTGAAAGTGCAATTATTATTATCAACGTATCTAGCTTTCAGAAAATTGGTCTAATTTATGGCATTATTTAAGTTCTCTTAAAACGATCAAATGATTACGAATAATGTATCACTTCCCCTTTACAAATCAACTGTCAGCTCAAGTAATTTCACCTATATTTACAAGCACTATGCTCAAAACATAAATTGCATATCTATGTTACCAGGAAAGGATGGACTAAAACCGTAGTGTGTAATCATAAGCAAACCGTTTACTTTGTGTAATGGCACTCGTGTTTGCACTAACAGTAGCAATGTGCAACGTAGCATTTAGAAACTGTCAGGGCAGGTATAATTTGATGTACTCATGCGTAGAGGATTTTTATGTAATTAAGCGAGGTTCTTGGCAGCCAGTTCCCAAATCAGATAGTCGTCCACATGCCCAGAAATGCATTAGACTGTAGTTTCAGCCTGTTTGGCATCGTCAGTAGTGGACGTCGTGTCTTTCGCGGCAAACCATGTCCTCTGCAACGTTCGTAACTTGCACGGCAGTGGAGGATAAGACGCGCTTTATCGCAGTTAGCTTGTAAATCATGACGGTCTGAAGATGTCCCCCGTGGCCCAATTGCATAAGCTACTGACTGGCTGTTCAAGCCGCTGTTGGTCATGGGTTCGAATCCCGATGGATCCGATGGACTCGCACTACGGACGATTACCAACAGGCTGAAACTGCAGTCTAGTGCTTTTCCGGGCATGTGAAAGACTATCTAAATTGGAGACTGGTTGTGAAGAACCTCACTTATTGCATGCAAACTCCAACTTTCGCCTCAATGCCACCATCCAGTCCGGGCAACCGTACAAGGAAACGGGTTAGTGCCTTATTCTTTGAAACTTCTGGGCGTGCATCGGGAAGCTCGTTCAGGTTGGCTGAAAGCAAAATATTAGGTATCGCAACTTGTGCAACCCAAAGCAAAAATCCATTCTGGGGGATCATTTCATTCATTCTATGGCGAAAGGACGTAAATGCTGCAGGTGTGTTGTCGGGTCATGCAACCTGAATGTACCGGGATACAAGCGCAAATAATGAATCTCTATTTGTCTTGTGACGCATATATGTGAACGTGATCAGAGCCTTGTTAAAGAGCTGAATTAAATTTAAACGTTCGTGCGGAATACAGTCATGTGTATAGACCTCCGGTAAGGGATTCGACTGTGGACGTCAGCGGCGGTGTTCTGTCTGCACGGAATATACTGAAACTTGTATGTGTAAGCAGATAGAGTGAGGGGATGCAAAGCATTATGGGGAAGGCCATTATTTGAATTCCAATTTCGTGCGGAAATAGCGATATAATGTTCATGACAGCTGTAAGTATCACGAAATGTGGACTGAGCAAGTGCTGCTGGAATCGATTAATCCCAAAGATGACAGCGGCCGCCCCATGCTCTAACTGAGTTTGATCCCTTCTGCTGCGGTCAAGGTTTGTGAAGCATAGGCAAAAGGTCGCTGAGAGCCATCAGGTAAATTATGTAGCTAAACCACCCCAAGGCCGTTAAGAGAAGCATTGTAAGTGAGAACAATATGTTTCAGTGGATCGTAATGTACGAGGACCTCAGCTGTCGCCAAAACGTTTCTTTACTGCGTTGAAAGCATTATCGTAAACACCGTTCCATTACCACGACTAATGTTGCGCAAAATTTGATGAAGAAGATGTAGGTGAGTTCCTTCTGCTGGTATGAACCTGGAGAACTGTGTGACTGCTCCTAGAATGGAGCGTAGTTCGTTTACAATTTAAGCGGTGGGGCTTTATAAAGTGCACTGAATTTCTCTTCTAGCGGATATAACCACACGCCCGAGAGTCTGTACCCAAAGTGTGGTAAACTCGGTACAAAGAATTCACATTTTGCTTTATTCCGTATCAGCATGGATTATATTAGCTGTTTTACAACAATATCCAGGGTGTGCAGATGTATAGCATTTGTGCGCCCGGTATTTAGGATGTTATCTAGATAAACACATATGTTCGGTATTCCTTTCACTAAGGAGTCGATAATTTGTTGGATGATGGATGGTGTAGAGCTTATTCCGAAAGGCATGCGTATGTAGTGAAATAAGCTAGTGTGTTTTGTGCATCAAAGTGCTAACAGAGGAGAGCATGAAACCCAGCAAACTGAAAGACCACATCGAACGAGGTCATTCCTAGTTGGCAGGATAATGTGGTATATTATTCAAACAGAAACATGCTGCGCTCAAAAGTTCGCGTCTTGATGATATATATATATATATATAGTATCCAGACGCGAAATTTTGATCGCAGCATCTGTCCGTTTGAATAATTTACTATATTTTCCTGCCAACTAGGAATATATATACATATATATATATATGTCCCACGACACTCAGATTAATCGCTCGTACTACTATGCCCCGCTATGCAAGTGGCAAACACATGCTACTCACCGCAGTCATGTTGGCACGTTTCCGTGTTCTTCGCTGGTCTACCAGTATACAAAGCAATTACCCATCTGCTCTTCTAACACAAATAACTGGGCTAAGTGATTTCCAGTCATTTCTAACTTTATAACCTTATTCCAATGCGTCGTGAATTATCAAGTTCGCACAGGTTGTTTCGCTGAGCAGAAACATAAACATCTATGCTACACGACGATTGCGCACTACTTGCGATCAACTGTCATAAGTACTACATATTTCAACCAGAGTGTACAGTGTACCATGACTACCCAAGGCAATGAAGTAACAACACATCCATTTACAAACAAGTAATTTACTGATAAAAATATGTTTTGCATAGCTGCTAGATGAATAACACGACTGTACGTATTTACAACGTGCTGAACCATCTGCCCTCATTTATGTTGTGTCAGGCATGCTCGTGCTTCAGACAGCACCTTCTCCAGAAAACATGTCAGCCACTCGCCTTTGCTTAGAACAGCTGCGGGGTCACCTATGAGCATTTCAGCATAGCGCGCCCACATTTCTTGCTTCACATAGGAATTTATAATTCCCCAGATATACTTGATGGGTTAAGTGATGTAGAGTATAGGACCAGTCTCAGAAGTTGCCCTGATAGATAAATTTCCCCCAACATACTTGCTCCAAGTCCGTGTGGCATGACGTGTTGTCGCAAATCAAAATGTATCTTTCGGTAAACGCGGAATCTTTGGTAGCAACCCGTTAACGCAGCCAATGAGCACAGTTGTTTCTGTTCTAGATACCGCTTGAAACGAAGAAACCTATCATGCAATGCTTCGTCTTGTTGCCGACCAAGTTTACATTCTGCACCTTACTATACGCCATGGACATTGCGCCCGAGTTCCGCGAAGTTAACAGGCACTGTTGCGTCCGCAGAAAAGGTTGAAATTGGTTTCATCTATCAAAATTGATTTTCTATAATCTGCCTCAAAATTCATCAGCTGCAGCAGGAATGAATTTCATCGCGCCTTGTTCTCTAACCTGTTCAGAGATTTTGAAATTGAGTGCAAATTCTTCATGATTTTTAATCTGCCGTCTACTTACCTGACGACCGTGCTGTTTGCTACCTTAAATTCAAACTCCGATTGCAACCATAATCAAAGAGCTTCGTGGGTTACTGTTGGCTTTGCAGACTCCAACTCAACCAGAGCTTCTAAATACTTTTTGCCAACGCTTTGCGGAGAACCACTCCATGCTGTCCCCTATGTCCGGTTGACTCCCACACACGAATCCAGCTGTGGAAAGTTTTCACGTTTACGTTAAGCACACTAACAACCTGCTTCCAAATCCACTATCTCCTCATGCGTTTTAATTTTCTGCTCTTCACTTCCATGGAATGGTGAGCACAAGGTTCTCTTCGTTCCATGGCTTTTTAGTAAACTGAACGTTCACAGTGATATAGATAATTTATTTCCCTACTTATTATGTACTTATTCCGCCCCCAAATTTTCTGTGTATTGGGCTCGACCGTTTGCCTCTGTCCTACCTCGTGAGACTGACTGTCTCGTTGACCCAAATCTTGTCAGCTGTTTGCCGTCAGTCAAATGTTGTCCGCGTTGCCAGTTCGTCATCGCTGCAAGACCCCGTATGCAGGTGTGCATTCCTTGTGGCCACGGAACATAGCTGTCCCCCTACGGTGACCTTTGCTACATAAGGGCAATAGACTGTGGAGTCCACGAACCGCATAGGCTTTGGAGTCAGGTGTTTATCCGTGAGGGGAGCTGTTTTATCTCCGTGTTCAGAGATTAGCGCAGAGTTACAGTAATTGTACGGTGATCTTCCAGAAGTTAACTACCGGGTGGAAACCTGTCGGTTAATGACGTGCCCAGTAAACATATAGATGTCATTAGCAAGTTAGTTCAGAGCATTTCAGATATGCATCCAATGCGCCTCTACAGCAGTGAGTAGAGTGCTGTTCAGGATAGGTGACGAATTCCGAACGGCACCCAACTTGTTTGAAGCAACTAGTTTGCCTAATTCTAGCTGTGTCCGAACATGCTCCTTTGTGCCCACCATATTCAGAACGACTCTACAAATACAAGCGCATGATCAGATGCGAGGTAAGTACTACAACTCGATCTGCTGTCCCTTAATCAGCCCCGTCAATGGTACTCGAATATCAGGTGGTCAGCACAGTGTTGAGCAGCAAAGATTCATTGAAATCGACCTCCTCCATCCCGCAGTCTAAAGGTAACAAGCTTGTTTCCCAATCAGATTACGCAGGTTCGAGTCTGCATAGGGACGGGTTGACTCTCGCAACATCCTTGACCCAAGTGCAGCCGGTGGTATTCCATGGCCACATGGTTCAGGTACTGGGTATCTACGTACTGTTGATGCCATATTTTTCTTTCATAATCCGTCATGCGAATATCGTAGCAATCCAGACCACCGAAATCTTGTTCCAAATCTTCGAGCCTACCAATCGGTGTGTTCAGGTCTCCGAAGAGAACCAGGATATACTTACGATGATTCATATGGTGTATGTCGGTGATTTGATGGTAGATCGCATGTTTGACTGAATTCAGGCTTCAACCCGTGGGAACATGCACTGCTGCGCCAAATAGTGTTTGGTTGAATCGCGGCCTCACAATCGTACGGAGAATTCTAGTTGAATTGCAAAGGATAATTTAGTAAGTAGAATCCAAACACATAACACTGCTTCTGCTCGCGCAGTAAATATAATCACTACACCAGCCTGGTCCACGGCTACTACACTAATGTCTGCCAATAAGTTTGGCGTGCCTGTGCTCTACGAAAGATTCCAAGATTACGTAAATTCATGTCCAAGTGTGTTGTTCGCAAGTATAGATTTTCAGTTACCCAGGTAGGGGGAGGGGGTTAACTTCTCTAACCCGACCAAACCCCTTCGTTGATAAAGTCCATAACCGCAAAACACTGAGGCAAATAACGTATATCGCGAACCATCAAGAGCCGATAACATGACTATCGAGTGGTAACGAACAACCCACGGCGCCGGAACAGTAGCGGTATAGAAGTAAATGGCCCATGAAAATTTTCCTGAAGCATCCGTCTTGCTGATGAATGAGAACACAGTTGGCAGGCAAGTGGCTTAAATGTCTTCATAATGGACGATTTTAGTCCACAAAGAAGCGAGGAGTAATTGAGGTCGTTCTTCCACCGTCCGTTAGGTACTTCATTCCGGTCAAAATGTGGTCGGTCACTGAACCTATATCCGGAAACTGTGGCTTTGTAATATTTAATACCAAATGAAATAGCTAGGCTCGAACTTCCCCAGATCTGAGAAGTTTCGCTGATTGTCCGCGGCTGACTATTAAACACACCTGCGGTACAAGCTAGACTCATTCCTACTTGCCCGCAGTAGGAGGACGTTCCTCGATTCGCAATCTGCGGAGCACGCGGCGGCGTACAACGTGACCGTAAGCCGCTCCCCATGTAGACATCCCATTATTAGTTTCGTCTTTCATCCCTACTTTTCCAAACATAGCACACCTTGGTATCACCGCAGGATTAGCATGCGCCTAACTGCGGTTTCACTTTGTTATTTGTATTTTGTGGTATACACACCACCAGCATACGGGACTCGTTGAACATTCACTTCATTTCCCCTACTAAGCAATATTCAGTGTAGCGTTTACACGTTGCTTTTTTGGCGCAGTGCCAGACATCGGTGAAACAAGCACCAAGACAACATATATATCAGCTGCAATTCAATCATATTGTCCACGCTGATATCACGTCCATCACAATCGCAGGACGTCAGGAAGATTTCTGCGCTGATATCCTCGCAACATTGAAAGGGTCTATGTCCACCAGTGAACATGCGAGTTAGCGGTTTGACCAAAGTAACCTGTGGCCTCCGCGTTTCAATGAGCCACTCGTATTACGCATATAGCCCTGTGCATACTATGTGTCCACAGCAGGCAGTAGATCGTAAGAACATGCGCCTAGGGTTTAGCTAATAACTCTGATTGTTGGCAGTGTCAGAATGCGAGTAGACAGTGACACTAATCCATAACAAGCTGTGTTATAATGGTGATGTGAACAGCACTCAAATTTCATATCACTCACTGACCCAGTTACCTTTAAACTGGCCGTGGGTCATCTCAGATATTAACAAGGTACTACCCGCATCCCGCGTCACGTAATCCGTCACCGCCCATGTGACAAGTCCAACACGAGCAAACTCCGGGATCTAGTGATTCACCTACACCCCCGGTACCCTACAAATTTGTACAAGTTGCTATTTCTACAATGCATTCGACTTACGGTTGGCTGACAGAACTTGACTTAGGAACAAGCCGCACAACGGTGCGCACATTTAACAATCGTCTGGCTCAAATTTGTTCATCGGAAGGAGCAACCTGTTAGCATAACAAATGCAATTGATATCTGATTAGCTCAAGTTGTTACCTGTATGGCCTAACATGACCAGGAGATGGTATAGAGATAAGCAAATGCACAGCGGAATCCCTAACTTACTAACGTATTTCGACGCACCGACGCAGAGACGCGACCTCTCCAGCCTCCCTACACTGGCTTTTTCAGCTTCCTGCAACGGACTCCGAAACAGTACACTTTATACCAGAATGATAACGGAACCACGATATCCATCAACAGCCTAAAGTGGATTTCTTTGACGAAAAACCTACAACCCATCCTAAAGCACCGGTGCCCGCAGTGACTCCCGATCACTGAATATCCTGATACCCACCGTTATCATTAGACCCAGTACCTACCGTGCCTCAACCCCATGCAACCGACCGACGCGAGAGACAGGTCCATGTTCCGGTCCGTTTTTCAGCTTTTCTCAACGTTTGCTATTTCCACTGATACGTGCGACTCATCCACAAACCTTTTGCAAACTCCGTAGAAATATTTTAAAAAGTTTGAAAAGTTCAAAAGCATAAATGCTTATATCATGCATGTCAGGTACCCTCTCGGGAGTCAAGCCACTTCCCCCGACGCTCTCTCACCACTTTGAGTTTTACCTTGAAGGAACGCAATAACCGGAACTGCCAAGGCAACCAACAAGTAACTCCCCAACTGGCCCAACGCAATACCCGAGTAAATCGCCAACCCAACTAAGGTCCACTGCCTGATCCAAAGAAGATTCAGTCGCCCTATGCCGCAGAGGGCCACGTAGGGTTTCGTCCCTAAAGGCTTGGCTACACTTTGCCGACAGGGAGGCCAAATTTCTTCGTGGGACAAGGATGCCTGTATTTCTTCGTGGGACAAGGACCGTAGAATGGACTACTGTGGTAGTAGTGACACCTACTAAACCCACCGTCGTTTCTGCAACAAATGGAAAGTCCTGGACTAGCCAATAATTTGCAGTACAACCATCCCGCCCTGACGGCCAAGCTATGATGCATTCAGGTACACACTATAATCATAAATAATAACTAACATATGCCCTGACCCAGCGAAATCAGCTTCACACCTCATCGTGGAAGCCCTTGTTCCAGTCCATGCAAAAATTAACGCATATCACCACCTTCCGTTTTCCCGCACTAACAGCTCCATCGAAGCGTTCCATTATTCAGCCCACTAGGAGGAGTCCTTTATAATTTACCAGAAAATATTCTCTTTCGTTATTCTGTAAAATTGGATTTTACGGTTGCTTTAACCTTCAAAAAGTTCAATTGATTTACTGACAGTCCCACCGTTGACACAATTCATTTGGTTGTTAAATTGCTGCACTGTTTCTCACTCTGGTTGATTCGCTTCCTATTTTTGTATCCTGCACAATATACGTTGCATTTGACAGGAAGCTTAGGTGTCATTGATTGCCAAATGTATCCAAGGCGCCACTTAACACTTCTAGATGTCAAGCAGCCACCAACTATTATTATTGTCTTCTTACACATGCACGTGCAATTGCTCATAACTTGACGAATATGAGTGTTAATTTTATCTCCAATCCAAACGCTTGCAAGTTAAAATGACGGATGTCCTTGATGGTGAAGGTTTTCTATTCAGTTTGTGTTAACTCTTAGGCCGTTTTGGTCCAACACATATGAATGTCCTCGAATATACAGGATTCGAACTACCATTGTACAATTGCAAAGCCAGAGGTTCGAGATACATAGTACATGCTTTGTCTTCTCGGTTGAGCCTTAATACTTGACTCTCTGTCAGACTTGCTTCTTAAAATGTAAAGCTCTGGTGTAATACACAACACTCGGCTGCGGTTGATGTGCATTTGTCAAGGTCCCTATCTGTCTAACAACCACCACCTCGGTTAGACTGGCTCCGGAAGACAGCTGATTATTGCTGAAGGAGATGCAGATTGAACCTCCCATCTGACAGTGCTAGGCTCAAGGAGCGGTTCCATTCAGTGATGGGTGGGATATGACCGTCCACTGACTTGCTTAATTATATAAACAGGAACGCTGCTGCTGCATAATTTGAAGGGTTGTGGGCTTGCTCGGTTTAAGAAACGTTGCTATAATCCAAATTCCCCTAGGTCTTATTTCTTTGGGTTTAAAAACAGAATATTTTGTGTGTGGGTTTAGTTGTGGTTGGTGACTTCTAATTCATACATCGTCCCTCTGCAGGCGCACGCGTCTCGTAATTGTCCTTTGGAGGTCATAAACTATAGAACTCCGGAATCATATACCGCTAACCATGTGTATGTATGAGTTCTTATGTGCATGCATATAAGCATACACATATTTGTACATATATTTGTCCCATGCTGAGGCTGATGTTGCATTCATGATGTTACTTAACCAAAGCTGGGCTACACCACCTTACCTATGATCATGCAACATTAACCTAATTATGTAGATTTCGTTTAGTTTGAGTTATTCAGCACTCTCTCTCTCCGCCGCAAATGCTACTGCCCTATATTTCATATGCCTAGTCGTGACATACGCTTGGTCCAGTGCAGTGTTATGCCTAAGATGCTCTCAATGGCCGAGAATGTTGCAGCATTAATACGACGCTCAAACTCAGTGTTCCATGCATCCTGACGGATAGATGATATGAATCGAATGTATACTAACTTGCGTGGACCCAAAAGTAGTGAGCCAGCCAGAACGGAGCTAAGGTATGAGATTGCCGGTAAATCGTCGCTCATTGACCACTTACTATTCGACATGCAAATTCTCGTAACATGGAAAGTTTGGCGGTTGTTCTTACTTTCAAATGAAGGTTTTATACGTTTACATTATTTAGGTTCATGTAGATAAATGTTCTCCCATTGGGATCGTGATGTATGATACACAACTGGTAGCCCACCTGAATCCATTGCATTGGTGCGAACATTCCGCAGTTGTTAAGGCTCGGACTGACTACTGCCGCAGTAACCAGGCTCATGAATACAGGTTGCCATGCAATCTATAATGTCTGATCAGAGGGTCACTCGTATTGGGAGTGACCTGGAATAGTTTTCCAACGTCCATGTGAGTGTTGCACATTTTGAATATCGGCAACACGTAGACCGTCCAGTTACCCCTCATCTGTATGCACAGTTGAAAAGCCACAAACTGGTGTGTGTAACGGATTCAAAGGAACACTAATAAATCCCTTAGATTGGTCGCATGTCCTCAATCATTCTCATCTTAAAAACCAGCGACAGTGGTGACTCCGCTAGCGTGAATGGGTCGCGTTAACTCCTGGCTATCAAGCGGTTGCTCCTTACAATATTCCACTTTCGTTCCTGCATTGGATTGAAAAATTGGGTTTAACGATCAGCAATCCTATCTGGAGTCCAAGTACTCTAAAACGCTTCCTCGCTTTGGAATGCAGTTTAGGAATTCAGTGTTTAAGGACCAACAATCTTTGTTGGCAAATCCGTGTAAGCTGAATAATCTCGACTAGTAACTTATTAGTGACTAACATGCTAACAGTGATGTTGATACTACATGTTCTATTTCACATATTAGTCACGAGAATGAGTATAGATATATTCCTGCTGTGCATCGCTCATACTGAATCTAGGATAAGTCAGCAGTTAGTGAGATAAGTTGCGGAAGGGCAAACGTTACTGCAACGGTTTAGTTTAGAAATGCCCAAACATCTGGATTGATTTCAACTTAGGTTAGTCCAATTGCAGTGGCAGGGTAGGTTTTAAATATATATTTACTTGGAAAATAAATCCACGCTCAGAAACAATTGATTTGTTGCGACAAATAGCTGCGACTAAAATGTTTGAAGACAGCTTGTTAAGAAATTGTGAGCGAAAGAATTACGATGAGTAACGCAGGCTTCATGGGAATATCATACGTTCAGCTAACCACATTATCTGCGTCATCTGCCTAGGCAATTCATACCCATTACTCTTCCACCCCATGAGATTAACTATGCAATCCTCAATGTTTATATTGCAAACCGAACCATTGGTATGGAGATTCATTGTTTTCATAGCCATATCTAAGTTGTTCCATTCAAATACCCAATGTTACCTACATTCGTGTCCATGCCGTTTCACATGTGCAGGTGTCTCATCAAATATCAACTTGAGAGTTTCTCCAAGCACATAAGGTCACTCAACGTTTTATTCCCTTCGTTCCCCATTGGCACGGAGACATACTATTCTCACCATCCTATGCGGTTGTTGGGTTGTTGGACTCATAAAAATCTGATTTGTCTTAATCATGCCCATAGCAAAGACACGGTTGCACAAAGATTGAGGTATGCACATATTTCACTTGAGATGATTATCGTTAATTGTACCTTATACAAACTTCTGGGCTTCCTTTCTTGATTGGACCCAATAGTTTGTACATTTAGTCGAGCTCCAAGCGAGTCTGTAGTCTACATAAATAACTTATTGTCACCGTAGTGTATAAAGCCACATATGCCAATGGTTGAGTGAATGGATGTTATGCAAGCTATTTATTGTAAATTGGCTAAAACGGTTTGAGCACTTTTTCGAACGCCGAATGTAAGACAGGACGCAGCAGCATTTACCAGACGTATTTTTCCTGTGATCGCGTTAAAGAGGCTATCAGAGAATGTGTGATATTACCGAATTCGAATGCATTTAACAGAAGGCATCAATAGCAAATACTAACGATAATGCATAACTCTTTTACTGCACCTGTTATTTTTGCATCAATGCAAGCGGTTACCATATCGATGGCATTTGCTCCCCTATTCCTATTTCTGTCCCTTGATATTGTTGATGCCTACACTTCGGACAAAATGTATGAATGACATTTATGCTCATGTTGAAATGTTAACTGACTACCGAAAATGGTATTTGTTTGCTTGTACTTGTGCGTGCGATCTTCCAACACCAAAGGAATATGGCCGTTATTCTTAAATTTAATCCATACCCAGGAAGGTTCGAAGTGATATTGACAGGATGGTTATTGTTTCTTCATCCAGTTTGTGGTAGTTCATACACAAGTGTGAACAAATGCCCGTTCACAATACTGCAGTACTACAACTCGAAACATCGACTTTGGTACCTCAACTGATGTCTCATGTTGAATGAATATGCGGAAGCACATTAGAAGCACTTGTAAGCGCCACACTTCAGCTTGAGAGACGGATGTCTAACTAGGGCTCGCCCAAATTACCGGTCTCGCTATACACTGTTCGTGTCCCGCGAAGTTCCCACTTGACAGAGGTATTACATTGCTTCTCGTGTGACATCCTGATGTATTGCTGGTTGCAATATGTGGTAAATATGCCCCATATCAAGTGCCTCTATACGCCCCAATGCACGGCTGCCACCTTTAAGTAAACGCACTGCGATTCAGACAAGTAATCAAGGTTGACTCCAGGAACAACGGCAACAAGGAGTGAAATCCAAATCGAAATGTTTGGGCACAGTTAGCATTCTAGACACTGATGAATTGGTCGACATATGCTAGCAATCAGAACGAAGGATCAGGAGGAAATAAACAGTAATACACGGCGGACTGCCTGGTAGTTCTACATCCATGTTGATTGTCGCCCACCTCTAAAAAGATACAATCATAACCGGCTCAGGTTTTACCTTACGACAAGCATAGCCTGAAGTGAACATAATTGCACCATTTACTTGCTAACTTGAAAAGTTGCTTACTACAACTCTGTCATTTTGTTTGATTCATCTGTATTCTATATCCCACATGTAGTTCGCTTTTGGGTACAGTTTCATTCTAAGATGAATAACTACTGACTTAGTGTAATGTAAATAAATAAATAACTGGATTGCTTAATCTAGGTAAGAACAGACACATCTGTGAATGCGCGCTCAAATATGCATACGAGCATGGCTTCATTGGAATAGTAAATCATTTCCTTTTAATGTAACTTATAACCGAAAAGATGTAGTCCATAGATGTGCGCATTTTGTCGGGTTATAGTCCGACCGAGGAACATGATGGCGCTGGGGCGCTTAAAAATCAGTCATAGCTGTTGTGTCAATATACAAGTTGGGCGTGATTTCGCAATGCAGTAATCCAGGATCACAAGAGCCAAAGCATGATTTAAAGGCAATCGTGGTTCATTAAAAGCTCGGAATGTTCGGTGTATCATCAAAGCATTCTTTGTAGTAAAATCAGTTGCATGGGTTGTATGTAGAAGTCTGATGACTGCATCAGGGTGAAATATTCAGATGTGACTTTATTCAGTGGTGAGTCACACTCGCCAAGTTGCAGTGTTGTTAAGCCAACATCTGTAGATTATTTTAGGGAGAACGCTTGCCAAATAAAAACCCACTACATCCTGGAGCACTGCCGTAGCTACCGTTGAACAGTAGTGCTGGCAGGCGATGAATCGCACAGACCGATATTTCACTTTCTTATTCGCAGTGGGTTATCGGCCAAATTTCTTTGTTGGTTGACCGATCGCCTTGGTTATGATCCGGCAGTAGTCGTGGAAAACGGTCAATGATGCAACAGAGTCGTAGATTTAATTGATAAATGGCGCAGGTGAGTAAAATCTTTGTTAATAAAGGCTGGCTTCTTCCGTTATTTACTTGTCCGCTTCGCAGACCATGTAGAGCTATCCACGAGGGACTTGTCATGGGGATGGTAAGTACATTTTCCTTTGTGGCTGAATACCTTTATATCAGGCGATGGTGCCATCCGTTTGTCCAATGCGGCATCGCTACGAGTTGATTACTCCGCAAAATAGAATCGGAATTCTTTCAAATGTAAGTAAGTGTAGTTGTCTCAATGGTCAAGTGAAAAATCGCTGAAAGGCCATCGGAAAAGCCGTTTAAACGAGCGCAAAGCTGTCCGTGAAATGACATCGGAAAAGCTCCAGGTGAATTCAGAATCAGAATGTCTTTACTGCACATGCCTAGGACGGATGAGCCAGAGCTAACCTACATTACTGGAGCTTAATTAACTCGCTTGTATTGTGCGGTGACTAGGTGTACCTGATTATAATGTTGCAGTCATCATGGCGTACGCTATGCTATTCTTGCTAAATTCGCAATTTGTGTCTAGTATAATGACTTACCGAGACGGTGAGCTGCGGTATCTTCCTCTTGTATTATTATAATTATTATGCCACGATTCACATATGTATGTAGACTTCATGTTATTGCTCACCAGACTATCCCATCTACATTCTGCTCCTTGAAATCTATTTATCGATTACATAACCGAAGCTTGATCAGCTGCACAATGCAAAGTAGCACGACACTTAGAGAGCCGGTGCATCGCGGAATAATGGTAGAAACTGCATTGCATTTGCATGCTGTGTGCTCTCCCCATCAGCTACGCAAACCAGACTGTACATGTAGAGGGCAACACCTAAGTGCACATTATTTCAATGTAACAGTAGATTAGTTATCATTCTACATAGCAGTTGCTTCACTATAGCTATATCGGGTTCCTTCAAATATGGATGCCCAAGCTATAAGGCCGCCACGTCTAAATGTTGAAGAAAACAACAACAGTTCGTATTGGGTACCTATTGTCATGCCTGCGAACGTGCTTGTTAGCCTGACCCCAACCGAAACCCACACACGTATTTCGTACCATAGATCATGATGTCTAACTTGACTCTATCCAATTGGTGACAGCTCACACTTAAGTTTGGATAAACGCAAGTGCATATTTTGTATTCGCACTACCATTGGACACGGATGACGCCAATCAATGTAAATATATATCTATCAAATGAATTCGACGATGATACTCATGCCGCTTTTGCACAGCCAACTTAGTGCAGTGAAACGACACTCCAGCAATCTTAAATTAACATTACCAGAACATGAAGAAGGTGAGTTTATGACAAGCTCATGTTCATTTCAGATGTCGTGAATTCAAGGCCAATTTGATCGACGCCAATTCCGTGGACTAGTAAAAATGGCGGTTGCTCAGGCACAGAAGTTGGTACTATTGCAAGCATAGTAGAAGCATGATGCTTAGGCTTCCATTCGAGTTACTAATCTAGGCCAATAAGTCGGCGTATATTTTGTACATTTGCTTGCGTGCTGAGTAATCTTGCATTTCAGAATTTTATGTTGTGTGACTTCCCCTTTGTGGATGCGCTTGATGTGAATGATGACAAGATGCCTACCTGCATTTTACCCACTACCTCGTCCATACTGGCTACTGGAAAACGTTGGCCGTCGCTGGAGGGGACGGAATGCACCGTCCTCGTTACGGTGCTAGGCGCATAGAGTGGTTCATTTCTGAGTGGAACTAGCTACGGTCCAACCACCGTAATCTGTTATTTCGACGTGCATGAATTCCCAATTAGTTCCAAATGCCTTTATTCTGCTTGTCGAAGGAGTGTGTGCCTGCTCCGTTTATGATATTGGCTCCGATTCATGTGCCTCCCGGTCTTCCTCCTTCGGGTTTACACCGGACATATGGTGTGTTGCTTGAACAGTATTAGGTGCAGCGCAAGCCACCCATGATCCCATTTTAGGCGCAGGCGTCCTGTGACTGTTTCTATGCAGGTCAAAGTGACAGGCAAATCCGGATACGGACGCCGCCAAAGCTTGTATTTATGTATTTGTCATGAGATCCCATGGTGAGGTTAGGTTGATCCCGACAGTTTTTATACCCACTGCTGTTACAATTGTGCCATTAGCTCATTTCTCCGGCGACTCCACGTGGCGACCGCTGGATAGGAGCTGGATTAGCTCAATCTCCCTGCTAAGATCCAAGACACCAATCCTCATGAGACAGTGAAGTAACGAAGTGCTAGACCTACTGACTTTTGGGTGTTCATTTAATCGAGGGCTTTGACTTAGGATCCGGGTCATTCTTCTGTCAGGTTTTTGCGCCCAGACAGTATCCTAGTCCATCCCCTTCGGATGTTAGGGGTTTGGCAATGGTCTTCTTCACGTAAACCTCTCAGAGAATGACAACGGGTCTAGGGGTAATAAAGTCGCAGCTCGTTTGGGGTAGAGCACGGGCCCACGCATTTTCTTTTTCGGTGGGTGTGTACCTCTGGTTGTTCAATGGTTTCCTACTGTTCGCCTCATTTAGGCAAAGCCACAAAAACCACTAGCGTCTGGCCGTGATCGCATGTATATCCAAGTACGGTCACAAAACGTATATACATCGTTCCAGTACCTCAAACGCTGCGTGGGACTGCCGTCAACCAGATCCCAATCTGTCTCTGCAATCACATTCCTGAGCTAGGTCTGATTACCACTGCCTTGTAGGTAAGGCTATTGAGCCAAAAGCTCCGGCCGGGTTCATAAGCAAGCCTCCAAAACACCTACTGCTTTTTGGATCAGGCTATTGAGCCAAAGGCTCCGGGTGGAGTCTCTTAAGCGAACCTCCAAAGTACATCCGCCACCACGCGTGCGATTCCCCACCAATGCAATCGGAAGCCTGCGCGCAAAGCACTCAGTCTCAGGTGCTGGAACGTGCGCACACTACTGGACCGATGTGCCGCAATCACGGCGATGAAACTGACGGGCTTCCACGTCGATATTGTGGCGCTTAGAAAACCCGGCTCTTTGAGAAAAGTAAATTGCATGAAGCAGGTTCTGGATACACATGCTACTTGGTGAGCGACGCCGACTAAGAATCACTTCGACATGGAGTCGGATTTTCAATATCCGATCGCCTTCATGTCCAGCTCGTGGATGAACCAACAGTCGACAGAGCGCGATCGATGATGTTCGCCTCCGAATCGGAGGAGTCAAGGTAGCTACCATTATAAGTATGTACGGTCCGACCATCCGTTATCCTGATGACACGCCTGATCAAACCAACAATCAGCTATCTTCCGTGATACAGTCGTGCCCGAAAGCCATGGACTATTTATGCTAGGTTATTGCAACGCGCGTGTTGGGCTTGATGCATCGGTGTGCACAGATGTTATCCGTCCGCATTGCATTGGTTCAGTTAACGCGAACGGTGCCAGGCTGCTATCATCGTGTGCCCTTTACGGCCTGACTATCATGGACACTACGATTGCACTGAGTGCGAGTGAAATAGCAACTTGGACACACCCATGGTGTGGTCACTCTCAACTGCTAGACTATGTCATCACATATCAGCATGATTTGCTTGAAATACGCATGACACTTGTACTGCGTGGAGCTGTGTGTCACTGATAACAAAGTGGCGCGGACCAAACTGTAAGTATATTTTCGTAAATCTTTGCATTGCACTCCAGTCGGGAATCAGTTTAAAATTTACATTCTTTCCATCGGTACTGGGGGGAAAATTGCTGAGCTGGAGAAGGCGGTTGCTGTGCGTCTGTGTGATGTGGAAAGCATGGTTACAGTGGGCGACCTGTGGCACCACATTCGCGAACAGGTGACAGCTGCTGCCCACGCAACCATCGCGCGCGCAAACCGAACGCGGACGGATTGGTTGGATGAGAACAATGCAAAGATTAACCCATTGGTGTCGAAGAAGAATGCAGCATATACGTCGCATGTGGCTTTCCTCAGTGAATTGGGGAAGAGCAGTCGGTTGCGCATTCTAAGAAGGCGACTGACCTGAGAGCTCCGTCGCATTCAAAATGCTTGGTGAACGGAGAAGGCGAAGCAGATGGATTGCCAAGACGAACGTCGCCAACACAAGGAGTTATTTGAATCTTGAAGGGCGGTTTGTGGATCGAGGTTGGAGCAGCTAAAAACGCTGATCGATGCTAGTTAAGGCGCTACCAGCACAAAGTTTGCACACACAATGCAGATCTGCAGAAAAGAATTTGACTGTCTTGCGTACATCCGTTCAGAGATCAACTGGCCTACATTGAACGGCCTTAAACAGCACGATGTGAAGGTGAGTCCGGCAGTTACTCCGACACTTTATGATACTCAGAAAGCACTTGATCAGCTGCAAAACGGCAAGCGTGCTGGGGCCGACGGCATTCCAACGAAACTATTGAAACAGGGCGGACCCGCGTTGGTGACTGCGCTTCACCACTTGGTGTAACGCGATCGATTGAGGAATAGGCGCCTGCTGAGCTGAAGGATTCCCTTCTGGTACCACTGCAGAGGTGCAAATGGAGCAAGTAGTTTTGCACGAATTATTATGGCATCAACTTGCTGAGTTGTGTGGGCAAGTTGGTTGTCCGAATCCTGCTCAACCGCCTCATCAGTCTGGTTGTGGAACAAAACGTGGCAGAAGAGCAGTGTGGATTTCGTTAGGGTCGCATCACTATAGATGTTGCGTTTGCTGCTCGACAGTTGCAGTATAACTACGGAGAATGATACTAGACGTTGCACTCGTTGTTCGTTGATTTCACCAATGCGATTGATACGTTAATCCACGGGGCATTGTGGCTTGTGTTGGGTAAGTTTGGTTGCTCGCGTACTTTACAAGTTTAATTGAATGTTTCCACAGTGTTATGCGAGTGAGGGTGCAGGTGAGTGGAGAGACCTCGGATGATTTTGCCGTTGTCTCTGATGTGAAGCAAGGCATTTTTTAGCTTCTGACTTGTTTAATACAAATATTCAATGCAATGATTTCTTGTACTTTGATGCGGGTTGTGCTTACGGTGTTCGCGTGGTGCACCGTACTGATGGTTGGTTGGCTGAACATCCGTCATTTCGTTTTGAGAACTAGTCTGGGACAATTAACCATATGTTGCTGATTTTTGAAGATTGCGCGTTGTCCGCACACAACGAGGATGAGTTGCATACTATATCTATTGCTCCGGCTACGACAGCTGCCAAATACCGGCTCAAAATCAACGCAAAGAACTATCAGTCTCTTCCAGCCCTCACCGTAGGTGCAATCCTCAATAGTGCCGTGAATCAGTATTTGAGCTGAAGTATGGGAAAACATCCTCGCTTCTCCTAACTCGGAAGTGTGATGTCGACTGACCAGCAGCTACACAGTGAGCTGCGGATCCGAGTGCCGAAGGACGCGGCGTCATTCCGGAAGCTAGAGTACTGAGTGTGGAACCACCATCAGCTTACCATTGGCACGAAGCTGATGGTGTACAAATCCAAGGTGCTGTCCGTTCTTCTTTACGGCAGTGAAAAGTGGACGACTTACCGGCGGGATGTGCGATATCCCTAGCAGTAGCGTCAACAGTTTTTGCGGCGGATTTTTTGCATTTGTTGAGGCGACAGTTGCTGACACGGAAACGTTGCGACAATATGGGATGTATTCATTGGACTGCATACTTTTGCTGCGACACCTAAGGTAGCTCGGTCATGTGAGCCCTATGGATTCGACGTGGATACCGAAAAACTTGTGTATGGTCGGCTGAGTATTGAGAAGCGGCTTCCGTGGAAACCAACATAACGTTTCCAGGACATGATCAAATTGAGCCTTTCATGTTCTATTCTTGATTGCACGTCCTGGGAATCAAAGGCGTTTGATCGGCGTACAGTGCGCGAATGGATCATGAAGGCAATTGCTGAAGTGCGGGAGAAAGAGCTTATTCATGCTAAGAAGAAGCGGCAAGCACCGCTGTATTTACACCATCGACATCGAGCGCATGATGCGGTAGCACATGCTATTGCGAATGCCCAAATTAGGTAGGCCTAGTGAGTCATGAGCGAGGCCACTCGGGACCACCACCGAAAGGACGATGGGTCCTGCAGAGAACTTATGCAGAACGGGCGCAACATTTTTAAGTACGCTGCATTCGATATACTAACCTTGTGCTTTCATGCTAAATCCTTTTATCTCAGGTCGTCTTTTTGCTAGTTTTTCCTAATGCTTTTCTTTCGCATATAAATGTCTACCAGTACTCTTCTTTATAAACTAGCACACGTTACTGAACCTACTTGTGGTTAATTTCGATAACATGATCGCTTTTGTTGCAATTCCTTAAATATAAATTCTGACCAAGTGAACTGATCTCGGATTCGTTTGTAAACCACTAGTTACTATACTCATCAATTTAAAATTTATGTCACAGTTTCCTTATGCATTATTCGATTAATTGCATTTGTTATCTTCTCTCAAGTGATTGGATGTTTTTAATATCCACGAATTGCCTTCGCTTTATGTGTATGTTGACAAGGTGTCTACCTGTCTGTTACCTACTACCTCGTCCATACTGGCTCTAGGAAACAGTTAGTCGTCGCTGGAGTGGACGGGGTGCACGGTCCTTGCGGCCGTGTTAGGATAAAATAGTGGTTCCATGCACTCAGTGTGGAGCAGACTACGGCCCAGCCACCGAATTTGTGCGCTTGATTCCCAAATACAGCTTATTTGTTTTTGGCCGTGAAGGAGTGTGGGCCGGATTCGTTGCTGGGACTTGTCTCCCAAACACATGCTTCCCAGTTATATTCCTCGAGGTTTACACTGGATATGGGGTGCGGGGTTGGGGCAGCGCAAGCCATCCATGGTCCCTCTGTAGGAGCCGTCGTCCTGTGGCTGGCCATAGTGACAAGCAAATCCGAAACCGGATGCCGCCAACCATATATGTATGAAATGTGCCCCATGCTGAGGCTGATGTTGCGTTCATGATGCTACTTCACCTCTGTTGTGTTAAGTTGGATAGATTTCTTTCTACTTTAGTTGCCTTGTTCTGCCTACCTGAATAATGTTCCATTAACTGGCTACGTTGCTTACGCTAACCTTATTCATCTTTTGTATTTTAGGGGAACATATTTTCCGTAGTTGCGTCAGTGCACCGGGTCGTATCAGCGTAACGGCTGTACCCGTATCATTTTGGAAATCAACCGTTTGTTCAATTAGTTGGATAGACACAACGAACGGTTTCTCCACTGTTATGTTGTGAGTAAAATATTTGTGGTGCTTAATCAGTTGCGTTTTAAAACCTCAGTAATGTGATTCGCAGATTTGGACTTCCCCGCACAACAAAATTTCGTTTGTATTTGTTCGTCTGGATATGTTCATTGTTCCCACAAAATCTGCAAAATGAGTGAAGATACTGGCAATCAGCTGGATCAGAATGCGATAACAACGTAATTATGTGCTTTTAACAGATTGCGAAAATGCATGAGCACTTTGTCTGAAAGACTGTTTACTTCTGTGAATTTGATCGGTGAAGAGAATTCCATTAGTTACTGAACAAGAGTAGCACACTGTCAAAGTAGATCACAAGATATTTCCAAAGTAACGGTCTTTTCGTCTTCCGACAACAGACGCTCGCTTGCTCCGTCAGCAAGTATACCAACGAGCAACGCTTGTAAAAGCATTGTTTTCTCAAACTGAGTTGGCCTGATCTGGTCATAGGCGCAATCAAGAAGGACAGTAAGTAATCGAGAAATAAATGTATTTACAGTTTCACTCGGCTGTGACCTCATGGTTTTAAATATGTATTGGGGTGGTTTTTCTCCCCAAAGTCGGTCAAGAGAGTACAGTAGAGTTTTTAACTCATGTTTCGTGTGTAGCTGGCAAACTATCATAATGTCAATGCCCTTCGTTACCGAAATGGTAAAGCAATAATTTACTTTATAAAGCTTCGTCAAGCGCATTGTTATTAATAAAATGCACAAATAAATGCAAGTAATTAGGGAAACTAGTCTTTCGCTGCGTCCATTTCTGCGTCCTATGCCATTCCGCGAAAACATTCCAAAACGACGGATGTGAAGTAGTTGAATTTGTCATAAGTGATCAAAATAACCTCCATCGCCAAATCGTCACACCCAGATGAATCAGAACAATGACGGGGCAATGGAAATATATTTTAAGCAACGGTGTATACAGGAATGTTTTGAGGAAAACAGCACGCGAGCAAACAACGTGAGTGCTGCGTCCACTGTTCGATCAGACCGGGCGGGACTTGGATAATGTGCAATGAGAAAAAAAGACGAAACACACACAAATTGATGGACACGCCAATACATCCACGCGTACATTCGCAGTCAGTAGAGGCGACAAGGGAAACTGGCTGAGGGCGCACCACACAGGTTGAAGGCAGAGACGACCTAAATATAGGGATCGAACTAACACTGGCACCGCGGAGAAAAAGGTAATTTCTACGACATTTAACCCGGCTAAGCGGTGTTCTCATTTCCAGAGAACAGTCTTAAGTTAGTGTTTTTGCTTAATTTCAGCAAACGGCGAAAAATGCAGTTTGCTTTCTTTAGAATCTGGTAAACCATCATTAGATCCTCCGTAAAAGCCGATATCGACTGCTGTACATTCACAGAGATTCCAGTCTTAGCTGAGCAAGCAGATGTAAGAGGCACCCAACGTACTTGTTTGCCCTTATTAGCCAATATTGATAGCAACGAGATCCTGTTGCTGTCACGGCTGCCACTCTTGTAAAGTATAATCACTGTGGTCGAACGTAGTCGTTTAGAATTTTGGGGAAGGTTTAGGGCTCAAGCAAAACGATCGTTCTGTGCAGAAGGCTAAACTGTTACTTTTGGTTCTTCATGCCTTCTTTGCTTGTTTTGGCAACTGCAATCTTCCAGAACCAGTAAATGCAAGTACAACTCCCGATGTGCATGCTGCAAGGTGTGGTCTCAAGCATGTAAACGTTGATCGGCTTGTGATGTAGCTGGATCACCGTGTACTTACCAGTGTTCAACTGAAGCCGGTTTCTTGTTGACCATTCATAAATGTAAGCAATATCCTTTTGGAATAGATCTTGATAGACATTGCTACAAATCGCATGCCATATGATGACATCATGGGAGAAAATGAGGAATTTGGAGAGATTACGCTTGCTGGATCTATGATAAACACAACGAATAAGCGCGGTCCCAGCACTGAATACTTTGGTACACCAAATGACACTTTAATCGTGCTAAATAGTTATTTATTAACACGCAGCTAAAGCACCTGTTGGGGAAAAACGTTGCCAATCGAACCAAGAAAAACATCTCCGATTCCGTAGCGTTGTAGCCTTTGAAGTCTGATTCGGTGATCCAGGCGGTCGAATGCTTAGGTGAGCTCTACATAGATAAAGTACACTTCGACCATATTATCAGCCACTACCATCCAACGACATCGTGACGTTAGCAGGTAGTTCGTGTACGACCGCTGTTAATGGAAGCCGGCTTCCCCTGTACATAGTGTTGCATTACCCCAAATGGGCCAATTGAGCTTCACCAACAACCGCTTTTACCATGGCCGTTTCAGAAATGAGAATCACTGGGCGAGTGATTTCTGGATTTAAACGGCTGGCGACTTTATAATGTGGGTGGCTAACGCCACTATTTTACATAGTGAGGCTGTGCTGTTCATCAATTTTTTGGTAATAACTGTTACAGTGTCTTGGCCACCTTAGTGGCTGCAGCCTCTAGTGCTTTCCGGAAGTTGTTGTATAATCCCGGTGAACTGTGATCGCGCAGTGAGAATAACTTTATTAACACAATTTCTGCGTTGATAATTACATGTGTAAACTATGTGGTCTGCAATGTGCACTCAGTTCTGATACAGGTCTAGTCTGCGAATATGAAAATTGCTGCGCATTGTAGCCGCAGTGTATTAGTTGTGTCTTTGGCGCTTTTACCCTACTGTCTGTTGTGATAAGTGGTCGGGTGCCATACTTCATTTTGCGAACTTATTGGATTTGTTTATACAGTAGTTCTTTGTTCATTTGCCAATAATTGCTTTGTGGACAAGCGCAGTGCAATAGTTGCCATAGGTCAGGGAATTAACTCAAATATATTAATATTGGTTAAATTTGTAGACACGCCAAGCTGCATTCCAAGTCGACATACATTTTCGAGTACTGGTCCTTAGAATTGAAGGCATATTTCCTGGTTGAAGTGGATAAGGCTCTGATGCACCATTGATCATGTCATCATGTCTTTCATTTAAATTTGTCCAAACGTTGTCAATAGGGATGTTTAAGAGTTCCAAAGCAGATGCCCCGATGAGTCAAGCCGTGTTAGCCTGTGATTTTATGAGTTATCCCTTGGTGTTCAAATGGATACTCCGCATGACACCTAGTTGGACGTTATTACTACATGGTCACTGAGAACTATTGGACTGTCCCTCAATAACTTACAAACAATGGGCTCTTCATTCGTGAGCACATGGTTCGATATGGACGGTTTGTTTGCTGTCCTGAATCTTGTGGGCGTGGTGCCATGATTGTAAAAGGGAATATCAGCGATATCTTCATGAACTCTCCATCAAACTGTCTATATAGACCATTATTAAATTGCCATGTTATATGCCATACCGTCCGCTGAATACACCCAAACGGTCCAGCTTCTGTTCGTATTGGAGATTGCGCTTCAAGTGAAGTACACGTATGATTGTAATTGAGGCTAGTCCAGTGCAATTAAGCCTTGTCTTAACCAAGTTATCGATCATACGCCAAATAAGCTGACAAAAATATGGATGTCATTCTGTCAAAATGCCTGTCTCAAAATCCCAAAGATTTGGTTACCAGATTTTTTGACGCATTTTTGTATTGCTCGGTATAACCAAAGACATCCTGAAGAAGGACACTCAGGTTGCTTTAGACGGCAGAACGCTGCGGTATTTGCCTTCCTAACATACAACAGCAGGTACGCTGTCGATTTATGAAAAGTAACTTGCCTCTGTTAAGCTTGAACTCCAGCACATTTTGGTTGACCACTGATGCCCATTGTAGAGGTTACATTAAAGCAAATGGTGATAGACTCTCACATTATTTCCTCGCTGTATCCTGCTGTGTTCAGAGGTTAGCATGGAAGTTAAAAAAAATAGATGTACAACGTTAATTATAAGTGCATAAGACTGCCATGGTCCTAATAGAAAGCCCTGAGGAGCAAAGGGCTTGACTTTATTGGGGTTAGCTTATGAACCCTGCACTGTAGCCATCAAATAATATATGAGGACAAAGATGTCGACCTTGCTCAAGAGAGTTTTTCCGATTCGTTAACACTGGAGCTAGGAGCCGAGAATCTGTTTACTAGACGACTGCGTGCTCTAGAGAAAATAAAATATCACCTTCTACATCTTGCCCATCGTCAGCTGACCCGGTCCATCCAAACTGTGTGAGTAATAATTTTGTTGTTCAAGGTCGCTTTTGAAAAAGGTTGTATTTGAAGTCTCATTTTTGACTCCTTTCGCAAATCTTAAGTACTTAACCATGATTTGTTTATATTTGAACCCGGTCTTGTTCTGAGAAGCGCTGTAAGCTTAGAGTTAAAATTTATGCCAGTTGCTTTGCTAGTGCTCTTTGTGTTTCTGGGTGAATCTTACCCATACTATGGAAGCTTGTTTTACACAGAGTCGGCAGCATTTGAAATTCAGCTTTAGTCGTAAACCAAATGTAGGTGGGACCTAACGGCACTGCACCGAAAGTGGAAGATAGCATGTTTGTGACAGCCAACCAAATATGTGGACATATTGTGTATGCAAAACTGATTTACTAGCCATCCTTATTTTGCCACCATCCGGCCAGAACGCAAAAAGTTCTTGAGTTATGTTTTGGAGGTAACTAACTTGCTTAAACAGCGGTTTGTGTATAATACTTATGTGCTGATGTTTATATGCTTCTTTGTTTATTTTAGAAAATGGAGTTCTGTGTTTACCGTGAGCTACGTATTAGTTCCAATTGACTGACGATAGTAATAAGCTTTGCGCTTGGTATGCAGCCTTATGGGCATTCATCCAGTATACGGTCTGCACCCATGGAAAGAAACTGATTTAGATCAATTGCAAGATTTTGTCGCAAATACGTCTGTATGCCGTTGATTGAATCTATTGACGAATTACAGCCAGGAGAAGAACCACTAGGCTGTGTCACTGGTTATTTCGGCCAAGCGTACTTGGAGTCTGACCGTGCGTACCATCTCAGAATTCTCACATTAATATTCCGCATATGCAATACAATTGATACTAATAACCGCAAGATCGCTGTTTTCAATGAAAAGTCTATAACAAACTTCTCTTTGGTAAATTTGCGAGCGTGCGAAGATGGCCTCTTAAAATCTATGCTAATACAGAATCAGCACTTCTCTAATTGTAGGTCTATCGTTACGGGGGAGCAACATGCTTGGTAGCGTAACTGAAGGTGCTTTATCCCAGCGTCCAAACCCGTCCTAGTGATAAGGGTGATTTTATTACGCGTAAAAACTTCGCGGTTTTACATTTCAATCAGCGAACTGAAAAAGCCGTATGCATTGATATAGAAACACGCTATCAGCTCAGTCTATAGCTTGTCAGGTGTAACAGAATACCTATCGATATCAGACTGATGTTTTTCTTATATTGTTGGATTACTGTCGCCTTCTCCGCCGCTTGTGATTACCAAGGACTGCCCGTTTCCTCTTCTAGACCAACATCAGAATTACGCTAATGCGATTTAATGTAGCTGTTGTGTACTGACCCGTGAGGTTGCTTTATAAAATGGTAAAATGTTTGCTGTCTGCAAGGCTACTGCAACATTTACACGAGGTACAAATTGCACGCATTTCGTATCTTTTCCCCACGGCTGCAACACGTCCGTTGATGTTTGCACTGAAGTAACTGCACATTTTAGGACCATTTGAGCAAATTTTACATAATTTGGTAAAACAGGTATTGTATGAGCTATCGCAAGAAAATGCCTCAAAATAAAATGTTTCGCGATTGAAATGCTACTTTGCTAAATGGAAAATTTCGATCACCTAAAAGCTTTGAGAAAGAAGCTCTGGCCAGCTCTGGATGAGCACTCTGTCCATAAAATTCAGATCGCTGTATGTTTTGCGGCCTTTTGCTCAGATTGTTTGGGCTCCAAGGAAAACAGAAAGGATGCGCGTTTCACAGGCTTCGTGTCGTTGCGCACCTACAGGGAGTGAAACCACATTCACATGTACGATGGAATTTAATTATACTCTAATAAATCACGGTTTGCTATAATATGCATAGTTTAGGTGACTTTTCAATCACATAAGGTTTGAATATTATGCTATGAAGTTCATAAAATTGCGCATTGCTTTACACTGGTTTCGGTAGTTTCTATGGCATCTGTGCACGCAACACACCGAGTGTTATTGTTGGATACTTTTCGTTGAGCTAAAAGTAAGGTGATCGTTGGTTCTGGCATTCAGCCAAGAGCTAAATATATAATGTTGGCCTCAATATTTGAATTAGCATGTTTGTAGCATACCAGACCACACGAGTGATATATCGGTTTAATTTTGCAGCAATCTCCGTATGTGCGACTGAAGTCCCTGTGGGTATGAGATCGAGAAGGGTGATCTGCACCCCAATTGCGTTAAGCTAGGGTTTGTATGTCCATGCTTTTGAATGACAGCAACTAATATTATATACAGAATTTGATCCAGCCTTTGTTTCTGGCCATGCCCAGTTTTTGTTATCAGGATTATCCACTGCAAACTTGCCGAGTTTCACACAAGCATTTAGGGCAAAATTTTGGTCTATCAATCGTAGCATCGCGGCAAGAATTGGAAGGCGAAAACGAGTTTCACGAATTCGGCCGTTCTTATTCTACCAATGTTCAAAAACAAATATAGTGGCTGCACGAGTGTATACTAGCTAATCGATCAATGTATACCAAACAAATCTAAAGCACAGGCAATGTAATTCACCACTTCGTCTCATGAATTTTTCAAATTAGCAATAAAAACTATGTTTTTAGTTTTTCGAAATAACCCCACTTAATTCATAGTATGGTTACATACGGCAGAAGGAAAATGATAGCTGAAGGCGCCAATTAAAGATAGCTTGAGAATAATCGGCTATAAACAAGAACACGTTTGACTATTACTGGTATATCTGTCAGTTATTATTTAAGCGAGATACTTTGGTTTATTGGAATTTGTTTCTTTGCATTGGGTACTAGTGGACGTGTTTGTATAGTTTCTTGCCTACTCACAGCAGCTGTGCCAGCTTTTATCACTGTTATGTAATTGCATTATTGGCATATTATTTCAAGTAATAATCCAGCAGCTGTACGGAAAACCATTGTGTATGTGTTGCGCGACATCAAACGCATCTACATTACTTCGTATAAATTAGTTAAATCCTACCAATTAATCTCCATCGCTGACGGAGGTCGGTTCATATGCGTACTATCTGATAATTGGCAGTGAGGTGCACAATATCAATTGATTTCAATGACGCCACACCCGGAAGGTTTCCAAATTTAATTCTTTAGTACCATGAGGACTTGTGCGTTATGGTAGAATATAAAATCATCTCGTATATTTCAATCTTCTCAAGACTAAACCTATTATGAACCACTGCAAATTCCCCATGCCGAGGCCACTGCTTTAATTACAAACACGATGAGGCGCATGCGGACAGTGGTGCCAGTATTCAATGAACTTTATAAACCAGTTTACCCATCCGTTGCTACAAGCTGCGGCTGGCAACTAAATGAATAATACACCGGGTCATATAGGTGCACCTATTAACAAAGTTCATTCGGATTATGCAGATAAAACACAGAGTAAATGCTGTCACTTTTGTGAGCTCTGTGGAACAGTAAGAGTGATAAGTTAGAAGTTTATATGAAGTTAAAGCACAAGTAACATAATATTTTAGCTTTAAATACCATTTCGATGGGATAACACTTTTGCTTGGTACCATAGTTCACCGTTAAGTATTCAACTATCGAACCATGTTCTCTTTATTAAACAGTTTTATTGCCCAATAACATTTGGTTAAATAAGCGACTAGTAGTTGCAAATAAATATAGGATGTGCAGCTACCTGATGTAACCGTGAAACGTTTCTTGCTTTTTCGACGAGTTTACTTCAATTAGTATGTAGGTACAAGGGTTTGAAGCTACCTTAGTTGCTCTGTTAAAAAAATAGATAATTATCTTGACTTTATAATTTATGTAATGAATTGTTGCAGATCACCGAAATGTTGTGTAACCAATTGCCGACTGCTTTGCAAGTTGATTGCAAGTTTCCATATTTCAAAAGATATTTGTGAACAAAGTCACTACCCTCGGATAATTAAGGAACCACTAGTAGCATAATTATATTATTATGGTTGGAACATACATAACCGAACTTAGTGAATTTTTACATTAAAATTAAGGTGTAATATTTACGATGTTTTGTCAGTAACAACAAAACATTGGTTTTTACAAATTTGAACAATTTAAACTTTAGTTAGATTTCGTGATTTCAAAGCTATCTCCACTTTTAGACACACAGTTTATTGAGGGATGCGGGATGTTTCACTTGCAAATTAGATCCTCTCACACTTTTAACATGATTTGCGTAAATTACTGATGTGTGTATTGGCACACTAATTAAATTGTTTCTGTAAATGTTAGTACTGCAAACTACCCCATCACACTAAGTTGATGGAACAGCATTACAACTTAATAGTAGAAAACCTATTCGCTAACACTTTGTACATCAAAGATTAACTTTGTGTTCATGCGCAAAGCAACTTGAAATGACCCGAATTGATTTTTTCACATAAAGTTGGGTTAATCGATGGGGTATTATGTTAGGAAGACAGAACCGAATGGTTCCCCGTAGGAGTTTAAGATAAATAAAACAAGCGGACGGAAAGTGAAACGGGTATAATGAGGGTTAGCAGACCAAACCACACTGGTCCGACGGAAGGCGACCAAATATGGGCAGAATTGGCGCCAATTAGTGAGTCTTAGCTAAGCAAAACGGGAGAGTATTTGTCGAGAACGTAATAAATTGGACAAAAGCACCGTTATTCCATCCTCCCAGAACAACTACAAGCACAGCGTTACATCCAAGATTAAGCAAACCCCGGACTACCGAAAGACTCCAGATCGGTCAGAATATGACTCTTGGAAGCGGAGTTTCGGGGGCGCAATTGTCATAGAAAAATTATACCCGTACCTAAAAGATTGCATGGACGGGTTGCGAGCTTATGCCTGAGGGATGGTGCAATAAGGGAAGGAAACATGACTCATTAATAAACGCCTGTTTGAGTCGTGATATTGATTGTGATCGCGTCAATAACGTTTTCCCGTTATTGTCGCTTCGTTGTAACTACAATTCGGCCCACAGTTCAACAAATTTTAAGGAACTAAGTTTGGGCTAATACACAAATAGTTTAATTGACCCGGCTTGTCTTGTTCAATTAAACGTCCTGTAATTGTTGAGGGAGTACAGTATGCTTCTATATACTTCATTTGTCTTTCGGATTTTGTAGAGCCCAACAGCGTTTAGTAATAAAAGGGCTAACGTCTATCAACTTAAATGTTGGCTTTGAGCTTAGTGTAAAGCTTGTATTATTTGCCGTAACTAAAATAAGTCTAATAATAATTTTATGCGATTGAACGCACTTTGTAGATTGTTTTTACACAAAAGAGCTGAAGACCGAATTTCAATCAGTTCAACGGCGCGAAATGAAGCAAACGTCGAAAGTTCGAATAGCAGCCTGCAACCGCAGCTAAACGGTTCTAAGGAGGATATTTGCACATGGGAAGCCTTTCTTGGAACCGACATGTGATGTACCAGTATTAGAAGACTAGAACGGACAGCCCTTATTTCCCACACTGAGTGTTATTCCGCATTGGCGGCGCACTTTGCTTCCATTTTTACAGATTACAATACGTCAGTACTGATTTGGACGCGCATCGCTCCTATCGAGCTGGACTGCCCATATTATAGCTTTGAGGATGTGCGCAAACTGCTCGCCAGTCTTGAAGTTGGCAAGCGTGCCGAGCCTAATGGGCTCTATCCGCTGATCCTCAAATCACTATCGACCATCACTTTGCCTTCGTTGACTAAACTATTCAAGAGATCTCTGTCCACCGGTCCATTGCCAGGCGACTGGAAATGCTCAGTAATGAAACCAATTTCGAAGGCGGCGTTCGAGCAAGTAAAACAAATACCGGTCAATTTGAATAACCTCTGTTTGACTACGGCTTCTGAGAAGTAGCTGAAACGTAGTCTTTTGAATCATCTCGGGTTGAGGAGCAACTTGAAGCCCGCGCAGCGCGGTTTTATGATAGTTCCTTCATGCATAACAAACCTGCGGTTCTCGACGCACTAGTTGTTGCAAACGCTAAACAAAGGAAATTAGTTTGACATCAGTTACATCAACTACAGTAAAGCTTTAATAAGTTAAACCATGAGATCCTCTCAAGGAAGCTGAAGATAGGTGGCGTTGGTTGCTTACAGCACAAGTCGGTCAGTGACTTTGATATTGATCAGGAGTGGATGGTGCAAGCAGACAACATCCTGATCTGGTGGTATCCATCGATAAGTGGCGTCCTACACGGCACAGTAATTAAGCCACTTTTGTTCCTGATCCAAAGGAACGATTTGCCTTATCTTCTCAGTTCACTTTGCGTGTTGGTTACAGATGTCCTTTTGGGTTGGAGGATAATGGAGACGCCCGAAAACTGTGACCAGCTTCAGCGTGGCCTTGATCGCTTCTCCAGATTGTCAGCATAGGTCAGCACTCCTATCAACCCGGTCAAGCATGGTATTCTTTTGCCTGGGCAAGGGTAGTTATGGCGTAGTCTAACATATGGCTGACCAAAAGTTACACCCTTCATTATCCGTGAAACATCTCGGAAATGTCTCAATCTGCGATTTGAAATCCGTTAAATACATGAACTGATGTTAACAAAACCGAATGCGCCTGCAATGTGCGCTAAAACGCAGCTTCTGTACTTGGTCCGAAGAGTCAGCCACCCGGCTCTTCTCTTCTATCATCAGAGCATTGACAGTATACAGTTCATCATCCTACAGGCTGCTCACGCATGGCGAGAAGCGAATGCTTGAACGGGAACAGCAATTTTCTGCATTGCGCATCCCCGGATTACGTGGTGTGCCATATGAAGACCGGTGCAAATAGCTAAGCTTGTACACCCTGTATACTGGGTATTAACGTCGATTAGGGTTGACCTCCTCATGACGCACCAGTGATTATATCTGTGCGATTATTCCATGTTGAGGCCGCTTCTTAATCTGCGCACACCATGCAGCGCACGAAGAAACCGGTGCAAGCATGCTATACTGCAGTTGAACCTAGTCGCTCAAAAATTGGGCTTCGATCGTAGAGGTGTGAATATTATATGCAACCTGCTTGCAGACACAGTCGATCCAAATGGGGGTTTCAGAATTTAAGATTGTCCAGGACTCACAATTTAAGGAATAGCGATTTCGAGAAGTATCATTATCATATTATATAGATTTATGTAAAAGATATTGCATGTGGCTATGAAGGGGTAACTCTACTGACCGCGAGTTCTCGGTATTCTGCATTCAGCCGGTAGCGAATAAAAATAGGCATGCGTAACCAAACGTTCTGTGTCAAATAGGGCTAAAAGCAGAATACCTTTTGTGCACGAATAAATCCTTCCGCATTGCCAACTTCAGATTCTGTTTTACTTAAGCCCATTGTTGTTGATTACCAGTTAAATCTGTGTCAGTTTAAATCCTGTATTTTTGGAAGACATTAAAAACTTCAGAAAACTAGAATTGAAATTTAACGCTTAACGCAGTTAGGCAAGTGGGAAATTATCACGGTAAATGCACCGACACAAACTAATTTTGCACATTAAATATTATGTATCACATGTGTCAACATCAATCTGAAGAAAGTTATGTTTTCTGCTTTAGATATCGTTGAAACACAACGCTCTTTCTTATTCAATTAGAGACTTCGAAAACCCATTTTCTATCTGGATTGTGACATGCAACTTTAGTTGTGGCTACAATTTGCGTTGGAGCACGCTTCTGTCATTGTGAATATTGTAAGAGCACTAAAAGCTGCAGATATTCGGAGCTGTTCTTTCGCAACACCACTTTTAACAATCGGTTCAATTTTTGTTTAAACACTTCAGCTGAGTCTATTGATACCTAAAGAGCGGAACGCAACTAACCTCTAAACGCAGTGCCGAAAACTCCTCGTACTGCTCAGGTTTATAGACCACGACGGAAATTGTAAAACATTGCGGGTTCCAATCTCTTTAAATAAGTGCTCAAACCAGGACGGAACCGGTCAGTAGTGTAGTGCATGTTTGGACGAGTACAGCACCGAATCTTTCTACTTATCCAATCCAAAGACGGAAATCGATTTTAAGTTAGCCTCCGTTATCCGTATCTTTACAGGGCTTACTTTTCGCCGATCTCCTAGTTTCCTGCTTTAAACTTACCTCCCTCTCTGCATCACCAAATACTTAGGAATTGCCAGAAAATGCACGCCAAAGTTGACCAGTGTAATATTTTGGCAAATGCTTACCAATAGTGCCAACTACGAAAAACAATTGTATACATTTGTTAAAGCATGCATATGTGAACCAGCCGTAGCTTGGCTAGCACAAATGGCCGAGCAAGCAAACACAATGGAACGCTACCAGCTGGAAGCACTCAAACGTGTACTATGGCCAGGACGTCTACACCGATCAAGTAACTGAGGCCAAGCGCGTGTGGTTGGGTAATCGATAGACGATTCACGCACGTGCTCAATGTAGGTTGTGAACGCGGATTGGTGGCATTGACTCATACGCAACAGCCATGTTAGCTAATAAGCCAAGTTTAAAATAGCCGCAATCAAAATACACCATTTTACAGGCATGTTAACGCATTGTACTAAGCTGTTAGTGTGAAAATTTTCGAAATTATGTGCAGTGCTTTCAAGTTAGCGAGGCTAAGAAGGCTGTTTTGGCGTCCTTGACACTATCATTGGTTATAGGACGTTAGCCAATGGACACCGGTTGGAAGCCCCGGCCAAGAGCGACAGACCCGTCCAGCTCAACCTTATGTTCTGTCTTGAGTCTCATTTGAGAAAAACCAGGATGATTTGTCTCCAAACTGAAATAGTCAAATGGTCAATTCGGGATGCTAGTCTAGGGAGGAGATCCTAGCTGCTACATTATCCAAAGCTTACGCCGTAATCAGTGCGGACAAACACATTAAACAACATATGAAACGGTTTATACTTAATGACCGCTAGCGGCTACTTGGTGGTGCAGTAGACATGCACTCATCTTACGGTATGCAGCAGTCCCAGAGATTTTAGGAAGAGAAGCTTGTCTGCATTTGCGTTTGGTCAGGCAATCGCCGTGGCTTGAAAAGCACACTCAACTCTGAATAAGCAGTGTATGCTAGGAGGCAAGACAATTTTTTGAGATTGTAATTGCGACGATACTTAAGGACATTGTTATTATTGAAATTGGTAGAACAAACAAGCTGGAAAAGGAACGTTTTATTTATGCATACCTCTAGCAAATGCATGAATAAACAAAAAATGAGAAGACTCCAACGTTGCGCTGACACGACGGAAGTGATTACTATTTGTCTCCACAACCATGAGCGACATGATTAAACATCGATCGCTTCAGTGTCTCCATGTACGGCGGTAACTAAAGGTCATAGGAAAATATGTATTCTTAGTATAATTGGGATTTACCTAAATATATTCAACAATACGAGTTGAGAAGCGGTGAAAAATGCAGCTCCGAGTGGCACTATTAGAAGCATAGTCAATGTAGATGGAACGTCCCTATAACGTCCATGGACTTGAATAATATCCTCATTACTCGACAAAGACACACCTAAATGGGCTACAATGACTACCGTATTTATACATGCCACTTCGGCCTGCTAGAAAAACGCAAGGCTAATAATAAGTGGCGACGCACGCATTTTACCCTGTACTTTATCCTTTTTTTATCCTGTAGTTGGAACAGACAAACTCTGTTGCCTCACCCACGGGCTTTCCTACAATGTGCTGGCAATAATTTACAAAGGCAACCGCGACCACTAATCCAGTTATGGACCACTGTATCTGTTAGTCTTAGAAGTAGTAATGTGTGTACGCCGTGACACACGTTGTTATCGATTTGGCAAATATTCTGAAACATATTGTTATTGGGAAGAAGGTAATTCCGGAGTCATTTTTGAAGGAGGCAATTTACTCCAAACCTTATGCTAACAATGCGTATACAGTGCTTTTGGGCGGATGATATCATATCCGCACGGTCACCTGGTATTTCAAGCTAATCAATCACATGCAAGTGAGGTGTACATATAATGTTGAAAGGCAGGATAGACCTGCGTCTACATCCTTGTAGTGTGTTGGAAGGGAACGTTGATGCTTACGGGTAGAGTGTACGGCTGCATTCCTTGATCGATTGCCTATCTGGCCTCACGTGATTCAATATGCATATTGTAATCGTGCCAAAGCGAGTAATCTGGTGAACCGATAGATGTTGATTTCGTTCCAGAAATACAGGCAGTGTGAGGCAATAAGGAACAACACAGTACATCATACGAATGAGTTAAAGCTAGGACTTATTAGTACGTAGATAGATTAAAGCATTTACAACTAAAAGCTTTCTGTGCCGTGTTGTTTCATTTGGCCCCACACTCCTTTCAATAATGTTGCTAAGTACTTCTACTGTAGTCGGCGATTTGTGTACGAAATTAAAGTACAATGGGTAGGTAATTCCGTCATTGGATCTGTAGCCACTGCCCCAAAGAGGAGGGTTCCAAGTGTGGCGGTGACACGACATTAGTTAGTGTTCGGTCGTATCAACACCTGTGGGCCACTTGGGTAATCTGTTACCGCTTTAGTACCCATGGATCTGCCATTACTTAAAGGTCGTAGACACATGGCAATCCTGCGTTTCAACATGATATATACACCTCACTTGCATGTGATTGATTAGCTTGAAATACCAGACGACCGTGCGGATATGATGTCACCTGGCGAAAAGCACTGCATACGCATTGTAAACATAAGGTTTGGAGCAATATTCTTCCTTCAACAATGACTACGGAATTACCTACTTCCCAGGGACAACATGTTTCAGAATATTTGCATAGTCGATAACAACGTGCGTCACAGCGTGCACACATCACTGCTTCTAAGACTAGCCGATACAGTGGTCCATACCAGGATTAGTGGGCGCGGTTGCCTTTGTAAATTATTGCAAACACATCGTAGGAATGCCCGTGGGTGAGACAACAATGTTTGCCTGTTCCAACTACATGATAAAACAAGGAGAAAGTACAGGGTAAAATGCGTGCGTCGCCACTTATTATTAGCCTTGCTTTTTTCTAGCAGGCCGAAGTGGCATGTATAAATACGGTAGTCATTGTAGCCCATTTAGGTGTGTCTTTGTTGATTAATGAAGATATTATTCAAGTCCATGGACGTTATAGGAACGTTCTATCTACATTGGCTATGCTTCCAATGGTGCCAATCGGAGCTCCCCTTCTTCATGCTTCTCAACACTTATGGGCGATCATATGTAGGTGAAGCCTAAGTATACTAAGAATACATATTTTCCTATGACCTTTAGTTACCGCCATACATGGAGACACTGAAGCGGTAACTGAGTAAAATGTGGTAAATCGGCTTGATATCGATGAACTAAAATCCATCACTGCTTGCTGCTAGTTCTCTGCAAGAACAAGGTCTTACTCCCGCATTATAGCAATTTCCTTCCTGATCAGATCGCGCCTTTCAGGCTGATCAACCGGCTTCGATTGCCATGATGTGCGATCAAGGTTAGAACGTGAAATGTCTACTTTGATCAAGCACTGGTGACGTAATTGATTTTCCTTTCAAGCCGCTTCCCAATACTCACCTGTCCATACATGCGTTGTTTCGGTATGCACGTCGAATGTATACGGATCTAATAACCGGGCCACCTCAGATATATCAGAATAATTATGCAATCAAGTGCATGCATTCCGTTTTCCCGCAGCACTTCATTGTCAGCAACTTCGTCGCCCCAACTGATGCGCAAAATCGGACACAAACGTTGTTGATGGGACAGCTCGAGATATCGCACATCCCGCCGGTACATGGTCCACGTTTCACTGCTGTATAAAAGAACGGACAGCACAATGGATTTGTACACCATCGTCTTCGTGCCAATGGTAGGCTGATGGTTGTTCCACGGTACTCTGTCATTCGGAATGACACGGCTGCCTTTCACACGTGAATACGCAACTCACTGTGTAGCTGCTGGTCAGTCGACGTCACACTCGCAAGGTGGCAGAAGCAGCCGGTTAAATCCAATACTTCAGCACCAATGCAGTTTCGCGGCAGTATTGCAGGTGGTACCTACGTTGAAGGCTGAAAGAGACAGACATATTTGCTTATGTTGATTGTTAGCCCAAATTTGGCCGCTGTCGTATACGGATCAATAGTTACGTGCTACAACGCATCCGCGCTGTGTGCAAACAATGCAGAGTCGTCAGCAAACAGCAACTTACGCATAGATGTCTCACAGACTAGAGCGATCACACGGAAACTACGGATGTTCAGCAACCTACCATCAATAGAGTGTTCCACACGAACACTGTAAGCACAAGCCGCATCAAAGTACAATACATCCTTGCAAGGAATATATGTATTAAACAGGGCAGGAACTAAGAAAAATTCTTGCTACACATCAGAGACAACAGCAAAATCATCCGAGGTCTCTCTACTCAGCTGCACCCTCTCCCGCATTCCACTGTGCAAACATTCAATTAAACATGTAAGGTACGCGGGCAACCAAACTTACACAACACATGCAACAATGCCCCGTGGTTTACCGTATCAAATGCATTGGTGAAATCCACAAACAACTAGTACTATAGTGATGCGACCCGAACGTAATCCACACTGCTCTTCTGTCGCGCTTGGTTCCACAACCAGACTTACGAGGCGGTTGAGCAGGATTCGGATAATCCACTTGCCCACCCTACTCATCAAGTTGATGCCACCATAATTCGTGCAAAAATGCTCGCTCCATTTGCACCTCTGCAGGGTAGCACAAGGGAATCCTTCAGCTCAGCAGGCGCTTATTTTTCAAGCCAGCGCGTTACACCAAGTGGTGCAGCGCAGTCACAAACGCGGGTCCGCCGTGCTTCAATAATTTAGTTGGAATTCCGTCGGCCGCAGCACGCTTGCCGTATAGCAGTTTATCAAGTGCTCTCTGAGTATCATACCATGTCGGCGTATTTGCGAAACTCGCCTTCACATCGTGCTGCTTAAGGCCGTTCAATGTAGGCCAGTTGACCACTGAACGGATGTTCGCGAGACAGTCAAATTGTTATCTTCAAAGCTGCTTTGTGTGTGCAATCTGTGTCATGGTAGCGCCTGAACTACCATCGATCAGCGTTTTTAGCTGCTCCAACCTCGATCCACACACCGCCCTCCGAGAGTCAAATAACTCCTTGTGTTGGCGACGTTCGACGTGACAATCCATCTGCTTCGCCTACTCCGTTCACCAAGCATATTTAATGCGACGGAATTCTCAGGTCAGTCGACTTCCAATTATTCCCAACCAACTGCTCTTCCCCAATTCACTGAGGAAAGCCACATGTGCCATAAACACTGCATTCTTCTCCGACACCAATGAGGTAATCTTTGCATTGCTCTCATACAAAAAATCAGTCCGCATTCGGTTTCCGCACGCGATGGTCGCGTGGACAGCAGCTGTCACCTGGTCGCGAAGGTTGTGCCACAGGTCGCCCATTGTAACTATGCCTTCCACATCACACAAGCGCGCAGCCATCGCCTTTTCCAGCTCAATAATTTTCGCCACAGTACCGATTGGAAGAATGTAAAGTTTATACTGATTCCCGACAGTAATGCAATGCAAATATTTACGTAAACCTACTTACAGTTTGGTCCGCACCACTTTGTTATCAGTGCCACACAGCTCCACGTAGTACACGTGTCATGCTGACTTCACGCATATCATGCTGACGTGCGATGACTTGGTCTAGCTGGTGAGCGTGACCACGCCGTGGGTGTGTCCAATTGCTATATCACCCGCACTCAGTGCAAGGTGATTGTTCGTGATCGTCAGGCCTGTGGGGCAAACAGTGAGAGCAGCCTGACACCGTTCGCATTCGCTAAACCAGTGCATTGCGGACGGATTACTTCTCTGCACACCGACGCATCACGCCTAACACGCACGTTGAAAGCACCTAATAGAATTACTCGGTAGCTCCTGGGCACAGACCGTATCACGGAGTATAGTTGAGTGTAGAATTTATCACACGTGTCATCAGGATAACGCATGGTCGGACCTCCCGGTTCCTTTAGCATAATGGCCTTACCCACAAGGCATTGGTGAGCACATCCAGCTCAGGGATGTCAATGACGGGAGAGATAGGGATCTGGTTGTCGGCCATAACACGCAGCCTTTGAACAACCGGGGTTTCCCTAGTACCGTAAGAGAAGATGCGCGGCGCCCATGCTCTATGGCAATCGAGCTATGAGCGTATAACCCGTATAACCGTTTTCTCCCATGGATAGGTTTTACGGGAAGAGGGCCATCGACCAATTGCTAATTGGACTAGGATAGTGGCAGCGCACCCACCCCTGACAGAAGAACGACACGGGTCCTCAGTCAAAGCATTCGAATAAAGGAACACCGGAGTGGCAGCGGGTATAGCACAAGGTGAATTCCCATTCTCATGTGGATTGTTGTCCTGGTTCTTAGCAGCAAGGTGGCAATCCAGATCCCATTCAACGGTCGCCAGGATAAGGAGCCCAGGATTTGAGCCAATGGCATAACAGTGCTGGGTAGACCAACCGTCGGGATCTAACCACCACCAGCCTCAGCGATTTATAGGTTCTCTTGCCAACTACATACGTACATGATTTGACGGTGTCAGTATCCGGATTTGCCTGCAATATGACCTCCAAGCCAACAGTCACAGGAAAACTGCGCCTATAAAGCAAAACATGGGTGGCTTGCGCTGCTCTAATCATATTCTCACATACACTCCCGATATCCGAAATAAACCCGAAGGAATAAGACAGGGAGACATGTGGATGGGAGCCACGTTTTTTCAACGGAGCCGGCCCACACCCCTTCGACAAGCAGAACAGAAGCATTCAGGATAATTAGGAATTCATACACACCAGACGTACACGACGCGGTGTCTGGACCGTAGCCCGTTCCACACAGGATGGGACCACTATTTGAGCCTAGCACCGTCGCGAGGAAGGTGCACTCCGTCCCCTCCAGCGACGGCCAACTCTCTCCTGGAACCAGTATGGATGTGGTAGTGGGTTTTAGACTGGTAGTCAACTTGTCAACCTTAACATCAAGCGCATCCACACCGGAGAGCTCAGGCAACATCTACTTCTAAAATGCAAGATTACTCAGCACGCAAGCAAAGTGCTATATACGCCGCCTTGTTGTGCTGGATTAAATAATGAATGAGAGCATCCGCATCATGCTTTTACTCCGCTTGCAATAGTACCATCTTCTGCACCTGAGCAACCGCCATTTACACTAGTCCACGGAATTGGCATCGATCAAATTTGCCATAGATTCACAACATCAGAATTCAACATGAGGTTGTCGTAAACTCACCTTCTTTATATTCTGATAGTGTTAGTTTCAGGTTGCTTGAGTGTCCTTTCCCTGCACTAAGTTGGCCTTACAAAGCGGCATGATTATCCTCGTTGAATTCATTTGATAGGCATATATAAATAGATTGGTGTCATCCGTGTACTATGGTAGTGCGAATACAAAATATGCACTTGCGTTTATCCAAACTTAAGTGTGAGCTGTCACCAACTGGATAGAGTCAAGTTAGACATTATGATTAATGGTATGAAATACATGTGTGGGTTTCGTTTGGGGTCAGAGTAGCAAGCACGTTCGGAGGCATGACAATAAGTACCCAATACGAACTGTTGTTGTTTTCTTCAACATTTAGACGTGGCGGCTTTATATCTTGGGCATCCATATTTGAAGGAACCCGATATAGCTATAGTGAAGCAACTGCTATGTAGAATGAGAACTAATTTACTGTTACATTGAAATAATGTGCACTTAGATGTTGCCGTCTACATGTACAGTCTGGTTTGCGTAGCTGATGGGGAGAGCACACAGCATGCAAATGCAATGCAGTTTCTACCATTGGTCCGCGATGCACCGGCTCTCCAAGTGTCGTGCTACTTTACACTGTGCAGCTGATCAAGCTTCGTTTATGTAATTGACAAATAGTTTTCAAGGAGCAGAATGTAGATGGGATAGTCTGGTGAGCAATAAGTTGGCGTCTATATACAGACGTGAATCGAGGCGGAATAATAATAATAAGAATAATAATAATAATACGAAGTGGAAGATTTCTTAGCTCAATTTCTCGGTAAGTCACTATACTAGACGCAATTTGCGAATTTAGCAAGAATAGCATAGCATACGCCATGATGATTACAACATTATAATCAGCTGCACGTGGTCATCGCGCAATACAAGCGAGTTAATTAAGCCCGAGTAATGTAGGTTAGCTCTGGCTCATCCGTCCTAGGCATGTGCAGTGAAGACCTTTTGATTCTGAGTTCACCTGGAGCTTTTCCAATGTCATTTCACGGACAGCTTTGCGCTTGTAAAAACGGCTTTTCCGATGGCCTTTCATTGAATTTTCACTTGACCATTGAGACATTTACTCTTACTTATATTCGAAGGAATTCTGATTCTATTTTGCGGAGTAATCAACTCGTAGCGATCCCGCATTGGACAAACGGATGGCACCTTCACCTGTTATGGACGTATTAAGCCACAAGGAAAAAATACACTTACCATCCCCATGACAATTTCATCGTAGATATCTGTACGCGGTCTGCGATACGGACAAGTAAATATCGGAAGAAGCCAGGTTCTATTAACAAGGTTTTACTCACCTGCGCCATTTATCAATTGACTCTACGACTCTGTTGCATCATTGACCGTTTTCCACGACTACTGCCGGATCATTACTAAACCGATCGGTCGACCAACGAACAAATTAGTCCGAACACCGACTGCGAAGAAAAAAGTGAAGAATCAGTCTGTACGATGCATCACCGGATAGCTCTACTGTTCAACTGAAGCCACGGCGACGTTCTAGATCATGGTGCGCTTTCGCCTGGTAAGCGTTATCCCTATAAAAAGCCGCAAATATCAGCTTGACAGCCCCGCGGTGTAGCGAATGTGACTCGCCTCTGAATAAATTCACATCGGAACATTTCACACTGACGCAGTCATCAGACTTCTACTATTAGGAGAACAGCTATTTGACATTAACTTATTGTGAACGAACTTGATAGCAATTCTTTACTCTTCCTATTTTCTATTCTTGACAGTTGTTTTAACGCTCTACTTGGTTCGCCAGATTGGTACATGCGCGTCATTGTTAATGGACGCACATCGTCATGCCCTTCTCAACAGCGCCGTTTGCAAGCATATATTCAATTGGTTTTTTCTTCGCATCACTCTTCTACTTAGTTAGGTTAAAGAAATATTTAGTGTCAAACAAGTATTGTACTAGTTTTGAGTCTTGAGTACACGGTTGCTTATTCGCCGTTGCATTTGACGTTTTTTCCTTCAGTTGGTTGGCTCAACTGTACTTTAGTAGCTTCCCTTCATTTTGCCTTCAAACGATATAAGCAACTGTGATTTCATGTATACAAGTCTCCTGTCTCGTCTTGGACTTCTTCTTGCAGTCGTGGGGTGAAGTAGTCAGCGGCAACACAACATCCACATACAACCTGTGCAACTGATTTTACTATGAAGAAGGCTTTGATTGAGCACAGAACATTCCAATTCCTAATGGTCTTTGAATGCACCAAATCTTCTTTTGGCTCCTGTGATCCCGGATTTCTACATGGCGGAATCACTTGTATATTGTATATTGACACAGCTGTTCTGACTGATTTTACGGGCCTCAGCCCAATCATGTTCCTTGTTCGGACCATTACCTGGCAAAATGCTCACTCATATGAACTAAGCAATTTTCGGTTATAGCTTTCAGTAAAAAGAAATGTATGCTATTTTGCATGAACATGGTTCAGCACGTGACAGGGAATTACGGACGTACTATTCACATGTCCGATTTGTAAATAATTTTCATGTTATTAACATATCATTTTAAACATAGGAATGGTTTTTTCCCTTTTTCATCGCCGAGTGGTTTCAAGTAATACTACGTGCCGAACTTGCAATATGCAGTTTCGCGATAGTGGTACACACTAGCGCCCGTTTAGAAAGGAGTGCGCAACGTCGTTCAGCGTACCGGTTTCCGTATGTGTGCCGTGAATTACGTCTTGCCATATGCTTTACTGAGAACACATAAGTTGCGATGTGGTTCATCGGAAATGCTGGCTCATTTATCGTCGTAGATTTCAAAGCAGTTTACGTATGCATCACATACGCAACAGAAATCGGGTGTGTGCAGAGCATTGGTGTAACAAGCTTGACGACAACGGGTATAGGTCAATCGTTTGCACGAGGAAAGGAGCGCAGGTGAATGGATATCGCCTCATGATATCCATGAATATCACCTTAGGATTGATGCGGCGCGCAGCATACCATAAGGATAATCAGGGAAAGGTTTTGCGGTATAGTATTGGTAACAGTTCCGGATTGCGTAGCTATCGCTTAGAACCTGCTTCTTAACAAATCCGAGGGCAGCGGTGTCAAGCGGAAGATATTTGGAGAATCGCGCGTACTCGCTTTTGTAGTATCCTCAGCCTACCTAGATATGTATGGCTGCACAGGAGAGGAATGGTTCCATCAACATAGCATCGGTACCGCAGGTTATGGCCCGTAAGTAGGGCTAATTTCTTGGGCTGCAAACCACTCGATGTTGGTCAAGTGGCGTCCTCACATCACTGATGACGCAGCATAAGTTGATTTCTGCTGTCCGAATGCCATAACATGGTAGATGCTAAGCTTCTCAGCGGTATAGTCACCTTTAGGTTACCTGAACGAAACGTGATTCGGGGGCACGTAGCTTTAAATCCGTCATAATATAAACAAGTCAGTAGTGAAAACAGCCTGGGGAACCAGGAGCCACGTAACGGATACCTCAAATGGTTCCGCGCTAGAGCCAAACGCAATACCCGTACCTCGGAATGCCGTAAGAAACATAGGCTATGCCTAACTGTATACATGTCAACGTCCCCGCCATCTAGCAAGAAGTCCAGTACGTAAGCAGCAACTGATTTCAAACGGCTTTTGACCACGGTGGTGCACTTTGCACTAACTGCCATGTAAAACAAAGTTTCAGAACGTAAGTAAAGCACCATGAGCAGTAAACCAAAACAAATGGACCACGAGTACGATACACTTTGTTGTGCAGTAGGACATTCTGTTACAACCGCCACGTTGAGCAGTGTCTTCTTGCCATCCCATTTCGTGCATAACGGTCGACGCAGAGTCTTCGGAGGAATACTATTGCTTGCTTGTGTCATAGGGCATCCGACTGTAAACACATGGTCGGCATGAATCATGACAGCGCGATTCAACATTTTTTCAGGGACAAATCTTTTCTGATACTGATCATACTTGTGTGCAGCCAATAGAGCAGGGACACGTGTGGAGTGCGCAAATTACTCCACTTTGCTCAGTTCTCGAGTTTTATTAAGGCTGGGGATTGCCAACACCCATTTGTTCATTTAGCTTGCTCGTATATTGAATGACGTAGGTAGCCTTCTCTGAGCGGTCAAAAACGCCGCCGATGGCTTTATTGTTCATGAATCTTTCGGACTACCTAGCTATGGGGCAATCGTAATAAAAGATACTCGGAACGAGGGCGTAAAATCGACGAAGCGTCAAGAGCATAGCCCATGCCGCCGTGCAATTAACCGGTGCGACGACTCTCTGGGTCGTCGTACGGTAAAAACGTAGCATAGTTATGAGAAAAGAATTGGTATTTTGTAAAAGTGGTCAATAAAGCCGGATGGGCTATTAACGGGGTGGGCAATAAAGCGGGTTCCATTGTGTAACACATGTGCCTGTTAGAGGAGAGACAGCAAGCAGCAAAGCATGAACTTCCCGAACCGTACGTTTCTTCACGGGAGGCTGCGAGCAGATGTAGTGCATCGATAAATTTCGATATCACACCCTATACTTACCAGGTTGACAAGTTCATATGTACTAATGATAGATTAAATATCGCAAGATGGTTACCTGTACCATTTCCGTGGGTCGCATTTCCCAGCTGCGTTTTGCAATAACACTTCCCTCTCATAGCATAAATACAACGGTGATCCGTTGTATTTGTGCGCTAGTGCTGGTGGTTTGCAGCCTAACCAAATACGGGACATGCTAAGCACTATCTTCATTGCCCATGCTATTATATTATTTTTTGTAAGTGTCCCTATAACTCGAAATGCAACCTGTTCAATCATGGCACATGCACTAGGACTGTCATATTATTGACCGTGTGCAGTTATCAGTGTGCATTTCCACAGTTAAGCAATCACACAGTTCTTCAGTCAGAAGAGTTACTGCTCTGCGGTCATCGCATCTGTGAGCACCTGATCAACACTGCACATCAAAGTCGTGTTAAATACTCATTTAAGTTTCTCCTAGTTGCCCCATAACGATGCGCAAACGGACTCAAAAGGCGCTTCCTGACTATAGCTGTAGCTGTTGCTATCGGATGCCTTCAGCCGGAATTACGCATGCAGCAAGCTCTCGTGCAAACGCTAATTCTGAACTGGTCCTCACGAAGTTAGCAGGCCTCAAGGTCACCAGTCCATCGTGACTCCTTTGAATCTGTCATTGATTGCTGTACATAATAAGTTCCCGGTTTAACCGTTTCCTCTATCATCCGACGTCCTTGTCCTTGTACACAGCTAGCAATATCGTTTTGCTACTTTCAATTATCAGCTTCATAATTGTAGCGATTGAAGATATTTATGAAAAAGAAATTTATTCGCAATGGTTCGCTTCATGTCTGAATGCGCATAATTTATGAGTATAACAATCTCTATAGTACTGTTTCTCAAAACGGTGGTCCACGGATGCCCAGGGGGTTCGTGGGCTACTTTCAGGGTACCCGCGTTATCTCCCAATGTTATACTTCTAATAGGGTATTGTATTAACGCGATCAGTCTATGTCACGAATTTGTGAAAAACGTGCTGTAAAAATTTTTAAATCAAACCTAACGGTTTACATTATAGCCTTGTGCATTGTTCATAAAACATACCTCTTCCAAGGATGAAGCTTGTTTTGGCTGGGAGTTAAAACGTGAGCGAACGAGGCTTTCCAAGTTCAGAAAGGTCGCGTATTAATTTCACCGTGATGCCATGGGCAGTGGCCAGAGGTTTCATTCTATGGGCCATACAATGTGTCTTCTGAGCATGCAGCCACTAGGACGTGCGATGTTTCTGTACTACCTGATGTGATGCAAAATTAGTCTGTGTCAACCGGATCATCTGTACCAGTGGGTAAAAGGCGGAATTAAAACAACCTTTCTCTTCATTTTGGATTTATAGAGTCCAATAATTATCCACAAGGTGACTTGTGTAACAAACGTCTTCTGAACATGGTATGTATTAAACTGCAGCTGCATTTTAAAAAATTCATACGGACTGTAAAGACAGAAAAAGGTACTTACAGCACATGCGAGATGAAATATTGAACACCCAAACGTATATGCTTAAGGCGTCGCAGACTGTAAAAGAATCTACAGACGCATCTTACATCGTTAGATATCGTAATGCGCTGACAGCAGAACCGAGAAACGTATCCTGCCATGCATACAAAATACATGGAGATGATCTAAGCCTCTTCATTTCAACAAGCTTTTCACAAACTGTCTATGTGTGATTTCTGATGCAAAGCGAACGATGTGTACCTTGTCCTGGTAGACAGATATCGCCGTCCTTCTCCCATTTGCCACAACTTATCTGTGTTAGATTGCATTCTCGTATTATATCTATACAAAACAAAGTACCGAAACAGAGTTGAAGCGTTATCAGATTCCAGGTTATAGCTTTCCTCAATAACACCTAGTATCAAACAAGTCCCCACTGCATGTCGGAACGAAATTTATCCAAGTTACTGGGCCTTAATCTAGTTGCATTTGTATGTAAGTTCAACAGCCTTCACTATTGCCAACATAAATGAACAACTGTGCGAATCCAGTGTACAGCGATGAACTCCACATCATTCTTATGTTATTGAAGCCTAATTCTGTGGATAAGGAAAGCTCAGGGGTCCGTCGTGCTGGGTTACATTACAAAGGGGTGCACGTGCCGAAAATTTTGAGAACACCTGCTCTATAGTGACACACGGCATCCGGTTGGCCGACGGTGTCTGACCAATGAGGAAGCTACTGGTCGGTGCGTGTGCTCATCTTAGCCATACTTGGAAAAGCACCAGCTTGAAACTTCTTATGAACCAAGTTGAAAATGCTTACGAACCAAGTTGAAAATGCTAATGAACCAATTTGCTTCCGCTATTAACTAACTTGACTCGTAAATGGTATAGAATGCTACCTGTACCCAAACATTTTGATTTGGATGTCACGACGTGCTGCCGCTGTTCCGGAATCAAACTAGATGACTTGTCTGAATCTCACTGAGTTCACCGGAAGGCGGCTGCCGTACAATAGGGCATATATAGTCACATGAGATGGGATATACGGACCATATAATGCAGACCGTAATACTTCAGAGTGTCACACGAGAAGAAATGTAATAATGCACATCTGTCAATTGGGAACGTCCCGAGACACGAACAGATGTTGCAGGATCGGTAATTTGTGCGAGCCCATTTAGACATCTGTCTCCGAAGCAAGGGCGAGGCGCTTACAACTGCTTTTAAATGGCTTCCGCCTAGTCATTTAACATAAGATATCAGTTGGCATACCAAAGGTTCCTGGTTCGAGTTGCAGTACTGCAGTGTAGTGAATGTGCATGTGATCACACTTACGTTTGAACTACTACAAACTGGATAGAAAAACAATAACCCTACTGGATAGAGATTAAATGTATGACAACCATATTTCTCTAGGGTTGAAAGATCGCCCGCAGAAGTACAAGCAAACAAATGCCATTGTCGGTGGTCAGTTGACGTTTCAACATGAACCTAGATGACAGTCATAAATTTAGTCCGAATTGTGGGCATCAACAATAGCTAGAGAGAAAGATAGGTATAGGGAAGAAAATGCCATCGATATTGTTACCGCGTGGAATGATGCAAAAATAACAGATATAGTAAATAGTTATGCTTGATCGTTAGTGTATGCCATTGATGCCGTCTGCTATATGCATTCGAATTCGGTAATATCACACATTCTATGATAGCCTCTATAACCCGATCACAGGAACATCTGGTAAATGCTGTTGCGTCCTGTCTAACATTCGGCATTCGAAAAAGTGCTCATACCGTTTCAGCCAATTTACAAGAAATAGCTTGCATAACATCCAATTACTCAACCGTTGACATATGTGGCTTTATACTCTAAGGTGGATATAAGCCACTTATTTAGACGACAGACTCGCTTGAGCGCTCGAGTAACATGTACAAACTATCGGGTCCAATCAGGAAAGGAAGCCGAGAGGTTTATCCACGGTATAATTAAACGAAATACATTTCAAGTGCAATGTTTACATAGTCTTATTGCAACCGTGACTTTGCAACGCGCATGATGAAGGCAAATCAGCACTTTTATGGATCCAACAACTTAACAACTGCATAATATAGTGGAAATAGTATGCATCTGGGCCAAAGGGGAACGAAGGGTATAACACGTTGAGTGACATTCGTGCTTGGAGAATCTCTCAAGTTGCTATATTATGAGACCTACGCATGTGAAACAACATGGGCACGAAAGTAGATAGCAGCGGCTTCCTGAATGGAACCACTTAGACTTGACTAGGAGAACAATGAATCTCCAAATCCATGGTGCGATTTGAAACGAAAACAATGAACATTGTATGGTTAATCACATGGGGTTAGACTAAAAGTGGGAATGAATAGCCTAGGCAGATGGCGCAGATAAGGTGGTTAGCTGAAAATATGATATTCCCACGAAGCCTGCGTTACTTATCGTAATTTTTTCGCCCACAATTTCTTAACAAAATATCTTCATACATTATAGTTGCCACTATTCTTCGCAAATAAACAATTGTTTCCATGCGCGGATTTATTTTCCAAATAAATATTTATTCAAAAACTACCCTGTCACCACAATTGAACTAACCTAATTTGAAATTCATCCAGATGATTAGGCATTTCTAATTTAAATTGTAGCAGGAACGTTTGCTTTTCCACACCTTAACTCCATAAAGGATAACTTATCCTAAATTCAGCATGGTCGACGTACAGCAGGAAATATAGCTACACACATTCTCGTGACTAAAATGAGAAACAGTATATGCAGTATCAACATCACCATCAGCCTATTAATCAATGATCAGGTACTTGACGGGATTATTTATCTTACACGGACGAGCCAACATAGGTTGTTGGGTCTTGAACACTGAATTCCCATACTGCATTCCATAGCGAGGAAGCGTTTTAGAGTACTTGGACTCCAGATAGGATTGCTGATCGTTAAACCCAATTTTGCCATCCAATGCAGGAACGAAAGTGGAATATTGTAAGCAGCGACCGATTGATAGCGAGGAGTTACCGCGACAAATTTAAGCTACCGGAGTCACTATTGTCGCTGGTTTTTAAGATAAGAATGACTGAGGATGGCCGACCAATCTAAGGGATTTATTAGTGTTCCTTTGAATCCGTTACACACACCAGTTTGTGGATATTCAACTCGACCTAGAGATGAGGGGTAACTGTGCGGTCTGTGTTGTGGATATTCAAAATGAGCAACACTCACATGGACGTTGGAAAACTATTCCAATCCCAGTACGAGTGGCACTCTGGTCGGACAATAGATCTGTGTGGATTGTGAAGCCCTGGTGAGCGGGATTGCAAAAGTTTGTCTTACGAGAAGAACGAACGTGTTCCCGTGCTTTTGAGCTCTGGTCACTGTGTGGATATTGACACCTAGGGAGGAAATCCTCTAGTGCCTGGTAACGAGTAGTAATCGTCTGGTTATTGCGCCTGCAGTCAGTCCGAGCCTCAACAACTGCGGAATGCTCGCACCAATGCACTGGAATTAGGTGGAAGCAACGTTGTGCATCATACATTACGATCCCATTGGGAGAATATTTATCCGCATGAAGCTAAATTAGTTGAAATTGTAACACTTTCGTTTGTAGGTAAAAATAGCAGCCAAACGTTCCGTGTTACGAGCAGTTACATGTCAGATATTGAGTGCTCACTGGACGACGATTTACCGGCAATCTCATACTTTAGCTCCGTTAAGGTTGGCTCACTACTGACATTCTTTTGCTTCCACGCAAGTTGGTATATATTTGATTTACACCATCTATCCGTCAGAATGCATGGAACACTGAATTAGAGCATCGCAGTAATGATGCAATATTCTCCGCCATTGAGAGCACCTCAGGATTAACACTGCGCCAGACCGAGTGTATGTCACGACTAGGCATAGGAACGGGACCTCAGTAGCATGTGCGGCGGAGAGAGGGAGTACTGCGCAATTCAAAGTCAACGACGTCAACTTAATTAGGTTAAAGGTGTATGGTCGTAGGTAACGTGGTGTAGCCCAACTGCGGTGAGGAGTCAGCATGAATGCAACGTCAGCCTCAGCATGGGGCAAACATATGTACATATATGTGTATGCTTTTATACATGCACATAAGAACTCATACATACACATGATTAGCGGTATATGATTCCGGAATTCTATATTTTATGACCTCCAAATGACAACTACGAGACAACTGCGCCTGCAGAGGGACAATGTATGAATTATAATTCACTAACGACAACTAAATCCACACACAAAATATTCTGTTTGTGAACCCAAAGAAATAAGACCTCGCGGTATTTGGATTAGACCAACGTTTCTTAAACGGAGGAAGCCCACTACCCTTCAAATTGCACAGCAGCAGTGTTCCTGTTTATAAAAGTAGTCCAGACACTGGTTGGTCGTAGCCCGCCCATCACTGAATGGAACCGTTTCTTGAGCCTAGCACTGTCAGATGGGTTTCAATATGCCTATCCTTCAGCAATGATAAGCTGTCTTCCGGAGCCAGTCTAACCAAACTGGTGGATGTTAGACAGATAGGGACCTTGACAAGATGCACATCAACCACAGCCGAGTGTTGCTTTACATTTTAAGAAATAAGTCTGACAGAGATTCAGGTATTAAGGTTCAAACGAAAAGACAATCATGTACTATGTATCTTGGGCCTCTCTCTGACTTTGCAACTGTACAATGGTAGTGCGAATCCTGTGTATTCGCATAGATCCACATGCGTTGGACCAAAACTGCGTATGAGTTAACAAAACTGAATGTAAAACTACCATCAACGACATCGATCATTCTAACGTGCACAGGATAGGATTGGAGATAAAACTGACACTCTTATTCGTCAAGTTATGAGAAATTGCACATGCATGAGTAAGTAGACAATAAAAACTGTTGGTGGCTGCTTAACATCTAGAAGCTTTAACTGGCGCCTTGGATACAAGTCGGTAATCAATGACACGTGGGAGACCTGTAAAATACGGGACAGTATAGAAGTTGGAGGCGACTGAATCCAACGTATATTGTGCAGGCTACAAAAATGGTAAGCGTATCAACCAGAGCAAGAGGCGGTGCAGCAATTCAAACACCAAAGTGATTTGTGTCAACGGTGGGGCTGTCAGTAAGACAATTGGACATTTTAAAATTTAAAATAACTGTAAAATCCAATTTTAAAATTTACCGAAATAACGTATTTTCCGGTACATTACAAAGGCCTACCGCTACTATGCTGAATAATGGAAGCCTTCGATGGAGCTGTTAGTGGGCGAAAACAGAAGTTGAGGATGGGTGCTAATCGTTACATGGGCTTGAACGAGGGCTTCCAATATGTGGTGTGTAGCATAGTTCGCTGGGTCCAAGATTTTGTTTGACATTATTTATCATCATCGTGTGGACCAGAGTACATCTTCGGTGGGTCGTCAGGGCAGATGGGTCCGAATGCAAAAAGCTGCCAATCCAGGAAATTGGCCGACAGGACATTCCAATTGCTGCAGAACCGACGGAGCGCTTAAGAGAAGTCACTCCTACCATCACTCTTCAGTCAACCGCCCTTGTCCCACGAAGAAATCCAACGTTGTCGTCGGCAACGCCTAGCCAAGCGTTTGGGGACAAAAACGTTCGTGGCTCTCTGCGGCCGAGGGCGAATGACTGTTCTTTCGGTCAATTAGAGGACCTTAAGTCGGCTGGGAATTAACTGGGGGATTGCGTTAAGCCGGTTGGCGAGTTCGTCGAAGGTTGCCTTGGCAGTTCCGGCCGTTGCGTTTCTTGAAGGTAGAACGCAGAGGGTTAAGCGAGAGTCGGGGAAGTGGCTTGACGGCGCAAAGGGTACATTATATGCACGATAAAGGCAAATAGGCTTTCAAGTTTTCAAAATATTGTAAGGGTTTTTGCTGATTTTGCAAAACCTTTGTGGATGGGACGCATGATTACCACTAAAGGCGAAATTGGTTTATTACTGGAAATAGCAAATGTTTACAAAAAAATTAAAAACGGACAGGCATCTTGACCTGTCTAACACTTCGATCGATTGCCTGGGGTTGAGGTACGGTAGGCAACGGGTCGAAGGAGAACGGAGGGTTTGGGATATTAAGTGAACGGAAGTAACTGCTGGCCCGCGTGCGTCAGGATGAGTTGCGAGTGGTTCCTCAAACAAGCCACTTTGAGGCTGTCGATGGACATCGTTGTTCAGTGACCATTCTGGTCTACAGTTTAATGTTTCAGAGTCCATTGCAGGAATCTGAAATGGCCAGTGCAGGGAGGCTGGAGAAGCCGCGTCATTTCGTCGGTTCGGACAAATACGTCTGTCAGTTAGGGAATCCGCTGTGCATTTGCTTATCTCCATACCATCTCCGAGTCATGTTGGGCCATACAGGTAACAACTTGAGCTAACAAGATATCAATTTCCTCTGTTATGCTGACACATTGCTCCTTACAATGAACAAATTTGAGCCAGGCGGTTGTTATGTGTGCACCGTCGTGCGGCCTGTTCCTAAGTCAAGTTCTGTTAGGCAATCGTATGTCGAATGTATTGTAGAAATAGCAACGTTTACGCATGTGTAGGGTACGGGCGTGTAGGGGAATAACTACAGCCCGGAGTTTGCTCGTGTTCGACTTGTCACTTGGGCAGTGACGGATTACGTTACGGGGGATGCGGTTAGTACCACGTTAATATCTGATATGACCCACAGCAGGCTTATAGTAAACGGGGTCAGTGTATGATAAGCAATTTGAACGCGATTCACAGCACCATTATAACAGAGCCTGTCATCGAATATGGTCACTGACTACTCGCATTCTGACACGGCCGACAACCAGTGTTACTAAGCTAAACCCCAGGCGTGTGTGCGTACGACCTACTGCGTGCTGTGGACACATGATGTGAACAGGGCAATATGTGCAATACGATTGGCTCATTGAAGCGCGGAGGCCACAGGTTACTTTGGTCAAACCGCTAAATCGCATGTGCCCCGGTGGACATAGATACGTATTCGCTGGTGCGATGATAGCAGCGCAGAAATATTCCTGGCGTCCTGCGATTGCGATGGACGACATTTCAACGTAGACAATAAGATTGAAATGCAGCTGATATGTGCGTTCTCTTGGTGTTTTATTAAGGCTATCTCGCCATGCGCACCAAAGCAACGTGTAAAAGTTACCTAGAGTATTGCTTAGTAGGGGTAATGAAGTGAATGCTCAGGTGTATGAAACAAAATGGTTAGGTGTATGAAACAAAATGCTATCATATTAGTGAAACCACAGTTAGGCGTATTCCAATACTGCCGTGATACCCTGATATGCCAGGGCTGGAAGAGTAGTGATGCAGGAGGAGGCTGCGAATAGGATGTCTATACGGTGAACACCTTACGGGTTCTTTGTACAACGTCGCGTGCTCCCGCAGGTTGTAAATGGAGGAAGGGCTTTCTACTGACGGCGTGTGAATGATCCTTGCTTGTTCAGCGTGTGTGTTTAATAGGCAGCCATGAACATCAGCGCAGCATCTCAGAGCTTGGGAAGTTCGAGTCTGGCCATTTCATTATGCATTAAATATCACAAAGCCACAGTTTCCGGATATAGGGTCAGTGACCGACCACATTTTAACCTGAATGAAGTACCTAACAGGGGGTGGATGAACAACCTCGATTAATGCTCGCTTCTGAGCATTAAGTAGGTCTTTGAGCCACTTGGTTGTCAATTCTGTTCGCATTCAGCAACAACCCAGACCCTACAGAGACAGTTTCGTGGGCACTTTTCTTCTATACTCGTACTGTTCCGGCGCCGTGCGTAGTTCGTTGCCACTCGATAGTCGTGTTATCAGCGTTCGACTGTTCATTATATACCTTATTTGCCTCACTGTTTTGCGGGTAAGGGTTTTAAGAACTAATGCGTTTGCTCGGGTTAGAGAAGCCAACCCCCTTCCCCTAAATGGATAACTGAAAATCTCTAATTGTGCACAACACCCTTGGACATGAATTTACGTAATCTTCGGATCGTTTGTAGAGCACCTGCACGTCAAACTTATCGGGAGACATAGTTGAAGAAGCGGTGGACCAGGTTGGTGTAAGAATCGTGTTCGCTGCACGAGCAGAAACGCTAGGTGTTTGGATTCTACTTACTACTTAATCCTATGCAAATCAACTAGAATTCCTCATACGTTTGTGCAGCCGCGATGCAGCCAAACACTGTTTGACGCGTCAGTACATGTTTCCTCGAGTTGCAGCCGAAACTCAGCCAAACATGCCATCTACCAAAAAATCTCCGACGTACTCCCTTGCAATCATCGTAAGTGTACCCTGGTTCCCATGGGGGCCCTGAGAGCACCGATTGGTAGGCTCGAAGCTATGGAACAAGATGTCGGTAGTCTGGGTTGCTATGATATTCGCATGACGTATTAAGAAAGATATATATGACATCAGTAGAACGTCGATACGCGGTACCGGCACCATGCTGCCATGCAAAAACCAACGGCGGCACCTGGGCCAAGGATGTTGCGATAGTCAACCCGTCCAAAAGCAGCCTCGAAAATGCGTCGCCAGATTAAGAAACATACTCGTTACCTTTAGACTGCAGGATTGAGGTGATCGATCGCTACAGTTTTGTGCTGCTCACTGTCGTGCGATACAGAATGTCCACACGGTAAACGATTGCCATTCACGAGGATGTTTAATGGACAGCTGCTCAAGTTTTAGTACTTAGCTCGCTTCAGATCATGCGCTTAAGTGTGCTAGAATCGTCCTGCTAGTTGTTGGCACCTAGCAGCCTCGTCGGACACAGCTAGAATTAGGCAAGATTGTTGTTTCAACAAATTGGGTGCCGTTCGGAATTCGTCATATATTCTTAACAGCACTCTACCCACAGATGTAGGGGCGCATTAGACACAAATCCGGATTGCTGTGAACAAACCTGCTAATGCCATCTGTATGTTAACTGAACACATCATTAACCGACAGGTTTCCACTCGGTGTTCAACTTCTGGAAGATCACTGTACAATTACTGTAACACTACGCTGATCTCTGAACACCGAGCTCATAAAGCTCACCATGGAAGATCGCGCAGCCTGATGGCAGTGACGGCAGTGACCGTGGAATTTGTAACGCACCGCCTGCCTTCCGTGAGGCATCCAGAGCTTTTGATTTACTTGCCAGCATTCGTGCGGAAGCATCCGAAGTATTGTTTACCCGATTATTGTTTCTACCTACGGCGTTTATCTCCCAGCCCGTGTCATCGTTACTGATTTACTGGTTCCGGCAATCCTCCCACAAGGAAGGGTGTTTTAACAGGTTTGTTGCATGTGACTTGTCCGCTATGCGGTCACATTTTAATCTGATTACAGAATCCACGCTCTTTTATGAAATTAAAATTGTGAGACGCTTCACTTTCCCAAGTAGAATCGAGTTGCAGCCGAACAGCAACTTCTTAAAGTGCTTTCGGTTACTGGTTGAATGACGGAAACTCCGGCCTGCGAGTTATTAAATTTACAGACGCAACTGAAGAGTGAAGCTCGTCGCCTAAGCGCATACACAACACTTGCCACATTGAATTCACCTAGCACCATAATCGAGTGGTGTTCTCTGATTCTTGTGGCAACCTTAACCGAAACCTGGATTCCCCACAGTGTCCTTTCATGTACTAGGTTTGCATGGTGTGGTGGTTACCAACCATATTCGATCTGGAGGTCGATTTACATCATCCGCTTCTATCTACCTCACAGATTTTGTTAACACTACTAATGAAACCGAGCATACGAATCTAGTCGGTGTGCTACAGGAGAGAACGAAAAGTTATCAGCTGGATTTCTGTATTCCTTGCACATCGAGGCGAGGGTGATATACATCCCCTCACGGAGAAACACCTGACTCCAAAGCCTATGCGGTTCGTGGACTCCACAGTCTGTTGCCCTTATGTCGCAAGGGTCACCATAGGGGGACAGCTATGTTCCGTGGCCACAAGGAAAGCACACCTGCATACGGGGTCTTGCAGCGATGACGAACTGGCAACGCGGACAACATTTGACTGACCGCAAACAGCTGACAAGATTTGGGTCAACGAGACAGTCAGTCTCACGAGGTAGGACAGGGGTAAACGGTCGAGCCAAATGCACAGAAAATTTGGGGGCGGGATAGGTACATAAGAAGTAGGGCAATACATTATCTGTATCACTGTGATCGTACAGTTTACCAAAAAGCGATGGAACGAAGAGGACCTTATGCTCACCGTTCCATGGAAGTGAAGAGCAGAATAATTAAACCTTATGAGGAGATAGTGGAGTGGAAGCAGGTTGCTAGTGTGCTTAACGTAAACGTGAAAACCTTCCACAGCTGGATTCGTGTGTGGGAGGCAACCGAACATAGGGAGAGCATGGAGTGGTTCTCCGCAAAGCGTTGGTAAAAAATAATTTAGAAGCTCTGGTTGAGTTGAAGTCTGCGAAGCCAACAGTAACCCATGAAGCTCTTTGATTATGGTTGCAATCAGAGTTTGAATTTAAGGAACAAACAGCACGGTCGTCAGGTAAGTAGACGGCAAATTAATAATCATGAAGAATTTGCACTCAATTTCGAAATCTTTGAACAGGTTAGATAACAAGGCGCGAAGAAAATCATTCTTGCTGCAGCTGATGAATTTTCAGGCAGAGTATAGACAATCCATTTTGATAGATGAAACGAATTTCAACCTTTTCTGCAGTCGCAGCAGTGCCTGTTCACTTCGCGGAACTCGGGCGCAATGTACCGTGGCGTATAGTAAGGTGCATAATGTAAACTTAGTCGGCAACAAGACGAAGCATTGCTTGATGGGTTTCTTCGTTTCAAGCGGTATCTAGAACAGAAACAACTTTGCTCAGTGGCTGCGTCAACGTGTTGCTACCAAAGATTCCGCGTTTACCGAAAGATACATTTTGGTTTGCGACAATGCTTCATGCCACACGGACTTGGAGCAAGTATGTTGGGGGAACTTTATCTATCAGGGCAACTTCTGAGACTTGTCTTATACTCTACATCACTTAACCCCATCAAGGACATCTGGAGTATTATAAATTCCTATGTGAAACAAGAAATGTGGGCGCGCTATGCTGAAATGCTCAGAGGTGCCCCCGCAGGTGTTCTAAGCAAAGGCGAGTGGCTGACATGTTTTCTGGAGAAGGTGCTGTCTGAAGCACGAGCATGCCTGACACAGCATCAATGAGGGCAGATGGTTCAGCACGTTGTAAATATGCACGGTCGTGTTATTCATCTAGCAGCTATGCAAAACATCTTTTTATCAGTAAATTACTTGTTTGTAAATGGATGTGTTGTTACTTCATTGCCTTGGGTAGTCATGGTACACTGTACGCTCTGGTTGAAATATGTAGTACTTATGACAGTTGATCGCAAGTAGTGCGCAATGTCGTGTAGCATAGACGTTTATGTTTCTGCTCATCGAAACAACCTGTGCGAACCTCATGACTCACGACGCATGGGAATACGGATATATAGTTAGAAATGACTGGAAACCACTTATCCTAGTTGTTTGTGTTAGAAGAGCAAACGGGTAATTGCTTTGGATAGTGGCAGATCAGCGACGAACACGTCAACATGCGAACATGACTGCGGTGAATCGCATGTGTTTGCCACTTGCTTAGCGGGGCATAGTATTACGAGCGATTAACCTGTGTGTCGTGGGACTTCATATATATATATATATATATATATATATATATATATATATATATATATATATATATATATATATAGTATCCAGACGCGAACTTTTGAGCGCAGCATCTTTCCGTTTGAGTAATTTAATATATTTTCCTGCCAACTAGGGATGACCTCGGTGGAATTGGTCTTTCAGGTTGCTGGGTTTCATGCTGTCCTCTGTGAGCACTTTGCTGAACAAAACACATTGCGGCTTATCAACATTTTTATCGAAAACATTGGTAGAGCCACACTGAAGACAAGTGTCCTTGTAGGAGGGCATTTTTAAAGAAGTTATGGTTCCTACTTAGAACCCGTAGACCTGTTGTCTCCAATGGATATGTTTTACGGGGAGAGAGCCATCGACCAATTACTAACTGCTGAAGAGCATGGACAAGGACACTGGCACTGTGCCCACACCCGACCGGAGAATGAGTCGTGTCCTCGGCCAAAACTGCGACTAAATGAACACCGGAGAGCCTGCGGGTATAGCACATGGTTAGTTCACTTCCTCATGCTGATTGTTATAATGGATTTTAGCAGGTAGGTGTTAATCCAGCTCCCACCCAGCGGTCGCCACGAGGACCGCGCAGGACACAAGCCAATGGCAAACCAGTAACAGCTGTGGGTAGAACATCTGTCGGGATCTAGCCACCACCAGCTTCCGCGCACAATAAGCTCTCATGTCGAAAACATACATGACTTGGTGGCGTCCTTATGCAGAGTCGCCGGTCACTGTGACCTCCATGGGGACAGTCACAGCACGCCTGCACCTACAAAAAGGACCATGGGTGGCTTACTCTGCACCAACCACAATCCCACCCACACTCCTCATATCCGTTGTGAACTTGAAGGTATAAGACCGGGGGCATATGCATTGGAGCCAAGTGTCATCAATGGAGCCGGCCCACACTCCCTCGACAAGCAGAACAGAAACATTCCAAACTAATTCGTATTTCACGCACATCAGTAGTACATATTACGTTGGCTGGACCGTAGTCCGTTCCACACGGGATGGAACCACTCTATGAGCTTAGCAACGTCACGAGAACGGTGCACTCTGTCCCCTCCAGCGACGACCAACCTTTTCCTGCAACCATTATGGACGAGGTAGTGGGTAATAGACAGGTAGTCAACTTGTCATTATTCACATCAAGCGCATCCACACCCGGAAGCTCAAACAACATCTACTGAAATGCAGAATTACTCAGCACGCAAGCAAAGTACAATATACACCGCCTTATTGGCCTGGATCGAATGAGATAGCAAGCATCATGCTCCTATTCCGTTTGCAATAGTTCCATCTCCTGCACCTCAGCAACCGACATATTGAGCATTCCACGGATTTCGCATCGATAAAATTTGCCTTAGATAGCAACACCCACATCCAACATGAGTTTGTCATAAACTCACTTCTTTTTGTTTTGTTTATCTTATTTTTTGTTTGTTCAAGTGTGGTTTCCCTGCACTTAGTAGGCCGTACAAAAGCGGTATGAGTATCCTCTTCGAATCCATTTGTTATACATATATGCACAGATTGCCGTCATCCGTATACAATGGCCTGCTGAAGAAATACGCATCTCGGCTATTACTGAAACCACCTTCAGCACTGTGATACTGGAAGTCGCGTACCCTACCTTATGCTCTACAGGACACGGTCGAAACTGAGCTCCGCTGATTGCTAGAGGAGGTTACATTTGAACCGATTCAGTATTCCGATTAGGCTGCCTCTATAATTTCTGAACTGAAAAAGTATGGCAGTAATGCTCTGTGTTGATTCAAAGTAAAAGTCAACCAAAAAGAAAGCCTAAAACTGGAGATATTTTGCATAAATCTTTTGGCGAATTGTTTATCAAACTGGTCCTGAGCCACTCTTACCAGCAGATTGAACTCGACGTGGAGTATTGTGTTTTTACCACCATCAAAATACATCTTGCTTTATTTCGCTACACACGCATGCCGTTCTCAATAAGCTCTACACCGGCCATCATTCAACAAATTATCGACTCCTAAGTGAAAGGAATACGAACACATGCGTTTATCTGGACAGCATCTTAAATACCGGGCGCACAAATGCTATACATCTGCGCACCCTGGATGTAGTTGTAAAATAGCTAATATAGTCCATGTTGATACTGAAGAAAAAAAAGGTGAAGTTCTTGTACCTAGTTTACAGTACGTTGGGGACAGTCTCTCGCACGTATGGTTGCATCCAACAGAAGAGAAAATCAGTGCACTACTTAAAGCCTCCGCGCCCAATATTGTAAACTAACTACGCTTCTTCCTGGGAGCAGTCACACAGTTCTCCAGGTTCATAACAGCATCATCTACCCATCTTCATCTGCTTCATCAAATTTTGTACCAGAATCAGTCGTGGAAATAGAATGGTGTTAACGATAATGCTTTCAAAACAGTAAAGAAACTTCTTGGCATCAGCTGAGTTCTACGTACATTACGATCCATGGAAACCTATTGTTCTCACTTGCGCTGTTTATTCTAATGGCCTTGGGGTCGTTTTGCTATATAATTTACCTGACGGATCTCAGCGACCCTGAGCCTTCGCTTTACAAACCGTAACCACAGCCTAAAGGATCTAACCTCAGCTCGAGCAAGAGGCGGCCGCATTCATCTTCGGGATCAATCGATTCCAGCAGCATTGCTTGGCCCACATTACGTAATTCTTACAGCTCTCAACAATATTAATCCGCCCTTGTGAAAGAAAATGGAATTCAAATACTGGGCTTCTCCATAATGATATGCTGCGCCCCACTCTATTAGCTTACACATAAAATCTATTATATACCGGGCAGACAGAACACCACCTCTGACGTCCACAGTCGAAACCCTTATCGGAGGTCCATACACATGAATTTACTCCCCAAGAATTTGTAAATCTAATTCAGCTCTTTAACAAAACTCTGATCACTTTCACAGATATAAGTCAGAGACAAAAATAGATTCGTTATTAGAGCTTCCAACCCGGTACATTCAAGATGAATGATCTGATAGCATACCTGCAACGTTTACCCCTATTCGACGTTCTCTCGATGTAAGACAACGAATCAAGTTGCGCTTGTATCTCAGGGGGAGCACGTCGAATTTGCTCTGAAGACACTTTAGACGCGGAGTTGACTTTCATACAGAACGTGTTACGCGAAAATGGTTACCCCGACAGTTTTATGTTACGAAACCTTGAAGAAAAGCCAAAGCCGGTATCATTGTTAACAGTGACAAAGAAGGAACTCTTCATACGCCTGCCTTTCAAAGGGGACGCGGCTACAGAACGATTAACTCGAAGTATTTCTGGTGTAATTAAATCAACTTTCGCCGCAGCTACGCTTAAATGTATGTTTACAACGGAACCACTCGTTCGTTCGCGAACCAAGGATAATTGCCGATCCTGACCGCCTTAATGGTTGTCTATCAGTTTGAATTCGCTTGTGGCGCATCGTATATCGGTCGAACGGCGCAGCACCCGTCCAAAAGCATGAACGAACACTGTCCGCGTTGACTACATCGAGGTGACACTGAAGCAATTAATAGCTCTATCCTGGCTAACATTGTCGACAACGGACATCAAGTGGATCTACAGCGTAACTTTAGGGAAGTATACAGGGTTCCGCCGCACCGGTCAAAGGGTCAACCTCTCCGCACACTCGCAACGGCCGAATCGATTTGTATTCGATCATTCCGACCATCGTTATGCTCGAAACAGAAGTTAATTAAGGCTGTTCAGCTTCCTGGCTTGCAAAAGCGGAGGATAATGAGGTCAATGGCGCGAGGTCAAAAAACCCGTGAATTTTAATTAACCCGTTTTCGAATTTTACCCTAAGTCAATTGTATCAACTATGTCGATCTTAATTGTTTAAACCTATATATGATTGTATCGGTCTGAAGATGAATTATCGAAAGCAATTGCTCACCAAGTGGTGTCTTTGTTCCCAATAATAATAGACTCGGCATATCTGTGCATGGATTAGACACAGGTCACCCGATAAACCTCGGAAACGTTGAGGTAATTTTGAGGTGTATCCGATCAACCAATCTGCGTTTGATTGCCGAGACGGTGGAAATTGCCAAATCTGACGACTGCGTGAATAGGATGGCAGGGGTAGAACTTCCTATTCCGTGGCTGGCGGTCTTATGCCAGTCAGCTTGACGAGCATCGCAGCGTGGATCATATTGGAAAGTACAAACTGACTCCCAAACTCAACAGTATTCTCTTATCCGTCCTTGTCATGAGGCACAAAGGAACACCTGGATTATTCCCACTGTGATCGTACCACATGATGTGACTTCGCCACCTGTTACTGTATTGAAACCATGTCTCAAGTCTCTGGTAACTCTATAAAATCCCACACCAATTCACAGAGATTCACTTAGTCTGAGGAAGTTCTGGTGTCGAGGACGAAGCCTTACCAAACTATTAGACCAACCGATTGTTTCCAAACCTCTCTGAACTTATAAATATATTGATGTTTACATTCTCTCCATATTGACTTCAGCTAGAACAATAAGTAAACGACGCACTGCGTTCGCTACGTTTGGTATTTCTGAATCTCTTTTTCCTGCCAGCGGAACTTTGTTTATCCGGACCCGGTTTTTCCACGTTCCTCTTCTCATTTGTTATTCGTTATTTGACTACCGCCTCTTATTATTCGTCTAACGCTTTGGCTGTAATGACAGCAAATCCGTGAAAGTTATGATGCTATAACTAATTGGTTCTTCACTGCTTGTGCTTCTAATCCTTGCTCGATTTCTCTTTCCGAACGATAACACCGGAAGAACCCTGCGCAGCTTGGATTTGGCGGCCGTTTGAGTACTCCATTAGGACTACTGCACGGAACTCTGGCCACTGAATTCCGCAAGAACGATAACGGATGGAGGAACAGTTTGATACACGCAGCAGAAACAGGTTTGTAACGGAATCATATCCAATCTGCCAAGCTTGCCTACCTACCTTTTGCCAGCCGTTGTCAAAACGGCTAACGGCAGATCATATTGGAAGAGACTGAGAGCCGCAAAATAGTGCTGGGTCAGAAGGGTCACGTTCGACCAAGGCCGTCAACAGCCCATTCAACCTGTGACCAAATTCTGCACCCGCACTACTGGACGATGTGCGAGCGAATGACTCACCACCGGATGCCGAAGCGCCGCTGCGCAGATCCACTCGCGACCACCAACCGGTTGCGCGTTTCCAAGTGGCATAGTTACAACTTCAGGGGAAGCAGTGATGCGCCCTCAGACAGCGTTCCGTGTCGCCTATACTGACTGCGATTATACGTGTGTGTGTGTGCCCAAAAATACGTGTGTGTTTCGTTCTTTCTTTCATTGCGCTCATTGGTCAGATCGGAAATTGGACGCAACTCTTACGTTTTTTGCTTGCATGCTATTTGCTTCAACACATTGCCTGTACGCACCGTTGCTTACGATATACTTCCATTGCCCGTCATTGTACTGATTCATCTGGGTGTAACAAAGGGAATGTTCTACAACCATTTGACGATGCGCTGTCTCGTTTTAATTTTTTTCATAAATTGTTTGTCAGGCGGACAGAAAACTAAATCAAACTGTTTATTACAGAGCTCTCAAATGATGGATTTTTTATTTATATTTTTATTAGGCGAACATCTCCTCTAATATACAAAAGTCTAATGTGTCCACCAAAACGCTTTTCAATTTATCATAAATTTCAATTTCGCGAGTTCTCCCATCCTACCTGACTTGTTAAACATTGATTTTACCCGTAATACACCTTATGTTCTAATATTCTATTATATGAAAACCGTTGAAACCATGCGCGCTGCATTTACTGCAACTCAGTAGTAAATAAAAATAGTAAGGTCACTTCTGGAAATAATGAGAAAAGCTCAGCTATCGAAGATGCTTCATAAATTGCCTCTCGATTCGTACATACTACCATTTGAGTAGTCCCATGAATCGGTCGTTTTACACGGACACTAGCCATAATTTAAAAATGGTTGTATGACACAATCTTCCGCATGCAATTCGTTAATAAACACTAGCCCTACGTTTTACTTAAAATATTCGACTTATAGTAGTGTGAACCTTGTGGAACGACGGATACAGGATTAACGCTATAAATATATATTTCATTAATAAAAATATTAAAAGGCAGTTTAACTTAATATTTCCGTAACTCGACAAACAAACCAACTAGACTTCTAAGTCAGTGATTATTAGCCCTAAATTCACAGTTCCATTTTCGATTGGTTTTGTGTGCGTGCCGGTTATCATTTGCATACCAGCGAGGGACGCTGTGTAAATAATAGTTAGTCTTCATGTTAGTTATTGTGGGAATAACGGAAGGCAACAAAATTTAAACATTACTATTGTGGATGGCGTTCATTATTTTCTAAACACTGGAGTGCAAAATAGGTTGTGGTCGTAATTATTCCAATCGGACAGATAGTGGTTATTTATGGTTAGCCTGGGTCACTAGTCGTTTTATAGTTCACGTCGCAGGTGCCGCATATGCAGCGTACTATGTAAATTTCTTGCTCAGTTTCAAAACGGATCCTACTGGAGAGGACTGGGCGTTACTTTCTGTCACAATTTAATCTAGTGAGAAATTAGATAGGACAAAATATTTGCTTGAATCGCCAACAGTCTTTCGTATTTCTAAATATTTTAGGTACAAAAGTTTTCAGTTGGATAAACTTACTACAACCGAACACAGGGAACTATTTCTAACATAGCTTAGTTTCATTTGCTTGATTCAGAATGCAACTTGCAAGGACATTCGAGACACTAAATTCGGGTGTGTTGGAAAGCTAAAAGGATGTTCATTTTCTTAGCTTTCTTAGATTGACAGCTGCAAAAGATTGAAAAGCGTCCGTCGATCAAAGGCTTTGAAATGGATAGCTAAATTTGCATGTCTGCTTGCTCGTCCCTTGCGCAATGAGCTGGCGGTGTTTTGAAACTTGGCTCGAGCTTTCTAACGGTCAGCTTTAAGCTCAGATGCAGATCTGAATTGTAAATAGATTTGTTGGAGGTTGAAAGAATGGATGTCTGGCAGGTACCTCACTTTGCGTTTGACCGCTATGGTTGGTGCCATGTAGAACACACTTCGGATTTGGTGTTTGTTTTAAAGCACAAACGTTGATGTGGGCCTCAGTGTACAGAAAACAGCTTGTGCAGTTTGTAGCGGTAAAGAGTATGAAACCCACAATGCGGGAGCAATAGTTAGCTGCAAACGTTAAACAGTAAAATAGATAGCAATAATGCGGTAGTTAAGCGTAATCGAATGAGTGTTACCACACGTCAATTAATGAGAATGACAGCACTATATATGATATGAGTATAAGTCTTGTGTCCTAATCCTCATCAATAAGCATTAGCTGACGGTGTAAAACCCAGCTCAGAGTGAATGCGACGATACGACAATAGAAGGCACAGTTAGAGTTTGACAACTGACATTATCCCATTACATGCATTTCTATTCATATACCGGGAATTTCTTTAAATGTAGAAAACTGGCCAATTGAAACGTGAAACTAGCTTGCAGCTTTTAATATTTTTTGCACAGTTTCCACATTATTAGGTTAAATAGAGAAGTAAAATAGATGGTGTCATCAGATAGCTTGAATAGGTTGCGTTTTCGAGCATATGGGTTACAAAATTACGTATCATAATATTTGGAGCTATATTTTATTTTGCATGTGCCTGTGCTGCTGTTGCCCAAAGATGCCCTTAACGATTGAACCATTTTTGCCCTGAGTACGACTCCGCATGTATACATAGCTTGACCCAAGGGAGCTTTGCAATTTTGTTGACGGCGTGCGTCTAAATTCCTAGCTCTGAGTACCAAATAAGCTCTTGACACAACAGTTCACTGGGTCTTGCAGTAGCCGTTTTTATCCGGGTTGCGACAAGCAACCTCAATTCAGCTCCAAATGGACTTAAGGCAAAAATGTAATTTTTATTATTGGGACTACATCCGAATTAGAGGGTTTCGATGCTACTTTCTCCCTAGAATGCAATCCACGATCGAGCGGTTTTGTCCTGATTCGTACTCGCCAGACACGATAGTTTGATCTGAGATGGGAGCAGGACACAATGTTTGATTGATTTCCTTTAGGTCACTAAACCCAATTCCCACAGCAACACTTAAGATACCGGTTAGAAGTGCATTACTGGGTCTGTTACCCGTCCTGTGTCTGGTTATCGACAGGTCATCGCGTCTGAGGTTACAGTGTGTTTCGCATGAATACGAGAATAAGTTGTTCAAAGTGGTCCCAATATCGGTTGTTCGTTGCAAATCCTAAAAAGCTGCAAATGTTAACACGTACAAATAGAACTTCGACCTGCGATTTTGCTCTCAAATCATGCTGTTGCTAAATTGAGCAAGATCGCTTTTTAGTTTTCAGACTCAGGATTTGTACTCAAGTATTTAATTTGAAAATGTAATCAATGGGCCAGTTGCTGCTGTGAAGCTCTGGCGTTGTGGTTCAGGCGAACCCCGTAAAAATAGGTGTTTGGAACCCATATCAGGTCAAAATATGTTTAACTGACCAGTGTTAATCAGGACGAAACCCGGCGGTCATGAATTGCAGTTGTAAGCGTGAACAGCTATGGATCTCTCCAATAAGGATGCAGTTTCATCGATTGGATTGGCATAGGTTTACACCGCAGCAATCTGCAGCCTCAGTCAAAATAGCTTGTGCAATGCAGACGCATGGCTTGTAATGCACAGTCAATAATAAGATGCAAGTGCCGTATCAAACGCCGCTGTAAAAACTCGCTTAATAAGAGCAAAATGCCCTCAGCTCAAGTTATCTATGTCCGACGAGCCAAAATATGACTGAAAATGGTCTGTCGCGGAGTACTGTTTTGGACAGAGCAGTTTCGAAACCCTCCAATTCGGTTTAGGTCCTTATGAAGTAAGTGACATATGTTTGTTTCAAACCTATCTGTATCAACAAATGAGCTTGTGCGATGCATTAGATGCCTTCGGTTTGTACTACAGGACCAAACAATTTTGTTCGTTTCCTATAACCTTGATATATATATATATATATATATATTACAATGGTTGTATTTATGTCCGCATTCACTTCCAGTTTGCATCACCTAAAAATTAAACTTCATCTACTTTAAACCATTAGCCGGAATGTGCAACAGTCGATAGAATCTTTGCCTGTGCTATGTGTAATAATCCTGTTGATTTAGGAGAGCAAATATATTACTCATAAAAATTCTAAGTGCCCAGTTTGCTTCAAAAAATACAATATAGTTCTGCCAAATGTTTTGCAAACCGCAACCCTGTTTTTCTTCATTTGTTATATAATTAGTAAAGAGTAACTAAATTTGCTGTCAAATGTAGTACAAAACACAGTAAAACCAACATTTTACAACTCGTTATTGCTTGCTGCCGATCTTGTTTACCAATGTATTGAAAGTACTTTAACGCTTATAATGCTTGATATACTAAACACAGCTACGCCTCCGTATCCGCAACGTACGAATACATACAAATAGACATTTTCTGTCAATTTTATTCAAATATTTATCTGTGTTAATATATAAAGATATGTACATACAACTTAGTAGATATACTTGTCAATTAAATCAAAGGAATAATTCCAATGAAACGTTGTATGCACTTATACAACTATACACATAAAACACTAACAGCACTCAGTTTGTCCAAAAGAGAAGGATAATTTGATACATATACAGATCACCTAATCTCGGAGTTAGTAACAGCACAGTAGTTGTTGTTACACTACCGAAGTATATTGTTTTCATTACTTTCCGACTATGATGAGGTGATCCTTCTAAGGTCAATCTATTCCGCTAAGTTTAAGACAATATAATGTAGACGGCTGGGTTAAATTTCTCCCTGGGACACTTTTGTAAATTATCTAGGTATTCATTGGTGCCAAACCTGAGACAATGACGAATGTTTGGATTGACCGCCGTCAATGTTATTACATGAATATTAGTAATCCAGACAGTTTATCGGGTAACTGTACCAAATACTTTTAGATGTATAAAATAAGGTATCAGTTTCGCTTTACAGATATTTGGAGAGATCCAATACTGTGCACGTTAATCGAACTAAGAACTTTAACTTACTTTAGACCGGGTAACAACGCTGAAAACGCAAGTGCTCGGACGATGCCCGATGGGTTCCCAAAATACCTCCAAAGGACCCATTTCGTTTGTTTGAGAATGCATAAATGGTTCCCGTATTTGAGGAATATTATCCTATTTGGACAATGTTACAGCGGTATTACCCATTAACCGAATGTTTTTTCTATTATTTTTCTGCATTGCCGCAACTTTGGCAGTATTCCGCAAGAGCACAATATGTAAAGCTCTATATATGCCCGTGGAAAGTTACATGGATTTATCAAGTGATTTTGAATGCTCAAGCAATAAATGAACATTTATTTGTAAAAAGTATGTGTATTTATTAGGTTTTTGTGTAGGTTCGTCACAGTTAGACACAAGCGGACAGCCATCACACATCCAGGAAAGCGCTAGAGGGTCGTTTCGTCCTATTGGGAATCCTGAGTGGCGCGCACCTTCCGAATAATGCCGAATTCGAACCCACGACCTCACTCTTAAGGGTCAGCGACTTATGTCACTGAGCCGGGGGCGACGGCAGCGGACCGCCATGACTGATGTATATTTGCTATATTGCACAAACAATCCACCACTGTCTTGCATTTATGAATATGTAGTGGAGGGGGCTGGATTTCAGAGCAAAGTCTTCCTTTACAAATGAACTGCAAGGAAGTTAGGTATTTACAACTAATAAATATTTGGATGTATCAGTCCAAAGTTTTACACATTGTTTGCTTGAAGGTAACGATTCTTGAACAGATAGCCGTTACACTCTTTGTAAAATCAACAAATTTGATTGTCGAGCTTTGCTTAAATACCTGCCGCAACAAATAAAATCAAGCTGAAATGTTTTAGACATTTGGTGCTAACTGCCCTTATTACAAGGTAAGAATTGGGTTTCAAATATAATGGCTGTCAGCATGAGCATTGCATTTGAGCTACGATGAAGTCTTTCACGTATTTCGAATTTGAAGAGCAAGTAAAAGCGACTCATAAATGTTAATTAATGAGAAACGATTATTCATATTCAAATAGTTGAAACTAGAGCATCGCCTAAGGATCAATGCTTGCTGTTTAAAATATCATGTTGAAGAAGAGCAAGCTGGATGCAAGTTCGTTACCAAGCATGTTTTGATGTTCTGTGAAATTTAACGGGCTAAAATACTCTAGGAAAAATTTGCCTGCTTTCGGGCAAATACTAAAAGTAATTCAGAATATTTTTTACACAGGATAAATTATTTGGTTCGGCACTTTATTTCATAGTCAAATATTCAAGTAAACATTTGTAGTGCCGTGATTTTACGCCTCAAATAACCTCCGTCAGGTGAAGTCAGCAGGAAAGGGGATAGCGTCTATTTCCGGGGAAGGTGAAGATCGAACGATGATTAAAAACTTGCTGATAGTTCATAACATAACAGGAGCGTATTAAGAATGAGAATTACGGCAAACAAAACAAGTAGCTCAAGAAAACCTAAGTGGGAATATTGCAGCATTCGGTCATCTTTTGCATTTCAATGCATCTGTTTACACTTCTGAAGTGGCGGTGTCCGAATCAGCCGAATGTGAATTTGAGTTGCTGCCACACACCTCATATTCATCAGAGCTAATCACATCAGCATTTATATCTTCCTTAAATGAAATCCCCACCACTGTGTTCAGAACCTTGCAGACCATGATGCCTTGATAATTGCTATGGATATGTGTTTTGTATCGACACTAATTTATCTTCCACAGAGGTTTAGCAACTCTCAAAAAAGGTTGGACAAAGTTAAAAAAACTTAAGGACATTATGTTGAAAAGTTATAACACATGACTTGGATAGCTGACTACTGATTATATCAGATAGCAAACATTGTGATAGACCATTTTACAATGCGCCTAAGTGCGCGCAAGAAACGCAGCATTTTTGAATATATACGGATAAAACAAAATCAACAACTGTAAGATAACAAATTTCCACCCCTTCTGGGGCAGTTCTACTAGCAATATAGTGGCTCGCCACGCATACTAGATTAACAAAATATATTTAAACATACCAATATATAAAAACTATTGTTTATCCAAGAATAACCCCGGTTTATTGCTAATTTATCGCATTCAGAAACTCTTACTAACAAAGACGAATTGTTGAATTTTTAACTTTTCCTAGGGATACTCCACACGCTCAGCTCATAGGTACACATACCGTTTGGGAGCATTTAAAAATAATTAGATGCATTATGAAAAATAAAGCTTTACAAGCCTTGTTTACATAACCCCCTTGTTGCTTTAGAAATCGGATGGAAAGTCTTCTCTCCTTGATGCCTTTTATCCTCTGCGGAAGGTTTAAGATTACCACATATTCATTGTCACTCACAAAACATTGGCGCATGATCCTTTTTTTGAGAAATTGGCTTTTTGATGATTAATCACACATCCAATAACATTTTGCCAAGGTGACCCGTTAATGCTCTAGTGTTCATAGATGGCTCATCGATTTCTTCTACTGTCAGCGGATTAGCCACAACATAGAGCGTACTTTTGCGCACGCATACTGATTGCAACACATCACCTGCAAATTGCGCCATCCAGGGTAGGTTTAACGTGGATTTTTACATTAACATTTTATGCCTCGCATCGGAGATTTCCAGCTGCCCGTAAGGAATGATAGGCTCCTCCATGGATTTCAGATTTGCGGGACATGACAAACGAATTCAACTTTGTCACTGGCCATCCGACGAGATATGTAGTAGATTTTCAACTGCGCGACATGCACACTTTCGCGCATTTGCAAGTAGTCTCTGATCGGAGGTCACGCTAAACTATTGCGGGATAATAAGTTTAACTTTTTAACCTAACTACGCGCGTCAGTAGTACCGTAATCATGGTCGTCTACTTGGTGGCTTCTAGTTTAACGCTACAATCGGGAGTTAAATGGAACGTGCTACAGCACCGAAAATATCATACAGGACCTAAGGACATGTTGTTGAGTGGATTTGTGTTCACTTGGACAAAATCCGGTGACTATTTCTGTATTTCTATCATGCGTTGCAGTGGCAAAGACAACAGATTTGCAGTGTACTAGACGCACGTAAGCGACCTTTTATCCGATATCTCGCGTGCCTGGAAGAGAATGGATTTTTCAAAAATAAATTAAGCAAGTGTTGTGTGTAAAGCTGCCTTTAAGCCTTTCTTCATGGACAACTAGCTTCGAAGAAATAAATATACTGTAATTATAGTAAAGCAGCATACCTATTCACTGGGTTCTTCGTTGAAAACTGGAAATTTTTGTGAACACTAGTGGCAGCGGTTTACCGGCAGTCCACTTGTTTTAAACTGTGTTCAAATTTACCGACGATGGACGCGTACATTCGGTTAATGAAAGCGTTTCTGCTTATCGTGAATGCGACGTAGACCTTTGAGCCAGGTCATCTATGGCCAACCAGTTAGCATGCGCTAACGTCCTCATATTAGATTCCACAAAACACGTAAACGCCATTTTAAGTATTAATACAGCAAATTTAATTGCAATGCCAAATGTGAAGTGCTATACATAAAGCCTCTTTTTGAGCTTTTTATTGTGTTACATTCACTTTACACCCTGCAGTATGAAAAGTGTGTTAGTGGCAAGTAAATTATAACGCAGGTTTCTTTTATAAAAGAAATGAGTCATTTTAGTCAGCTTTAGTGAATCTTGCAGCGCATATTATTGCTGTCACCTCAAAATGGCACGGAATTCGCAACGCTTGAGATTTCACGTTGAACAGCTACCAGGTACTACAAAACATTGTTTTACTCTCCATGCCAGCAGATTGAGGAATTTAAGCTCTTACGGCACACACTTACGGCGCCTACTTGGCGACCTAATTGTAGCCTCTAAGGTTCTGAGGAACCACAAGTTAGTCTATCACTAACTACTGTAGCACAGTAAAGACACAGGTTTGAAGATACGCGAGAATATTTTGGCAACGGCACTCGGTTGGAAAGTCGGCGAAGTATTCAACCATTTTTTACTTGCCAGCCATAGAACACTCTTTTCAATTTATATTGCTCTCATTATAACTTTGTGTGTGTTTAAATGCACAGTTCCATTGCCCAAACCACCCAAAATGCAAGGTATAGCCCATGAACATTAACTCGCATATCATGAAAACTTTTGCAACACTAGCACACACTTACATCAATGAGCTTGGCACACGTCTTTATGGCTTGTCATGACAGACTGTTCTAAACATGTACGGCTCTGCGTTCACATCACAGCGCTTAATTATCTCATTTTAAAGTAGTAACATAGGCTTGTACACATGTTTACGTGTGCTGCATGAGGTTTACAACTGTAACAGTAGCCTCAACTTTGTTCAATAACTGAGTTGTAATGCGTTATTTGTTAAGATGCGACCGACTCGCAATCGGCGATTGCATAAGGCCTACAATCTTAGTTTCTCACAACTGTATACCTAAGAAAATCCTCCCAAAATGATAAACGAGTAGAATTGAAACTATCTGGACACGTTCAAACTTCTGTGCTTAGTTTAGAGTAAACGAACGGTAAGCAAATGGGTCATAATAGTCTTATGATTAAACATTATGTGGTAAGTAGTGGTCCACGCAAAGCCCGTTCCAATATACCTGCTTCAAGTTGCCAACGGACAACATAAATGAGCAAGTATTATACCTAGGTCCTTCACAGAAGTTGTAGGGTATTGCGGATTACCGTGAATTAATTAAACTTGTCAGTCACCCCCTCCTTATTTTCACAAATACCAACTTGGATGGGTTAATCGGGAGGCGGTCTTCAGTAGGCAACATGGATAATTGTTTGTCGTCTTGTTGAAGCAGGTTTCAGTAGCCTATGGTGCTAATCATCCTCGAATTCTTCAGATCGACCGCTAACTGGACACATGGTAACCGAAGGGGCTAAGGTATTTCGCTGAGTCGGATGGGGTGCATTTACACCTTGTCTTGGTGCACACCATCATTTGGGTGATACCAAGAGTTAGATAGTTGTAGGCTTGTATAACGTAATTCTGTGCAAAGTAAAGTCATGGATCCACTGGCGCAATTATGCACTGACACAGCACACCCATATTTTGGAAAATAATTTACCATATGGGTTGCTTCGTTTAACTAAACTTATAGTACGTAACAGTACTTCATCTGGTTCACTGCCGGCAACCGTCCATGCCGGTTCACCAGCAGACTATTAATGCATCAGTGTATCAAATAAATCCGGGCGGTTCATCTGTTAATCGTTTTGATTGGAGCTCCAGTAGTAGACTTTATTCATGTTCTCTTCAGCAACCCTATTCAAAAACGTGTCAGACGAAAGAACGTGATTATTTCACTTTCTGTGGCCAAGGATTTTTAGAATCGGCTTTGCTACTAAGCACTTCCAGCGGTACAATAATACGCCTCCGGAAAATTACCTGGTAAGCAGTGCAGTCTTAGAAGTTATGGTGATAGCCGGTTAGGAATTGAGAATTATTGCATGGACCCGTCATAACCGGCGAGCTTGGTGCCGTCGAGATTGATGAGTAATTGACCCTGAAATCCAGGCTGTGGAGTTTGGTAATTTCGGCGTAATTTAAGTAATGAAGCAAATCGTTCCTTTAAAAACATAAATGCCTATTTTACCTGTCTTGAATCGATTCTAATTTAATTGCTGCAGAAAGTATAATCAGTAAACGCATTTGTCTAAATTTTAGATACGTCAACAATGATTTAATATTTATTTAACTGTCTGTAACAGCAAAAATTCTCTTGACATTGGCACATAACGTACACAGCAACCTAGAATTTTAACAAAATGTCGCCGTCTCAATATCTTAGAATAGTTATAATAAAACAAAATTATAAAAGGAAGTAGCAATGTAATGAGTAGGTGGACCTCTGTGAAAATAGGTTGGCATGTGGCTAACTATGCGTTGTTCAGAATGCGGTCCAAAAGATGTGAGCAAAATCCGAGTGAACGTATTCTTTGTTTCATCCAAAATGCTATTTGGTTGCTGGATCCGAAATAACATCAATCATGCTAAATAATTAATACAAAGACTACGGAGTGTTAGAATAGAATATTAAGAAATAAGGTTTTCATTCGATGTCACCACGCTCTTCACTTCAATATGTCACGAAATGGCCAAAGAAACCATGATGGCACTACTTGAGAAGCAAGTAATCCCAACGACAACCATACGACCTGAAAGATTTCGGGAACTCCTGAACCTATGCATGACCACTTATTTCTGCTTTGATGGACATGTATACCAGCAACTGAGAGGAACTCACATGGGATCCTCAATTTCGGGGCTCATTGTAGAATCCGTAATTCAGAAATTGGAGCACAACGCACCGCTATCTATCAGCCCAAAAATATGGATATGATACGTGGCCGATGCATTTGTCATTGTGAAAAGGAACGGAGTACAAGCCATGCACGAGTTGCTCAACAACACCTTCAAGGATAACAAATTTACGTTTGGATTAGTGAAGGATAACAAGTTGTCATGGAGTAGCTAGTCACCAGGAATCCCGACGGATCTCTGCAAACGTGTGTATATCAGAAGAAAACGCATATAGAGCAGATATTAATCTACCACAGCAACCAACCGATGAATCACAGGAACAGCTGCATTCAAAACCTTTTCCAACGGGTGGAAACGCACTGTAGCACAGCCGGATTGCGGAACCAGGAAGAAAAGCATTTATATCAAGTGTTTAGTAACAGCGGTTATCCGAGAAATTTCATCAGAGGAAGCCTAAAGTAATGGACGTCTCATCAACAGCAGCAGTGGCAGCAGTCACTTGAGAAAGCAAACAAATCAATAGTGCTCCCTTACATTAAGAACGTTTTGGAACTAACATTAATATTGTTGCAGTCACATAGAATTTCTGTGGCTCGCAAACCAATTGCCACCCAAGGGAAATTGATCTCAAGACCTAGATAATGTCAATCAAGCCGACCAGTGCAATGTCATCTATCGGCTACGTCAGACAAACTGGAAGGACACATTTTACGCGAACCACCGTACACAAGGTGGCCGTCAGAATATATGATCCGCACTTATTGGTTGCTGCGCACGGAGATCAAGTAGGCCACCATTTCGAGCTGGAGAATGTAAAGACCCTAGCACATTGAAGTACAAAACACTTCAGGGAGTATTTGTAAGCCCGGTACTCCACAGCGAATCCAACCAATAGACACATCGAACTGGACGCAGTACAAGGGGAGTGGCTAATTTTTGACATGGAACATTGGCCTGGAGGGACAATGCGTTCCGGTAACCCAAGCTAAATGGTAATGCTTGCATAATGAGATATGACAGATATATTGATATGACGACTAAAACGTAAGTATCTACGGTAAATAGCATTTGCTAAGGTTGATAATTGTTTATGTTTGCGCTGTTTAAAGGAGGTTAACTGGAGGAGGTCTTATTGATGCCCGAGCGCCTTGTTGGATGACAACGCCGATTTTCGCCGTATGGTCAGCGATCGTTACAAAGCTGGCAGTAGGTGAAGGAAGCGGTACACAACTTTCAGTTTGTGAATTCTGATAGCTTTTTCAAATATCTAACGTATACTGCGACGAAGAATTTGAAGGGAAGTTGTAAGAAGTCCGCCGAAGGCTTTTCGTACCGGTTTGTGCAATTTCGGTGCGTATATTCTACACGCGAAGGAGCAGTGGGGAATCGGTATGTTACATATATATGTTGAAAAACTAAATCCTTGCTTTCACAGATTTTGTGATTGACGCTGCCCTGCGCGTTTCTCATGCAGTTTGAAAGGGCAGCTGTATGAGCGTTGCAAGCACACACATAGTTTTCCTATTGGTCAGCCATGGTTGTATCCCATTATCCGACGTTTAGCTGCTGATCAGGAGTCGGAGGTCTGTTCGTTGATGGACACATTTAAAGGAAGCCGCGAAATACCGACTGCATTGCACCAATATGCCCGTTCGCAGCCTGCCCACCTACAGCCTTATACATTCGCTTGTCTCCGACTGAGATCATCACTATTAACGGATGCGCCTTTTTACTCCGCCTCCATGACCATCCGGTACGTGCTTGAACCTTCTCTGTTTACTGTGCATTTCACAGCCTCCCCATGTTACAGGTACATCCGCGCATCCGTAACATGCGCCAACGGTCCCCTGTTGATACGTGAGCAACCTCAACAATGTGTCATCCGCCTTTCCTACATTCAGCTGCACTCAAACTTACGTTACCTAGGCTTACCTTACACTTCGCCGATAGACCGCAACGCTCCCGCTTGGGTCATCTGCAGCAGTGACCGCAGTCCGCCCTGCAGAACGCACGGATTATGTAGAGAATGAAGATACCCAACGGTAAGCGTGCGAGCATACACATATATTTGTATTCATAAACCATAAGGCTGCACACCATCACTATGTCCAGCTGCTCCTTCCGCTTCCATGAACCAAACAAGAGAAAGCTACGTGAGCCTTCTTTAGGGCTTACATCAAGGGAACGCGAAAATGGCCCTCTTAAGGGCCCACCATTCTTTGCTGAGGGAGTGCACCCACAGACGCGCTCCCGTCAATTACCTAGATAATAAAATTGGTGTGAACGTCGAACACCTTATCCTCCGTTACCCTGTATCATGCGTAGTCGCCTTCCCTCCTACCCTTCCTATACAGTTACTGTCATTTGAACTCATAACTCTTGAAGCGTATCATAGGTAAGTTCAATGCTTATGCAGCCCAATGTTCAAAACCCAGCAGTTCGTCCGGGGTTGCTGTAATACAATCCGAGGTACAATGTCACATGTCATCGGTAATCATTTGGGTTCACGCCTACATCCTTACGAAAGCACCTATACCTCATCACTCAATGAACTGCTATACCTACGTGACGCTTTCCATTCGTTCGCAGCATACGCGTGACCAATTTGAATGGGATTGAGCGACAATGCCGCGATAACTTCACGTACAGTTTTAATTATCCTTTTTTCAGTACGCTTTACGTAATAACGGGCGAATATGTGTGGCTGTGTGGATGGACAGCTTTAGCTAAAATTTAAGTAATCCCACAACAAACGCTTTCTCGAGTTTTAGTTACCTGAATAAACATACATATAGCTGCATGTAGCTATCAGTTTATTTGTATCGTTGCATCTTTATGTTAGTTTAGGTAACTTTCTTAAGCAAACGAGAGCTCCAATGGGTGATTATGCCACCAATTTGTGCGTGTTAGAACGTGGGGTCAGTTTTGGCTTCAAATAATACAATATTGCCTACGGGTACTATAAACAAAGCTAGCAGTTCCGGTGCCTAATAAATGATTACACAAGTCAACTTATGTATACTTTCTTTGGTTTCTAGTTCCATTATTTTAGGTGAGCCTACAAATAATTTTACATGTAACTTCAACAAACCCTCAAGTACAACTATAATTATGAACCGAATAAGATGGATATAACTACTGTAATCTATGATTATGTTTCGACATATGCCATCATTTACATCTATGCCTACTGTTTTCTATTGTTTACGATGCAAAGTGATTTGTCATTAAAGAAATCATCGTCCGCTTTATATAAAACGAATGCACAAACCCGACGCCTCACAAGCAGTAACTAACCTGCATTGCGATAACCTCTACGGTCAGTTGACAGAACACCTCCGCGTAAAGCCGCATTTTACGTTTACCCTAACGGTCATTGCAAAACATTTTCCTGCCAATGTTTTATTGGATCTCTATCACTGATATTATGGCCACGTGATGTTTACTCGCCGAAGCATAGATCGCGTTCATCAACCATTGGAGCGGAAAGCCATGTTAAGCAAACAAAATCTCACTCATTTAACTGCATCGAATACCGGGGTAAACTGATGGCCCTATAACTAAAATGTCCCTCATCAATCTCTAGTGAAGTAAAACGCATAATACGGTTTGATATTTTAAGGTTTCTTTAAATATAATTATTTTAAAGCGAGACAGAGGTCAACAAGTTATTCTAACTAAAATGACAAGTGATGATTAAGTTGCATATGTGTGTTAAAGAGTTTATGTGTTTCGTTTCAGCATAAGTGGTTGATATGTGATTTATGTCACTTCTTCAACTGAACAAAATTAATAACTGCTTTGTATATGCCTCCATCAAACTAAAACTACTGTTGCTTCAACCTATGTTATGCAAATGGTTATTTTTAATCATATATAATGTAATTATACTTCAATTATTTTGTTCATGCAGCTACTTTTGACAATTTCTTGACTTTATCGGAAATGCATGTCGCGGTAAATTGTGACCTTCGCATCAATACCAATGATCACTACCAGTATGATGCAATTTAAAGTGTATTGACAGTGTTGAAATAACGGCTTAATACGGAATCATTTTCATTAATCATTAGTATGTCTCCATATGTGCGATGGGGTAATTTATGTTGAACCTTGCAATAAAAACCAATGTGAGTAAAGCAAATCAAATCGTCATTTACTACTTTGTAAATCAACAACATCCAGTGGGTATGTTAAGTAGATATATTTTTGAAATATTACATTACTATAACTCACTGAAGAAGATTTCGCATGACTTTGCGAACACATGGATTTTTGGTAATCCACCGAGGAACATGTTTACCACGGCCAAAAATTAAACAACTAATTTAATATATTTTCTGTTCTGCTTAAATTATTGGATAACAAAGCAAAATATCGTGAGGTAATAGTTTACACCCTTGTTTTGAAGAGAGCGGGTAAGTATATTATTTTTGAATTTAACCGTATATCTGTATTAAATAAGTATGTATCATTTCTCTTAAAACCAACAGAATGGCTAAATATTGCATCAGATTGCAAACTGCCGTCGTGCGTACATTCTGCAGCGTGAATTGCACACGTGTGTTTTATTGTTATGAATCTTTAAACTTCTGGTTCGGTACGCTGACTTAAGTGGCGCGCAATATGAGTCAGGTGGGAAATATGACTAATGTAAGTTAACTTGCCCTTAGTGAGTCACACGTTTTGCCAACTTTATACAAAAAATTGTTAGTAAAGTTAGCAATATACTTGTTTATTTACTTACACGTAGAAACTTCATGCCCTGTGATTCTTTCCTTAGTGGAAACGCGACACTAGACAACTTGCAAAAATGCTGGGCTATTAGTGCTAATGATGCAAAGTTGGATTCCAGGAAAAGTTTTGGGCGCAGTATGTATTCTGTGCTACGTGTCTAAAATAATTTTTAGAGGAAGAAGGTGCGAAATAATTAACGGCATTGTTCGGTTCATTTAGCTATTAGAAAGGCGAGCACGCCAAAAATATCAGCGACTTTTGATATGTTTCTTTCTATTTCCTGTGAAAACTTGGAATAGCTGTTTTGATAGCCTTCCTTCCTTAGTAGTCCTTTCCGCTGATATCGGCAAGTTGGTTACTAATGTTTTTACACCAAACATGTTGACTTGATCAATGATTTGTTTTGTAGCATGTAGCCAGTAACGTAACGTAAGGAATTCTCTGTGAGAGTGGGTCGGACATAGTGCGCCTGCGCATGACAGTATATAAGAAGGATGGTCTTACTGATGAATATAGATGCCCATAACCTTCTCCCTAAATATAAAAAGTTATACCTGACAATAGAATAAATTACACCAATGCCCTTGGCTCACAACTACAGACCTTTTTGGAATCCGCGATCAACCTTCCGGTTGAGGAAACAAGAAGACGTTTCAGGATTAAAATGAACACAAAGTTAAACGAACTCAATGTGAATTGCATCCACGAAAGCAGTGCATGATGAAGCAAAAAGCTATATCGCTGCCACTTCAGTTTTTCTGAAGTGTACGTTTAATCAAAGGGCTTAAGTATAATGAAAGTTTTGTTCACTACAATGTTTACCTGGCAAGAAAAGGACACACATTTAAGTCAAACACGGTGTTAAATGAGTCTTATCCACCAATCGGACAAACAGTTGTCCCGATGCTGGTTCGTAAAAAAGTCACCCTGATTCTGTCCAAAGCAATAGAATGGGGCACTCAGACACTTACATACGGTGGAAAAGCTTGTACTGCTACCAGCAGATAAAGCAAGCATAAATGTTAATTAATAAAACGGAATACGGTAACAAGGCCAGGCATTGCTGTTTATACAAAACTACATTTCTTCCGATCTACCAGAATTTCATTTCAGAGACTTGAAACCAGATTAACGCAGAGCTTAATATGATAGCGGCAATATATGAAATCACTAAATTGTCCATGCCCGATTAAAGCTGACGATAAAAATCATCGCGCTCGTAACGAGACATTGTTGGTAGCAAGAATGAAAAAACAAGATCTTTGAATTCATTAACACTAACATAATACGGTATTAAGCAATCCGGATCATTAGACCATGATCCACCTGTTGTATGACTGCAGTGATTCTCCTTCAAGCAACATTGCATCAACATTTGTCTTGTTGATCAAAAATAGTCAATTAAATGCAAAAACTGTCATACATATTTGGCAGTTGAATACAGAGCTACAATGCAGGCCATAAAAGAAACGTGCCGGAATAAAACCGATCACAGATAATAATCAATGAACAATGAACAATGTTTATTAAGGGTAAAAAGGCATTTGCCTGACAGATCACGCAGAATGGTGGGTAACTAATTTTACAGCTTCATCGAATAAGTAGCTCGTTATTTCAAGCGACCACCGAGTAAAACGCACTACTGCATTACGAAATATTGAAGTAGGAGTGGTATATGCAAACGAAAATAGAATAGAAAGCTGTTAGGGTTCAATAAGTGCGGGAAAAATAAATATGAAACGAAAACGCTCACTCATTTGTCTCTTCGTTTGACCGATGTGATATGTTGATCATCATCTTCATCAACAGCAGTACATCAGCCGTGTGAACTGGTGCTTCTCTGCCATACAACCATGAGGACCTATGAAATAAAGGATAAGAAGAGGGAGAGAAAGGGGACTTACCTGAAAACTTTAATGCCCTAAGCAAACATTCAGGGTCAATGCGCCTACATGTTTTGTAGACAACTACCGTCACAGACAGCTTGATAGCGTACAAAGATAAGGCGGCATCGGCGAGACAGCTTCCTTGCGGTTTTCACTGCCACGCGTCATAATCAACCATTACCGCGCAGATAACTCAGCACCAAATACACACACAGATAATCCGATGAGGAGACGGCAGCAGACGCGCGAATGGTGTCGGTTGAAAGCCATGTCCTGTAAAGTCTGGAGCCAAGCACAAGGTGAGTAACGTTGACACCAACCCGGAAGGCGAGACGGACCAACGGCACCCATTTTAGTTGTCAGTGACTTCATTTCCCGCTGCCAATTCAACTTCTGTCCACCTCGAGCCTTGTGCCATCCTACACCTGGTCGACTAAACAAGGCCCTCCGAGGTAAGCGGTGACTAGGCATGCGTAGCACTTGCCCGAAACAATGCAAATATTCAGTGCTATCTTTTGTTCTATGGAGCTAGCATGGTTATCACCACCTACTATTCGCCCACGCACATCATCGTTGCGGACATGCTGGTGCCATCCGACACCAGCAATGCTTCCCAAACAAAGATGAGCAAAGACTAGAAGCGCCGCAGATCTTCAGACCGAAGGGGCCAAATCTCACTATCATAGAGCGGAACTGCCCTCGCTGTGGCCTTGTATACAAGGCTTTCAGTCGGAGGGAAACTCCCTTCTGCCGCCAAAGCTGACGCAGGATCAAGAAGACAGCTCTGGCCATTGCAATGCGTGAGCTCACCTCAGTTACTATACGCCCATCATTGCTGATGCAGCTGTCAAGATAAGTGAATTGATCAACCGCCTCGAGTTCCTCGTTAGCAAGCGTCAAGGAGTCATCAACTGGCTGGTGGTCTTGCAGCAACACTTTGCACTTTGAAGGTGCAAAGTGCATACCAAATAATGGGGCCAATCTGCATAGGCTATTCAGGGTTGATTGTGCCGCCTCAACATTGTCGAAAAGCAAGCCGATATTGTGCGCATAATCTAGATCAACTAACCTTTTCACCAGGGAACACCTCAACGCCTACATCATGAGATTCCGCAAGGGAATACTCCAAGATAGATTCCACGACGAAATTGAAAAAAAACGGGGAAATCTGACAACCCTGATGAATGCCACTTGTGTTCAGAAATCTATCCGATAGGACACCATAGACCCTGACGCGGCCTGTAATGTTCGAGTATAGAGCACGAAGGATGTTCACATATTTCGTGGGAACACATTTACGCGCAAGTAATTTGAACAGAATCGATCGATGGACTGAATCGATAGCACTCTTGAAATTAAGGAACACAGCTATTGTCGGTCTGCGGTATGCGTGGCGCTGCTCTAGCATCTGCAGCAAAGTAAATGTATGGTCTATACAGCCACGTCCCGAGCGAACACCGGCCTGTTCTTCCCTAATCCGAGATGCCCGTTCTGCAGTGAGGCGACGAAGGATAATCGAGGCCATAATTTTGTCACAACCTGCGTTAGGCTAATACCCCTGTGGTTCACACAGTCTGTTCGACTGCCCCTTTTTATATTGCCACTATAATCCATTCGCTCCAATTAGCCGGCACACTCTCTTCGTTCCAGATACGTTCGAATAGAGAGGTCAGTTCCCTGCAGAGGACCTCACTTCCATTCTTAAATAGTGCAGGTAAGAGGGAATCGAGGCCAGCGGAAAGAAAAAGATTGAGAGGTGTGATCGCGTTTCGTGGTATGTTGATTAAGTTTGGCTGCAGCTAACCTAATCCTATGGACATTTCTGCACGGATCCTCACCGCCATGATGCGGAGAGGGCCGATAAGCACATGTATAGTTTTGCGTCATTTCATTCTCCAAGTAGAACAGACTAAACCAATTATTGTAATTTGGAAAATGTTCATCAGTGCGATTTTATAAACAACGTTACTGTAGGGGCAAGGATGACATGAATCTGAAGGGCAAACCTGATACAGGAAAAGCGGAGGGAGAAATGGTTGTGCCAAAATTAATTCGAATGTATTGTGTATCCAGTTTGAGTTGATGACCTCACAGGATGGTATTTTAACTCAGGTGCACCAGATTGAGACATGGGTAATTTGGGTTTCTCCATGTTAAGTAAACCGTTATTAGGTATACTCGCTGACGTCGATATTCACCATTGCAAAATTATGGGACAACAGTCTGCGTTTGTCGGTCAAAAGAAACAATCCTATAAAAAGCATTTGTTCTCTCGACGTTGTGTAGCCTTAAGTGTATTGATGTCACACTTGTGCCAAGGACGACAGGCCGGGGTCCCATCTTCTACGTGAGGCCCCACGTAGGCGTTCTGCATTTGCGGAAGGAATGATGGCTCAAAATTACCGACAGCCCTCCGTATGGCTCCAAGATGTTGACTGGCTCCTTTTGATGCCATTTCAGCTTGTCTCGAGACACCTGGCTCCTCCTGCACGATCACCCCGATGTCGTTTTCTTTGGATGCACATTGCAACCGATAGCCCTTACCCGATATTCATATATAATCTCATGGGTATGCTTACGACTATGGACTTGGTCACCTTTAACTGCAGCCATTTGTTGGATGACTACGCGTAAGCCCTGTGGATATCGCTGTGTAATTCCATGTAATCATCCGATGTCCTGATATCATGCCAAATGTTGCTGTCGTCTTCAAGTAGAAAGAAATACGACTGAAGAAAACTGCCATGTTCGTTAAGGAATAAGCGGAATATACAAGGCCCCAGTACGGATCCTTAAAACGGCCACCCTGGACAACATATGGGTTGCAACTGGAGCTGTGAACTCTCAAATTCTGCTGAGGTTGAGGTATGAAGTTGCCGGTCCAACAGAGTAATGGATCACTGATTCCATGGCCTCGAATATTGTGCGAATAATGCAGTGGACCAAACTACCAAAGTCTTTAGAGGCTTCCACTTAGTTAACGTGTACCCACTCTGACATCGGCTGCCTCTGCACAGCTTGCTTGAACTAGCAGCAAGTTTGTTGGGCAGAAGGGATTTCGGCGAAATCCGTGTTGGTGTGTCACTAGGATATGGTCGCATTCAATATATCCTATAAGGGACTATGTAATTATACTTTTCATTACTTTGGATACAAGTGGGAGTTGAAAGGTTGCACGGTAATTCGAGGGCTCCGAGGACTTTTGTAACTAGGAGTGACTAATATATGTTTCACATTTTAAGAATCAGCATTTCGTCGAGACAACGTTAAAAGTACCTAGCTTATGGTTCGGCAAGGTTTATGACAGCTGTCTCCAATGCCTTCGGTTTGATGTCGCCCACGCCATGTGTTGTGTGAGCACGCAATGAGGTTATGGTTTTCATCATATGGGCTGCTGTGAATGATACGTTGTTTAGCCCTGGTGGCCATGAAAGCTGTGTAAAAAGCGGCCAGAGTGTTGATGTACTCCCGAAAGTGTAGATATTTTGTTGGCGAAGCACCTTGGCAGCACATTATGCAGTTTGCGCAAGACCATCTGTTGCATATAACACCGGGATCCTGCACCGTACTCTGCGGAGCTTGTTGAAGTGTCTATCCAGCAAAGTTGGTTTGTGCGGAATTTTGCCGCTAAGTTCTGTTGTTGGTGGTGTTTGTCTTTGCGAATCAACTTCGACGCCTTTATTTCCTTGAGTCGTGTAAGTACCCCAGGTCAGGTTATATGGACAGACATTGTAAGCGCGCCAAGCTGAATCATTTAAAACCATGCATATGCTAGTAGGGCTCCCCAAGAAGTAGTTTCATCAATATCATTGGAGCAGTTCAAAACGCTGTCAGATTTATATTTTACCACTATTCGATTCAGAGAACGAGTACACACTTACGATTACATATCACGTTTGTGAGTCCCGAAATATCGTTAGTCAGCTAATTTAAATGTTACATGAGGACGACCACTATATTCATTGCTGACAACATTTCTGGCGTTTTTCAACATATTTAAAAAAAGTTGTACGGATTCCATTCCTACTTTATCCACAATATATTATTCAGTATTATTCAGTATTTAGTATGTCGTAAGGTGAATGATATATTTTTCCACCTTGTTCCTGCTGATTTTCTTCGAGTAACAGATGAAAAGAAGGAGCAACATCGCGGAATCGCTAAGGCCAAATGGTGTATATATGGTCACTGTGTCGACCAATAATTCCTCGTTAGCGAGCCTAAAGTCCAAAACGGATGGTGTGTCACTCGTACGGAATTGCTTGAGTAAGGTGACATGGTTGTACTGAGGTTACTTGCATGCTCACCACTTGCAAACTCTCCTTAAATTGTTTGTTGTGCCATGCTGGAATTTGGATTTCTTGCAGGTTGAAGTCCCATACAAATGAATGTGACCGTGTGGTCGTACCCGGTCTCGTCTCATCGCAGAAGCTAGGCAATGCTCCATTTCCAAGGTGGATATTTGAGGGCGGTATACTGTTGCTAGTAAACACACATCACCACATCTTAGGTGTATACGACACCAAAAAGAATCGACGTCTTTCTTTTCTGGGGCCTCAATGACATCAACACACCGGTCCGATCGATAATACAGTAGCATGTTCCCCTCCTCTGCTAGGCCTATCTTTTTGTATGGAAGTCATGCCGGCTACTGCAATCTCAGCATCCGCGATCTCCGTGTTCAGCCATGTTTCAGTGGCCATAACTATGGTTAGAGTCGTGGAGACATGACGAATACGAAGTTAGGTTAACTAGCTGAGAATACCTCGGACATTGGTATAGATGCAGGTGAGGGCATCGTTGATCAGAAGCGTGTTTGTGAATGCTGGTTTCCGGTAAGTGTCAATGCCGGCCCTTGTGGGGTCCACTGTTGGTAGTGTTTTGTAGAACCGTTGACGTAGGTCCTAAGACTAGTTCAAGTTGTTTTATGGAGCTGTCAGCGCAAACAAGACAGTGACCATCCTGCCCACATTCAGCAGTCGGTTTTTCTGACATATTTTCCGTTCTTAGCTACACAGTGACAGAATTGTATTGGTAAGCTGCTCGCCTAGTAATACTTTATCTATGGCCCTGTGCCTATTGCCACCTTACACTTTTTGTGCCATATTTGATCACATGTGCTGCCATCATTTCGGAGGGCAATAATACTTCCATCACTCGGTGGCCACACTCTTTGTAGTTAGGTGATAGCGGTTACCTTTATGTCGTAATAGGGATAACATTTTCGAGTGAGAATACTTCACAAATAAAATGCCATTCATTGCAGATATGCGCTTTGACCTCTATCTCGCTTCACGTCTGAAGCACAAGAACACGGTGAACAAGGATATATTTTTCATTTAGTTATTAAAAATGTTATAGGGTTTTTTGTTTGCCTTTCTGGCGTTCGGTTCAAGGAACATCTGGAAATAAGATACTGGCAAGTTATGAATTACCACCCTAAACTAATACCAAATGAAAACCGACGACAGAAACATTCCGCAATTCTATGTACTGTCCATGGTGCTTAAAATGGAGTCCCCTTCTGATCAATCTCTAAAATACCATGAATGCCCTGATCGTTCCCAATATATTCAAATTTGCTGAATAAATGGATGTATCTCATCGCAAAACAATTTTCTTGGCTGTTGTCTGACGGAATTCGATTACTGGGGTGGACGTTCGTAGAAAACGAAGAGCTACCGTAAGTCAATTGTCGTTGTGTGTCATTCGAAGACTACACCGCAGTAAAAATATGCTCAGCTTATTTATAAAAACCGGAAGTTAACCTTGTAAGTCAGTGCGATTCCAATAACCTACCCTTCCGCCCTCACTGGGGCTATCCTTGCAAAGTGGAGACAGCATTTTTGCTATCCTTGCGTTGGTGATATCAGAGTAGAACCAAATTTAAGATACGAATATGTAGTCCTAGGCCCATGACATTTGACTTAGCCGCATTTCAAGACGCTTTTTCATGGAGCATCTTTCGTTGTTTTAAATACAGAAACGTTCCTCTGACCTCAGTAGTGAGTACGGAAACGTGTGTATAAGACGTGTTTTTGGCAGGCTGGTGTTAATCTGCTACTAGTCGCATTTCAGGTAAAGCGGTGACAAACGCATTTTTATCATATTAAGGGCTCCTAACATTCATAATTTTCTCCCCCTCTTTTTATATAGTTTATATGAACTTTCGTTACTTTTTTGGCTAAGCGAGTGATGTATGCAATTAATGGTTAAATAGAAGTTAGATTAAGTTTTGTTATTGCGTGTTTGTTTAAAGGCATTCCTTTGACACAGAGCTTAGCAGTTAGACTGCAATGGCTTGCATACCTGAACATAAGTATACTTGTTAAAGCTATCTAGATAAAAGAACCTCATTCCTAGGCACTGGGTTACATCTATCGTTACCTCTCGCTCTGCGCAACCTCCAGATCCATTGGTCCTTCAAGATTTCCGCATGTAGTGCTCCCAAGAACAACGTACCAGGGTTCCTCTTCGTAAGTCTTCATTTCCCGCTCTTAATGCAAATTTTCCTGCGAAAACTGCTTTACCTATGGTTCTGGATATGGATTTTTCCTTTATCTTTTAACTCCTGATCCGATTGTATACGACAGCTCCACCTAGTACGCCATACGATGTGGATGAAAATGACGGATTACTATGCGATTTGTTAACAACATTTTCGAATATCAATAAAACACGGAGTTCTCTCTGTTCATCGTACCACTTTGGGTATCGGGTGAATCACATCAATTTCACGGGTAGAAACACTACAAATAGGAGGCTATATCTAAATTTCCCGTGGTTCAGAGTATCCATTTGATGTGTTTAAATATTGTACGTCAGTTCTAGAGCGTTGGTTCAAATTATAATGAACACAATATATGGTCTCCTAATAAAGTTTATTGGAGCCTGGTTTGTCGTGGACTACCCTAATTGTTTGCATACCAGCGACGGAAGTTGTGCAAGTAAAAGTTTGCCTCGGGTCGTTTACTGGTTAAAATAGAAGTAACATAAGGTAAGTCTATTTAAGCACTACACGTATGAACGGCATTCCGCATTTTCGGAACAATGGAGTGCAGTCGATTCACTGATTGTAATTATTCCAATCGGCGTAGTAGTATTTGTTTATCGCTGATTGAGTCACTTGTCCTATGAAAGTAAAAATCGCGTACCGCATGGGTAACGCTTTTCGCAAATTTATTTCATAGTTTCAAAAGAGATCCTACTAGAGAGGATTTGTGCTTGCCTGTTGTCCCGATTTATTCTAATGATACGATTTTGGTACTCCTGCTTTTTATAGATTGCCGCCAGTCTTTCTTTTTCTTAAGTTTTGTGTACAAGGCTTATCTGTGGGAGAAAAATAATAAACACGACCACAAGGAACTTGTTCTAACATTTGCTAGCTTTATTTGTTTGACTTGTAATGAAACTTGCCGAGACATTTGATATACTGGAATCTGATATGTTAGGAAAGCCAAACCAATTTTCATTTCCTCAGAACCTTAGATTTGCAGCTACAAGATATTGTGACGAGTATGTTAAGCAACGACTTTAAATTGGATAGCGAAATTAGTGTGTCTTCCTGTTTTTATCCTGCGCACTGAAATGGCTGCAATTTTGAATTTTTCCGTTGCAATATTATTAAGTCGCTGTGCTAACGGTTCAGCCTTAAGCTCAGAAGCAGCTCTAAATGGTAAATATATTGACTGGACGCTAATAGACATTGATCACCGATAGCTACTTTACCTAGTGTTTGACCGCTATGGTTGCTACCAGGTCGAATACATTTCGGGTGAGGCGTATGTTTTCGACCACAAATGTTAATCTGGGCCTAAGAATACGAAAAATTCGTACTTAATTTGCAGAGCTAATAGGCATAAAACCACAACGAGGGAGCAAAAGTTTTCTGTAAAAGTAAACTTGATATATACGGAGGCTACTAATGCGATAATTTAGCTTGATCAAATGAGTGGAAACACACGTGATTTGATGAGCATTTTGGCAGTATATGTGATATGAGTAGAATCCAGGGTCATCATCCTCAACAATACCAATTAGCTAAAGGGTGTGAAACCCGTAACAGCATGAATGCGACCGTACGGCGATATGAGACAAAGATACAGAACGACAATCGAAATTATCCCAGTAAAATTATTTCTCATCATATACCGTTTTTAAAATTTTTGCAAAAATGGTCAAATGAAACCTGTAAGTACTTCAACGTTTCTAAGTTATTTGAATAGGTACAATGTTAATAACTTAACTTGGGTAGTAAAATAGTAAGGTACAACTGTTTACTGGAGAACGTTGCTCAGGAGAGCATATTCTTTGCTAAATTAGAGATCTTAACATTTGAAACGATATATTGTTTTGTAATGTATTCGACAGCACGCTCCAAAAACTTAAGTTTTAAACGGGCCATTTGCTCACTGTATTTGACTCCATAGGTTAAGATAGCTTGACCAGAAAAAGAAGCTATACACACTGGCTGAAGACGTTTGTCTAAACCCTTAGCTCTGAGCTCCAGAAAAACTCTTGTCCCAGCGGTACCTTAGGTCTTGCAGTACCTGTCTTTGTGCGGGTTAAGAAACCCAACCTCAATGGCGGCTCCAGATTGAGCTGATTCAAACATATGCCACTATTATTTACAAGGACCAAAGTGCAGTTTTTGTATGCGGCTTTCTCTCCAAGCTGCAATGCACGACCGGAAGGTTTTATCCTGCTTGAGACAAGCCATATATTCATAGTTTGACTTGAGAGGGAAACTCGACACAATATTTGATTACTTTCTTCTTGGTTACCAGTTCTAATTCTCACAGCGGTACTTGACTGAGCGGTTTGAACGACATTATTTGGTCTCAGTAACTCGCCTTGCGTCTGGATTTCGACAAGCCTTTGCAAGTAAGGCTACAATTTTTTTTGAAATAATTCAATAATACCTCGGTCATTGTGGACCCAAGATATTTTGCTTTCTGCAATCCTAAGAACGCATGATTATTAACACATAAATAAACATAATAAGTTTTGATTTTACTCTCAAAGCTAGATTTTTCTATATTCAATAAAGTTTGTTCCTTACTTGACCAATGCGTCAATAGCTGCTGTGAAGCCCTTGCATTGTGATGGAGAAGAACTACGTAAAATCCATTGTTAGGCTTCCAACTCAAGTCAAATTAACCATAACTGAGTAGTTCTACTCAGGAAGAAAGCAGTCGTTCACATATTGCAGTTTCAATAGTGAGCAGCTCCTGAAGTCTTCAATACGTATTCGATTTCAGAGATTGGATAGTGATATATTGCAGTAGTCAATCAAGGTTACCTGTAAAATCCACACGCTAGGCTTAAAATACATAACTAGTAATATACTTTTACTGTCGGATTATTCGCCAACGTAAAAGATGGCGCAGTGCAGCAAGATACCCTCAACGAATGGGTAACTTTTCAGTCTCAGCTCAAGCCACATATAAATTACAGAACAATTTACGAAAGAAACCGGTCTGTTCCATAGTACAGTTTTGGGATAGCAGTTTCGAAATCCTCCACTTCGGTTACGGTCTTGCGAAATTAATGAAATATGTTTGTTTCCAAACAATGTGTATCATTAACTGAGCTAGCTTGTTTTAGTGGAGGCTTGCGGCTTGGATTAAAGACCCAACGCCTTTTTCGTTTTCTATACGTTATATATATATATATATATTTAAATGATGGATCTTTGAGGAAGGCATTAAATGTTTGCATCCTTTGAACAGGACTTATTATCTTTTCCACTATATCGTTAGCTTGAATTTTCAACAAACGGTAAACTATTTGCCTTTGCCAATGTGTAATTACTCAGCTGATTTAAGGGGTGTAATCTGTTATTCATCAAACCTCTACGTATCCAGTTTCCTTCAAGCAATACGTAATGGATTAAGTTTCATCAGTCAAATGTTACACCTATTGAAACCCGGCTTTCAGCAAATTTATAGTACTAATAATGTTTAACTAACTTATCTGTCAAGTTTATTACACAAACATAAGTGATATCAAATTTTACGACTTGTTCGTGACTGAAGCAAACCTTGATTAAGAAGTGTTGTAAGTTCTTTGGCGTTTCTAATGTCTGACATACGAAACATTGCTCCGCCACCGTAGAAACAACAGCCGAAAACTTTAAAAGATGAATTCTAATTTGCCTTGTTTATCCAAATATTTTGTATGTATGATTTTTTGAAATATTAAATAAAATATACAAAATATATTTGCCAATAAGGCATTTTAATAATCCCAAAGAACCGTAAAAACAATTGTACTAAGGCATTCTTATTTACACATGAAGCAAGTAATAACACTCACTTTGTCCACATGATCCAAAATCCATGATTCACAAAATGAGCGCCTAATCTCGGAGTTTTTGCCATCGCAATAACCATCGTTACACTATCGACCTACTTGTGTTTAACTAGTATCGGATGGGGATAATGTTATCCCTGTAAGGTTTATTTATTCCTTTGTTACGTAAGATAGACGGCTAAGATACATTTGTTCCAGAGCCTATATTTTAAATAATTCAGGTAATAATTGCCCCCAAACGTGGTATGAGGACCAATGTTTGGATTGACTGTCGTCAATAGTATGACATACATTTTAGTACTCCTGACATTTTGTCCGGCAAATTTACCCTATATTTGGAGTTGTATGAAATGAAGTTTTAAGCTTTGCATTTAAAAATCTTGGGTCGACCCAGTATTGTGCAAGGCAACTGAACTAACAAGATTATGTTTCTTTTGCGCAGTTAGCAACTTCGACAACACCACGGCTAGATAGACAACCAATTGGTTACCTTAATTCCTCCAAGGGACACAGTTCGGTTGGTAAGGAAGGCTTCCATTTTGTAACATATTTGACCAAACTTTTAGGCTCTACGTTATTTTCGCGTAACGTGACATGGGTGTATAAAAGGTCATTAGCTTGATGAGGAAGTAAATGAACCGAATTAATATTTAGGTTATTTTCTAGTGCATCATTTATTGGTCGTATAAATTACAGATCTTAGGTTTTAATGTATTTGCATTTAGGTGATGGTTCCTTGAAGTGATCTCGATTGCTCAATTCCTAAAAATTGTCAAATTTGAAAATCCTGCAGTGATTAAGTGCCTGCAGCCGTCAAAGAAAATTCATACTTAAATGTCTGAGACTTTTAGTGAGCACCTTCATTATTCCAGTGGTAGAAATTGGGATGCGAATATACAGACGTTCAGGAAGACCATTGAAGTTTAGCCAAGGCCTTGCGGCCCAAGGTATTTGATGTTGAAGATCAAGTAGAAGTAATTCATAAAATGACATTTAATCATAACATTATAGCAATTTATCGGATAGCCGAGACCATAGGCATCAAATATGGCGCAGCACACGTTGTTAAACCAGCAGCTTGGGGATAAAAATAACGTTGAGGCTTAATAAGAAATTTAGCAGGCTGTAATCCTCGCTGCATATTTTTGACACGTTTCAAGGCAAGTACTAAAACGTTTTTTTTAGAATATTTGTTACAATGGATATATTTTGTGTCTATCACTTTCAACCATAGTCAAGTATTCGAAGTAAACAACCGGTGCACTCTGCTTCTACTCTCTAAATAACCTCCGTCAGGTGACGTCAGCGAGAAGAGGGACGGTCACTATTTTCTGTGACAGTGAATATTTAAACATGATTAATATTTCCTGAGGGGTCCGACTATTGCAGACACTTTTCAGGCATCAGAATTAAGGGAACTGCTACAAGTGGCTAAAGAAAAATTGCATGGGAATATTGCAGCGGACCGCGAACAATTTGGCAGACATTTGTACAAGGTGGCCATACTGCGTGCAAGAAATTACCAAAGTTTCCTCAATATTGACCGGCAAATACAAATCAAGAACAATAACAAATTTTATCGCTATGATTGCGTTCTTACTGTTACTGTTTGCGCCCGCACGTATGCATCCTAGATGACCAAGAAACATTTGCCTATAACAGAATATAGATATTATTCTGAGGGCTAAGAATATACCTTATTTTGCGCTTACTTCGGGCACTAATAAACTCGATCTACCATACTGCCGTTGTTTAAATTTTCCACCTTTTCTACAGAGATTACACATCTACTAACGTGACACAATCTTAGCTTACATATAAATAAAAATAGCCGGCGTTTCAAAATAATTAAATTATATTTGAAGCAAACTTTTACTGGCGTTGTTCATATAACCCAGGTGTTGCCTGAGTAATTGGAAGGAGTGTCTTCCGATCCTTGATATATTTATCCTTCGCGAAATGCTATCGTTTATCAAAAGTCAGATGTAACACAAAACCTTTGGCGCATGGTCCCATCTCTGAGGAAGTGTGCTGTGTACAATTAATAAGTTTGCCGAATTTTCTTGGGCCAAATGGGACCAGGTAATGCGTTGTTTATCATGGATGTCTAGCCAGTGTCCTCTAAATTCTGTGAATCATCCACCACATACCGTTGCGCATATCGTTGCGCAAGCAAACGAATAATAACACACCATTTGTTAATTACGCCATACAGGGCAGTTTTAAGGCAAATAATTATATTATCATTCTATGCATCCTATCGATTAAGTACAGCTGTCCGTATAGAGCGATAGGCTAATTAAGGAACTCTAGATTTTAATATATTGGAATGTCCTAGGAACCGACTGTGATTTCATGATTTCAGAAGGTTTGAATACAAATCGGTTTTTTGCTAGGGTTTTATTGTGGCAACGTTTCGCCCATGACACAAGAGCTTCTTCAGGCCAGGTCTGAAGCTCTTGTGTCAAGGGCGAAACGATGCCGCAATAAAACCCTAGCAAAAGCCGATTTATATTTAAACCTTTATAAACTCTAGATTTTATTGAACGTGACAATTGACTTATGACGTGTATCTGGCTATCTGACGATATGTGAGGACAGTTTTCAACTTCGTGGCACGCTCATGTATGCGCATTGTGAACGTACTCTTACAAAACAAAAGCCTAGTTTCAACTCGGCGGAATAATAAGGGTAATTTGTTAAAACTTACAACACGCGTTAGTAACCCTATATACGTTGTCGAACACTAGGTGGCTTCTATAACTTTTACCAGGCAACTTCACGCGTAGTGCTAATTAGAGCGTGTTACAAAACTCAAATGTGTTGTGCATTCAATTTCATTAGGGTATAAACTAATTCCCTCCCTGAGGATTACATTTACGCAACATCAGTGACACACGCGTTGATCATGGGACATTGATCAATGGAACTCTCTGGATGTATGCACAGGGCTAGATATATGCGTCTATGGAAGACAGGTATACTCCCGGGTAAGTTGACACATTTCATTTAATGGAAGGCAGACAGGGATGAGAGTGTCAGTGTTAGGGGTTACCAACGATATTCCTGATTGTAGATGGTCAACCTTGCATAAGATGTTTGCACGATCCCCGTCAGCAACCCTTTAACAGATCTTTCGTTGGAAAGAACTATCAATGTTTCGTATTCTGACCCAGCCAGTAGCCAGTTTACCTGTGTAAATTTGCCAATGCTTTCCTAGCAGCTGGAACTTATCGAGCGTACAAGTTATGCTCAGTTCAAGACAAACAGGAGCAGTGGAACATATATGCTCCATTTTAGTATTGTCTCTGGTCGAAACAATATACCACATGTAGGTCAAGTTAATACTAACAATACTAATAATATACTTGCGCATATTTCACTTTACGTAAAATCGTTGGCAATATTTGGCACTGCACATACACGCACTGGTGTTGTCATGCACTTGCAAGTGCAATATCACCTTATCTTCTTAAATTTGTCTGCATTGCTTGCAAGGTATTTGTCCCATAGGTATGTCTTATAAGAGGGTAGGAGGCAAAGATTTAGTTCCCGTGAGTTGTAGAAACTGGGGAGTAGTACTTTGCGTGAAATACTGATATTACCCCCTTTAGACATTATCTTGACTTCCATTAAATGGATTTTAAACCGACCTTCAAAACGGAAATGCGACAGTTAGATGTAGCTTCCCAACTTACTGCGGAACGATTGCACAGTTTCACACGACCTGTTGGTAAATGGAAACTGAATCCACACCGAAGCGTATAAAATGTGAAGAAAGTCAGGCGGCAAATTTGTCTTTCCTCAGGGTATTATTAGGATAAGCTTTTGTTACTTAGGTCTCGCGTGTAATTGTGTTGTAATGTTAAGGATAAATCGATTGTAATGTTTGCTGTCATAAAATCGATTGTGCAACAGTCTACAGTTATTGTTATTCTTCGCAAGCAAAGCAGAAATGAATAGTTTTGCTGGCATGGCTTCCAAGGGTTTAGGATTGAAATTATTCGCAATATGCGCTTAGTAAACGACAGTTGAAGGCTTTCTGTCGATGTTCTCTCTGATTGGTTCAAATTGTAACATATTATGCGGCGACACTTCAGGATGATACAATGAAGGATTTCATATAGTTGTGCTTGTTTGTGCGTCACGATAGATGTTATCGAATGATTGTCTGGATCTCGCTATTTGATACACAATAAGTTCAGATAAGCAGTAGCTACTAGACTATCGTATTCTCAAATCATGTGTAGACCGTTGTACACAAATGTGTTTGCTGTTATGTATGATGGAGATACCGGGTGTCAAACGACCGCGATACCTTATACTTGAATTGTGGTTAAAATGACATATTCCACTTGTCGTATCAAGTCTCAAGCTAATCAATGTATTCTTGAACAAGTGGTATTATATTCCAAATCATAATTTTTCAGTATTTGTGGACAAATGTTTTATCAATAACAAATAAGTATGGCATGCCCTGTTAGTTAACCGAACTGCTAACATTGACACAAAGAATAACAATAATATACCGAGCAAACATACTTGTTTAATCCTGCTAGTTCTTGAAGTTAAAAAGAGCAGTAGACGCCTAATGTTACAAGTTTAGCGGAACCTTCCATGTATGATGATAGCCACCTCATTAATGCGTTGCGGACTTCAAAGAAATCTTGCTGCTTCGGTAATCGTTTGTGAGGTACCAGATCAAATGTTTTCTACGTATGCAACTATAGAATCAATACGGCAAATGCTTTGAGTTAATGGAGTCCTGTATGTAGTTCAGGTGATGCAGCTAGCAAAACTTGTAGGATCGTAAGTCAAGAAAAACCGTATAGGACTTGTCTATCAGCTCTAGTGATTTGAGCAGCTTGCTCACAATGTTTTACTAATTTCAAGAATAAGTCGGCTATTATAAGTGGGTTTTGGCTTAGCCTGTTATTGTCCAGCCCCTGATTTACACAGCCATTGTGACAATGATTGATGAATGATGGATTTCATTGACATGCTAATTACTTGGATCTCAGTAAAACAGCAAAAGCTGCAAAATGTGCAGTGATAAAACTGGCCCACCCAGTTCCACAGAGAATGGGGATGTTATCAGCTTCCAATATCTAGCATGGTTACATGGAATGTGTTACTTGGCGGATATTGCGGAGATGAATATCAGTTCACACAGAAGCATTGTGTTAATGTAGCGTTAGAGTCAAGGGTCTTGAAGGTGAAGAAGAACGAGCTAAATGCGTTTGGATTTTGTCCACCATTTTGGTGATCAAGGAAAAGCGTTTGTTGATTCCTCGAAGAAGAAGTCATGCAAAGTAAATCACTTTCCTTGTCATTCCTAGTGTAGCTTGATTCTAATGTTTTATTCACGTGAACTGAATATTCTTGAATTCAGCGTTGATTAGGTGCAGTTATTTTAAAGTATGTTATCACGTTTCTTTGCGCGATAGGTTTGCTTGATTTCTTACTAATCGAAAGTCTGAGTGAGACTTTTAATTGTGACGGATGCGTTTTGCTTTTGCAGCAAGCGCGGTTATGGCTTGTTGAATCTAAGTATGGAAGGGTTATACGAATATGCATGCCTAGCTGCAGAGAAAGAAGGCATCTCATTCATAGGACCAGACTATTTGACGGAAAGTTTTCAAGTCAAAAGAGCGGCAGGTGTAGAAGAAAATATATGCTGGTGGCCTTTTTACAAGTACCATATTGCCGTCCATAGAAGGGGTGTCCTCTGAAACGCCTTTTTGTACTTTGGCCATACACGATGTTAACGTCATGTATCAAGTGTTTATCAACCTATTTGATGTAATAGCCCACTATGTCCATTGAACTCTGAATAATAAATGAAGGTTCTGTGTATAGAAAAGTTGGTCTGATAGGATCATTCTATTTTTCGTATTTAGAAAGCACTTAAAATTATGCCTGTTTGTGCGTGTGTTCCGATGACTTAGGTGACGGACACAACATTTTTGGTTGATGAATTTGGCGGGTTGCAAATATTTACCGAGGCTGCTAATACGGATAATCCGTGAGGGCCAGATGTATGTGCCTCCGGTGGATGTTCAAAATTAACTGTACATAGGTGATTAAGATGCGTGAGGTGTCCTCCTAATTTTATTTTACAGCGAGCATTAAAAAAAGTGGTGAAGGGGGATAACTAGATTACGGTCTAGTAAATCAGCTGTGTACAGCGTTTTGTTAACTCAAATTGTTTGCAGCTCGTTTACATGTGCAAACGTGCTCAGAAAATATCGTTTGTTGATAATATATTCGAGGTTAATCAAACGTAATGTAAACAATGCACAAATAATAGAAGTAATGTTAGCCTCACTGCCGTATTAGGCATTGCAACCACATTGGGAACAAGGCCATTGCTAACATGCTTGCAGTTAAGAAACGTGTGCCATAAACCATCGCCATTGATGAAGGAGAAGTTGATGTATCAGAGATATTTTGCAGTTGACTTGACGCTGAGTTTATCTATTCTTGTGAAGAATTTGCAGAAAAAACGCGTGCAGACCTTAGTCATCTGCTATATATGTAGGCGTTTAAATGATCACAGTAGCATTCAAACATACATAGATATATGTATCATAAAATTCCTACTCTATTATCTTCAAGCCAAACTCGATAATACCAGCCACAAGTGCGCGCTACAGCAAACTGTCTTATAAAATCAATGTGGCCGTTTCCAAGAAGTGTAGACCGAAGCCATAGAAACTGTGCTCTCATAAGCCTACTGATCATACACCTCAAGTTCTTAATCATTTTAGTTGCATTTCGCATGAGCTGAAGCGAAGAAGGATACTAGTGACTTCTTACGATTACTTGGCCACTACCGCAGTTTTCGCGCACTCCTTCGGTTAATAGACGTTGTGAATGCGACGGAATATATTAAAGTCAGGACAGAGTGCAAAAAATACCATCTTCCTTGTAACGCATGTCGTGATACACCAAACGCCTGTTCAAAGGAAAACCTGGCGGAGCCTACCCTAGTCGCCGCATAATGCAATACAAATAACAACGTATGATTTGGACACAAGTACTCAAAGCCAGTGATCCCCAGTAATTTGAAAGTCACAAGTGGCGCACAAAATGAAACCATTAACTTTATTCTGAATGCAGATGGAACGTCTCTAGTACATCCAGTGATCTGACTGCTAGGCTCAAGGCTTCATCAGTAGCTTTACTCGACAAGGTAACAAAGCCTTTAAGAAAAAGACTGTTGTATTGTTAATACTACATCATCGCCAATAAGTAGTAGCGGTAAATGAAGTTCACTCGAATAATTCAGGTAAATACGGAAACGCGCCATCTGCTGATTTCTTATTTATCGACGACTTTGCAGGTTGATGTCACAAAGGTGGAAGCAGATCTGATCCCTCCAACTACCGCCCAGTAACCCTTCTTCCTATACTCTCCAAGGTCATGGAATCCATAGTTGCCGATGCACTGGTGTGCTATCTGGAAAACTGCAACCTCATCACTCCTGAACAGCACGGTTTCCGTCGACAGCGGTCATGTACAACTAATTTACTCATTGCACGCAGTAGTTAGACCGAGGCAGCCGACGCTGGAGAAGGTGTTGATGTGATATACCTGGATTTTTCCAAGGCTTTCGATCGTTTAGACCATCGGATACTACTATCCAAGCTGCAGCATTACGGGATCGGAGACCCTCTTTTAAGCTGGATCGCCAACTTTCTATTTCAAAGGCAATTAATGGTCAGAGTTCCGAGCTCTTTATCGGACCCCATACAAGTGGAGTGTGGTGTGCCGCAAGGCTCGGTTCTAGGTCCACGTTGGTTTCTGGTGTTTATTAATGACCTTGCACAGGGAATCGCTTCAAACTTCCTAATGTTTGCCGACGATATCAAGATCTGGCGCAGGATCCAGGCGAACGCCGACCAACTTGTGCTCCAAAGTGACTTAGATACAGTGTATCAATGGTCGATCCAAAACTTATTGCATTTCAACGTCAGTAAATGCAAGGTGCTTTCCATCCGACATCAAAGCAGCTACTCATACCGACTCGGAACGGATGTACTGCAACAATCAACTCTCGAACGTGACTTGGGTGTCCTGGTTCAAGGTGACTTGGGTTGCTCCAGGCAATCTGAAAAGGCCTCGAAGACCGGGAATCAACACGTTGGGCTGTTGCGACGGGCGTTTGGACAAATAAACAGCTCCATATATTCGACAAATGCTCAGTGCGTATGTTCGCCCCCATGTCGAATACGCAATTCAAGCCTGGCATCCATGGCTGAAACACGACCTTAATGCACTGGAGCAGCCTCAACGCCGGGCATCTAAGAACGTAACTGGAATGCGCAGTCTGTCCTACCAGGAGAGGCTGCGACAACTAGGATTGTTCAGTGGAAGCTATCGCAGACTACGAGGCGACCTGATTATGACATACTTGATTCTGCGAGACACACATCATGTGTGCCGCCCTTTACTGCAACTCAGTAGCAATACAAACCTGAGGGGCCACTCATTAAAACTAGCAGAACAATACAGTCGTCTGGAGTGCCGCAGAAATTTCTTTTCCATCCGTGTCTGTCACCCGTGGAATGCTCTCCCAGAATCGGTCGTCTCTGCACCGACACTAACAATAATTAAAAGACGGTTGGACGATGCACTCATCCACTTACACTTTGTTACTTAACACTATGTCTCCATCCTACAAATGGAGTTTACCATGGAATTATTTGTTGTTAACTGTGGGTGTTGTGAATCTAAGTGGATCGCAGGACTGCAGCGAAGCAAACGATAAGTCCTTGTTTTCGTATTTAAAGTGTTAACTATTTTACTATCCTTTTCATCATAATTATTATGTTGATATCCCCACCAACTATCCAACGGGGCTTGTAAAGCAACGCTTCTTAACCCGTATAAACTCATTTTTCATTGTTCATTGTTCAATCATTTACAGCGGGATCTGTGTACGCTAAACCTGACAAAGACAACTATTCCAGACAAGCAATCAAGCATGCACTTTCGCAAGCAGTGGCATACGTTGCTGCAGACTTGGAAGCTACGCCGAAACATGCTGTCATCAAAAAGCAGCGAGATCCTGAAGCCTCGCTGAACAATGGCATTGGCTCCACAACGGATGCTCACAATGCATTTCCAGTGCTTGAAACAGCACAGTACACCGACAGCGCTTAGACTGAAATGCAATTATCTGTCATGTAAAGTGTGCACGTAAACAGCAACATCTTAACTTTATGCTAAACCACATGCTTAACAGGGTACTACTTGTGTTTCTGATTGACTAGTGCGCTATCTGAATCTCATGCCATTTTCGTTTTATTTGGGTGGTATTGGTATGTAAACCTTTTCCTTGGGGACGCTGGGCACCCGTTGGTTCCCGGTTTTCGCGTTCCTGTATGAGTGCTTTGCTAGGAACATCTCTGCGGGTGCATTTTTGTCTACTGTAGAGGAGACGAGTCGCAGCTTAAAAATAATCGCTCCTTTCGAGCTTAGCTGGCTAGCTATTGCAAAGATGATACAAAATGGAGCTTGTTTTTACTTAACTAGATATTGAGTATCAAACAAAGGGTAGTGTACCAATAAGGTTTCTTTTAAGGGAAGATATAAATTTTGAAGGCGTGTTGAGATTCTTTTTCAACTGGAAATTCGATTGCTGGGTAACAGATGCTTAGCGCCAACCGTAGTTTTCTGCTTACTCTGTAGTGTGGACAACGACAAGAATGTCATTACTGTAGCGGCTAAATGAATGCACGTGGTGTATATTACATCCGCATGATCGCTGTATGCAATCTATCCAATTCACTAGGTGTATGTGAAATGCAAATACAAATCCAATAAAATCAGATTATTCTCTCAAAATGCTGTTCTCTCTTGCTAATGTGACACAGACAGTTGTTTATTGTGCAGTTATACCTACCGTGCTCGAAATACTAACAATACTATTCGAGACTGGCAATTACGCTCGCCGCTTGCAGAGGACCGACGAGATAGGTAACCGGAGATGTAAACGCTGAATAACATGGTATGTATTTTGTACTGTCCAAGGTGCGCAAAGCGAACCAAGCGTGATTTCGGAACAGTTTGACAGAGCAAATTTGCATGGCAAGCAGCACAACGAAACATTTACATACATTATCTCAATTAACCGAAAATTTATTGATGTAGTATTAAAAGAAGAAGACCAAAATTCTAAGATATTTAAACTAAGTTAGGATACTGGGATTAATGTATCTAAAAATATTGTACCATACATTTTGTTTTGTGAAGCATAATTGCCTCAAAATTAGAGTTTATTAGCACATGGTTTATGTTGAACTTCGTATTGCGCAATCATGGCTGAAATTTTATGCGCAGTTTCCGAAATTTTGGCGGAACTAAACTCCGGGATCTGTGTCTACCAGTTTCGTGGAAGTGGGAAATCCATTTGCTTCCTTCCCAATTACTAAGTTTAGCCTCCGCCTAATATAACATGATTCCTAACTTTGCCCTGATCGACGTTAAGGTAGCTGTGAATGACACTAATTGTAGACGAAATCTGTGTCATTGAACTCAGGCAGCTACAAACGGAACCAGACTTGGCTAGCTTCCCAAAGTAGGCCAGCATTGCGGGGAATATTAGGGCCGTAGGGTCACCTGGTATTTCAAGCTAATCAATCAAATGCTAGTGAGGCGTAAATATCATGTTGAAACGCAGGATTAAATTCGTCTACGGACTTTAAATAACGGAAGCTCCATGGTTACTGAAGCGGTACCTGCTTACCTAAGTGGCCCACAGGTGTGGAAACGAACTAACACATACCAATGTCGTGTCACCGCCATACAAGTAACCCTCCACTTTGGAGCAATGGCTGCAGATCCACTGATGGTCTTACCTACTCAGCGAACTTGAATTTAATATGTAAATCACCTACTACGTCTGCAGTATGTAATTACAATATACACATGAGTGTACGGCTAACTGAAACAACCCAGCACAGGAAACTTGATACTGTAAAACTTTAAATTTCTATTTACCAACCAGTCCTAGCTTTACGCCCTTCGTACGAAGTACTGTATTGTTCCTGAGTACCACACACTGCCTTAACAATCATCGGTATTTCCTAAACGAAAACGAACTTCTATGGAATCTCCAGGTTACACGCTGTGGCATGATTACACTATGAATATTGAAGCACGTGTGGACAGATATGCAAGCTAACAAGGGAGGCAGCCGTATACTCCACCCGTAAAACTTCAATGGTTCCCTTCTAACACCCTGCAAGGGTGAAGACGTTAGTCCGTCCTGCGTTTCAACATGATAATTACGCTTGTCTTGCATGTGACTGCGGAGCTTGATTTACTAGGTGACCATACGGCCCTGCTATAACCCGCCAAAAAGCAATGCATACGCATTGTGAGCATGTGGTTTTGAGCAATTTTCCTCCTTCAGCAATGCCTCCGTAATTACCTACTTTCCAATAAAAAATTGTTTCCGAGTAGCTGCCAAGTCTATAACAACGTGTGTCACAGCGTGCACAAATTGTTGCTTCGAAGGCTAGCCGATACAGTGATCGATAACAAGATTAGTGGGTGCGGTTTCCTTTGTAAATCATTGCAAACTAATTGTAGGAACGCCCGTGGGTGAGGCAACAATGATTTCTGTTCAATTTACTGACCTGAATTACCGGAGTAAAATGCGTGCGTCTCCAATAATTATCAGCCTTGCATTTTTACTAGCAGGACAGTGTAGCATGGGTAAATACGGTAGTCATTGCAGCCCTTTTAGATGTGTCTTTATTGATAACGAGTATAGCATTGCAGGCCATGGGTGTTATAGGGACGTTCAGTCTACAATGACTGTGCTTCGAATGGTGTCATTTGGAGCGCTACATGTCAATTCGTCTCAGCATGCTTGGGCGACTATAAAGAAGTAAAGCCTAATTATCCTATGAATACCTAGGTTCCTATGACCTATAAATAACTCTTGATATGGAGACACTGAAGCGATAACTGATTATCAATTCGCCGCTGTGGAGACAAACGAACACCCATTCACGTCGTGCCAATGCCACATTTGGAATCCCTTATCTTGTGTTTCGTCAGCAACTGTGATGGCAGTATGCAGGTATAGAACTTTTACTGTTCAGCTTCAGGATGTTTCACCAACTTCAATAGGTACAAGGTCCCCCATGATCGTCGCAATAACAGTCGCACAAAATTGTCTAACCTCCCAGCAGACATTGCTGATTTAGATTTGGGTGTGCAGTGTCCAAGCCATGGCGCATGCCTGACCAACCGCAAATGCAGGCCTGCTTCACTCCCTCAGATCTCAGGGACAGCGGAATACCAGTAAGAATATCGCCTGTCTACGCCACCATCGTTAGGTAGCTGAATAAGCCATCACTAACTAACCGCTAGCGATCACTAAGTATAGACCGTTTCATGTGCTGGTTAGTGTGTCTGTTCACATTGGTTACGGCATAAGCTTCGGATCACGTGGTATCTAGGATCTCTTCCTAAGACAGGCATCACAATTTGCCCATTGGACGCTTTCAGTTTGGAGAGCAATCATTCGTTTTTTTTCAGATGGGAGTCAAGACAGAAGAGTAGGTTGTGCTCGACCACATTCATTGGACTGTCTGCCGCTCATGCCCTGGGCTTCCAAAGGGTGTCTCATTGCTTAACGTCCTATGACCAGTGAGAGTGTCAGCGACTCCAAAATAGCGTTCTTAGCCTCGCTAACTTGAAAGCACTGCACACGATTACGAAAATGTGTCAAGCTATTAGCTTGGTACAAAGCTCCAACATGCCTGTAAAATGGTACACTCGCGTGTGAATGTTTGAAGAGTTATTTGCCTTTACTATTGTAGTGAAATATATAACGCTAAACAGTATTATCTCCTATGATACTGCTTATCTAGAAGCTTGATTTTATGCCATAATGTACAAAATTTCGTGGGGAAAATTCACTGAGCATTAGCTGTGCTGACCCATTCAAACTGTTCTCTGTGACATGAGAAATAGAAAGGGACACACGTAATCATGCAAACCACTAAAATAAGACAGTTTGTACACAACGGTATAACCATGGAACACTAACTAAAGTTCAGCAATACAAACAATTTTAGCAATATTTTGTTCTTTTTAACAATGCATCGGAAATTATCCCCCGCTAAGCAGTTATATACATATTATCCAATGGTTTTGATCACGAGCCATACCCTGAATGGTTTTGAGCCATCGGCACACATCGCCCTTTTGTCCCCAACGAGGCAGAATTATGGATCTGATATTGGCAAAACGTTAGGTCAAATAGGTCATTTGGTGTCGCCAGGTGGATTGTGGACTATCACGTGTCTTTTACAGTTTAATCCTGCACGAGCAATATGAGGGCGATAGAGCAACGCTCAGGTAATATACGAAGAACATGATCAAACCCTGTTAACTGGTGTAGCGAAACCAGCTTGTTGAAAGAAATAGTTGCTTTTCCTAAGACACGACTTTTGACTTGATTGTTTCAAAGGTGTTGTTTCCACTACACGACAGCAATCCTTCTCAAGCACCCGTTGTCGGATGCCGGTAGCTAGTGCAGATCGTATAAGCAAAGTGTACATGATGCGTTTCAATATAGCAACACTGCCCAAACAGTGGCATTGTAAGCACAAATCGTTACCAGTAGGGAGATACGTCGACGACGACACAAGTGCTGCAGTTTGACAAACGCAGACGCAGCACTGGCGATGCAAAGCGAAAATACCCTTCTAATGGTACCGCCAGCAAACACACAGTTGCCGATGTAGACAAAGCTATGCACTTGTTCGAAATGTGTGCTTCAATATTGAGCACGGGCACGGTTAAACGACAAACCTAAGGCGGCGATTTACACTTTGACGGGTTTAAGCGCACTCCATACCTGGACGCCTCAATCGCCAAACGGTATGGAGTGGTTTGCATGCTATGAGTCGAGACCAAGTAAGGCGATATCATCGGTCGAACTTGATTGCTCAGTTGCTAAGTAATAGCTGCGTATCAAAAGTTTGGCAGCTGTGTAGATATCTCAACAGAGTGTCTTCAGTCAGAAAAATGAAGAGAAACAAGAGCATAGGGTAGCCTTGTCCTACGCCGCTATTGACAAAGAAGTGCGACGAAAGCCGGACTTACACGTTCACCATGTCAGTAACGTGGAAATACAATACTCGCAGAATGACATTTTGCTTTACTGGGACACCGTTCATTAGCAAAATACGTCATAGTGCTTGTTGATCAAACGAGTACTAGGCGGCACGGATGTACGCGAAATCGACGGTGTTAAGCCTCTGTGAGTAGATTAGAGTAGATGCTGATAATTTAGAAGCAAACGAAATGAGACTAGTCTCACTGTGATTGGTAAACCCAGTTCGAGCATCCTTTTTAAAAACCGGGATTATTATCCCGACTCTCCGACTATCCCAAGTAAAAGCACCTTTTCCTAATCACAGATTTGGGAGAACAATGAGGTTAGCTGGTTAATGCTAACTAAGCTTCCATACTTGCACATCTCCGGAATAAGTGTGTCAGCCATCAAACTTGAATCGTCCTAGATGTTGAATAGCGAGACAAACAGCCGCTTCGCTGAGTACATCAAGTGTAACGACCCAGGCTGGACAGCGATGGTCACCATTGATATACCTTGACGGTGGAACCAGTTAAACTGGGAATGAAAATTATCTACTTATCGGTACAAGCTTCTCTGTAAGTTGGCATTCGACGTACAATTCGCTTCAGATAAAGCCTCAGTGAACCGAGGCTTTCTGTGGCAGTTTGATCGAATATGTTGGATGACATTTCTAGTAATGCCAAAAAACAGCTGCCACAATTTCCAAAGCAAAAAGGGCCACTAAGCTTTATGGTCACTATGTACATTTTGCTTGAGTTGCCGACTGTCAGAAACTTGAAATTTATCATGAGGGGACACCAATAGAAGCAACCTCTATTGAGACCTCGGTTCACTTGACGTGGACTTTGGTCATCCTACTACTAACTGCTAACTGCTAAATGCTAACTACTCCTCAATCTTCTACCCGAGCCCATGGATAAATCGACAACAGTTTTCCACATTATGTTAGTGTACTCGTCCTATGATTTCATAACGTACATAGCACAACCTAGTCCGAGAAAGCAACAGAAGCGTTTCGCCCAATTGAGCTTCGTAGTTGGTGCGCATTCCCTCCGTTCCCATATGGGGATCGAACCCATGGCCGATAGAGGCAGATGCCACCTAGCCAGCAACTTAACTCACTGAGCCATGGGGGTCGTTTGCTGAGCAACGTAATTAGCAAGCTTACTGTGATATAGCAACACCAATCTTCCACTTTCACTTACAATGGGCGCTATTGCTCAAGAAAAACTGTCTGCAATACAGGTAAGTTGATCAAGACCAAAACGTGGTTGTAGTAGACACTAAGCCAGAATTCGCACAATGAGATCACAGTGACTGAGACTGACGCAATAGCAAATATTTTGGACGAATGTAAACACGTTCATTATTAAGCCAAATGAGATGACCTGAAACGGCGTTGCATGTTCTGTATAATAAAGGGGTGCTAGGTTTTTCTTCGCAACAAATGGACCATATTGTTTTTTTACTTTGATCTCGTGATCCTCGTTTAGATTTGTGACCGAGAAGAGAGTACTCGACATATTAAAAAGACACCTTTACTCCAGCGGCTTACTGGAGTTCCGATCTAACATGCAAAGCGGCACCTACTTACACGGATTCTGTTGGGCGTCAGAAACGAAGATTTGTTAGACCGATGTTTCATCAACATGTAAAACATAAGTCCATATCCGAAGCATGACGACGCGTGGTCTCAAAATTAGTCGTTCATTCAAGGGTTGCCTTAATTCCAAGCCATTAACCAGGTATGTTGCTTCAAGTCTTTTACAGAACGTTGACCGTCATGCATAGTTTCACCGGCCACCTCTCCAGTCTACTAATGTTTTACATTGGTGGAATTGACTACATCAAGCAGAGGAACATAGCGTCTGCCGAAACACAGAGTGCACTAGCCATCTACAGTTTGCACAGAAAATGTTACCAAAGCAATTCTTGTTGTTGCAGGTTTTGTTGTAGTCAACTTCGGTTCCAATAATGCATGCGTCTATTTGGCCCATCGCACCATTCTTGACTACTGTCAGGGGTTCGGCATCGGTAATCCACTCCCATAATTTGTTAGTAACTTCAAATCGAACACGCGTCTACAAGTGAAGTTACGTGATTCAGGACTAAATCCAGTGCACGTGACATCCGGTAAACCAAACGATTTGTTATTTGAACCCAGATTTTCCGGATATTCTGCTGGTGATTAACTCCATTTGCAATAATGAATGTAGGTATGAACTATAGCTCGTCTTTGCTAATACATCCTAAGGCAAAATGTAACACATCTAAAAAAGCATTACAAACCAAGTAGAGTAAGTGTTAGGGATGTAATTTTATGTTGATAGCACAATCTGACATAATCAGTTTCTACTGTTCGCTCTACGGTGAACACAAAGAATATATATGATGACATAGGTCTCCAACAGACTTCACGCATGTTTAACATGACCTCGACAAGGTTCGTGACTGGTTAGTCTACAATCGTCTTCGGTTCAACGTGAGTGTATTTGGGGCACTTTATCTACGACAACACATGCTTTACACCTACGTGTATGGCAAAGCTTATCTCCAGCAATAACCATCTAGGTATACCAATGCAGGATAACCTGGACTGGCCGGAAGGATTACCGCTAGCATTAGAAATTGGCACTTAGTCACTTGGACCGTTTTTTCACAGCTGCTATCTGCATGCGTACGCCAGTATGTAAACTATGCAATTCAAGTATAACTTAAGAAAGAGCACGCGGTCTTGAAAGTTTCCTAACTTCAAGTAAACAGAAGAATTAGAGTACAAAGTCACTCCCAATATTAAGAGCGCTTGATCAATTTAACAGTCTTCAGAGAACGCTATCAACGTTTGCCCTGGGATTTCTTCATGATCACCAAATTACTCGTGCTATATCATTCATAACAACAGTCTGCGAGGACACTGAATTTATCTGGTATCCGGTCGGAAGTTATAAGGAATTCTTTTCCCTATCCGCTTGCTCAATATGCAATACACTAGCGCAATCAAGTATTCCAAGCTCAACATTCAATTTGGTGATACCTCGTGTCGATAATGCGCCTTTCGCGTTAAACCAAATTACAACACACTTGCATGAAGCCTACGTTCAGAAAACAAAACAGTATCAGGCCACAGCCACATCGTTTGGAAATCGAAAGCGGTGCCATTTGAATTTGCAATAAACCGCTTATGTAAGTTGCAGGCAGAAAAAAACTGCACAGCTGGTTCTATGAGTGAGGGTCTTCGTTGATTTGGTTGTTTTAGTTTTCTTTTGAAAAGCGTAACAGCAAATTGTTAGAAGCCAATCTTAACCATTTCTTCTTTTAACTGCAGGCCATACTTAATCATTTGGTGAACCGTAATATACCATAAGTTAAGAACCAAACTTTCACAAGACTATATGCTTGCAATTAATTTCTTGTTTACCAAATTTGAACAGATCTGTATACTTGTAGAACGTTCAGGAAAGTAATATAGCTTACGTTCCAACATCACAACTGAAATGAATTTACAAATTTACAGTCAGTCCCCTAGCGTATGTCTAATCTATTCCTCTTTTGGTGCTTATATCATTTCGCCAGAGAGCTGTTCTGCCTCGCTCGATCATAGTTGAACTTTGTGTTTATTATGTTGGCGAATTGGTTGGAATATGATTATACTCTACTCCACGTTTATCTTATACATTAGGATTCGTCAAAAAATAGGCGGTTGGCCAATTTAGCTTTATTATTAGTTCGAGAACCGTGAAAGACATTGTTCCCCTTTGAACTAAGTAGATCGACCTGAAAATTTAGAACAAATGTTCTATAGGTGCTTACTTCTATCACAGTTGATGATTAAACACAAAATAAGATGATTCCAAACGTGGCGGTAACACGAGCTTAGTGTGTATTTGTTTTTATCCACACCCATTGGCGATTATGTTTATCAGTTATCGCTTCAGTGTCAACAAGCATGTGGAAGTTATATATTCATAGAATTATTGGGCTTTGTTTCTATATGTTCGCCTATAGTTGTTGTGACGCTTTGACTAATGGCTCGCCAAATGGCATCGTTAGGTGAGAAGTCAATGTAGATGGCTCCTCCCTATTAACTCCCTGGACTGGAATGCTATCTTCATTTAATCAAAATAGCAACGAAGAAAAACCTGAAGGGGCTACGAAGACTACCTTTTTATATGTGTCTTACATTCCTGCAAAAATCGCAAAGGCCAGTAATTAGAGGAGGCTCACGTGTTTTACTCTGGCAATTCAGATGAATAGTTAGAACAGAAAAACACTGTCTAACAAACGGGAGTTCCTACAGCATGTTCGCAATCATTTGCGAAGGCACCCTTGCACATTAATTTTGCTATGGACCCCTGTTTCCGCCAGTCGTAGAGGCAGTCTATGTACACGCAGGGAAACACGTTGTTATTGACTTGACAGCTACTTGAAAACGTTTTGTCCTTGGGATGTGGGTAATTCGGGAGGCATTGTTGAAGGAGGAAATAAGCTCCAAACCTAATGCTTATAATGCGTATGCAGTGTTTGTTGGCAGATCATTTCAGGTTCGTAGGTTCAACTGGTATTTTAAAATTATCATTCCCATGGAATTAAAGCGTAAATATCATATTGAAATGCAGGATTGACATGTATCTTAAGAACCTAAATAACGGCAAACCCATGAGTATTGAAGCAGTAACTGATTGCAGAATTGGCCCACGGGGATTGAGACGAAGAAACACTCACTATCATCCTGCGTTCACCACACTAGGAATCCTCCTAGTTAGGACAATGGCTGCAGAGAAATTGACCTTATAATACAATGCGCCGACTACATCAGCAGTACGTTGATACACTCTTCATATAAGCGTACTGCCAAATGCAGAAACACAACACGGGAACATTGTGGCTGTAAATGTTTTAACATTTTTATGTGCGAACAAGTTCTAGCCTTACCTTATTCGCACGAATTACTGCATTTTTTTCTGATTACCTTCTACTATCTTATCTAATATGACGCTTAAGTAAAGCTACCCCAAATTTCTGGAAAAATAAGACAGTCGCACAAAAATTTGCTATTAAATCTATGTCAATTTATTTAATATGTACAGCTGAAATGGTAAAGGATATAAAGTTTTTAGATGCATGCTATTAAAATGATATTATTTGTTTATTTGCCATCCGCGTATGGATAATATGATAAGGATCACTAGATAGATATACCACTAAATATGCTTAACTTTCCTCGGGTAGCAACGCTGAGAAAACTACTATTTGGTTAATTTTAATAAGACTTGGAATACAGTCGGTTTTTTAATATTATTATAACCTTACAGATTTATATATTTCTGACTCTGCACAAATTTATTCTGAGATTTTAAATACAGTTTGTAATATCCGGGAAGAGGTTTTACCTTAATATATTTTTGGTGAACAGCAATATGTGGCAACTATTTACGGAAGCATTTCGAATGGCTTTTAGGCAATGAGGATATAAATTTGAAGTTCTTCTCTGAGAATGCATTGCGGTATGCAAATATGTTTGTCCAAATTGAATTGCTGGCAGACTAACAATGTTTTCTCTTTAGAACCGAATTTTTATATGCTACCGAATCCTCTGGGATAAACGCGTCGAAGTGCAACCGACATACCGTGCAACACTGGAGTGCCCTATTGAACTACAAGCATGGATCAGGCAAACAAGGGTAAGTTATTTTCATGGATCTGGCAAACAGTAGACGATTATAACAAAATATGTTCAGAAAGCTACGGGATACTTCTTCCCAAAAGCGTATTTTATTCGTGGGATAACTGTGTTTAGCTACGGAGTTTAACTTCCGAATTTTGATATTTATTCTTTGTTAGACCTAGATGTGTAAGTGCAACCGGAGTGGGTTACCATAAGCGACTGCAATCTTGGGTATCGGTAAACGATTACACTGCAATACTGTATAAACAAATGCCATCTAAAATTCAGACAGGTGCACTTTGTCGACAGCGAATTTCACAGCGTTAATTTTGCAATCTGGTGTTTTAATTTGTTATAATCTACGTTTGAGTCGATATAGGTGGATGCCATGCGCAAGTTCATTTAACATTCTGTTTGTTTACATAGTGATGAAAACTATTTTCAGGGATACATATTTCAAATGTTTCTTATATTTTCTGCCATTTCATAGCGAGTTGTAATTCTTGCAGTTTATCCAACTTTATCTAGTATTCATGGCACGCTTCACAATTTACAACCTTAAAATAAACTTCGGTTAGAAGCTGGAGAATATTTACAAAGTTCACAAACCAAATTATCAGCGAAATGTACCCTACCCATGGTTACACTTTCACCTCAGTTGATCGGTGGCTTAATTTATTGTACAGTAGATAAGAAGAGAAACACAAAGCTTTCCCACAACCCTTCCGCCATAATCCTGGATAGGCCTACGATTTTGTATCATCACATCTTGTTGCCGTAAACCTACACGAATGCTGTTCCACTGCCTTATAAATAGCAAAATTTTATCCTTATTAACATTATTCTCATTTATAATGTTATTTGATAAGTTAATTGATCAATACAAAATGCTGGTAGTATATAATGTTAATGTGTATGACACCAGTTTTGCATGCCCATATATAAATAAATTTTTTTCAACCTGTCATGCTTCCAACAATGAATGTCTTCAGTATTTATTTTGTCTTCAATGCTATTCATTCAATTATGGAGGTCATGCTCTTCTAGTTATTTCCGGTTAATAATGATACAACTTGTTATTAAATTGAATGTTATCAGTAAAATGGACTTACGAAAAATTACGTGCTTCCTGTTTACTATGTGATTTCAATGCGAGGGAGACTACTTCCTTTCAGCAGAGTTCGAATAATTGGGATACATAATTATTATAATCTACCCTACAGAACATTTAAAGTTATTTATTTTGTTGTAAACCTATGTTAGGGATGCATAATAGCGTATAAGTAAATAACTACTTGATTATTGCACTAACTTCGGTAATATAAAATATAACGTGTTGTCAGAGCGTAAAATACGTAAGATTTTACTTCACTGTAAAAGTGAAGTAGAATTTAGCACATTCTTAGTAACGAAATTGGACAAATTGCAAATTGGTTTTAGTGGCATAGATTGTGTCTCCTCACAATGACAAGCTTCTGTTAGCGTTGCAAACATAGCGATAAATATAGTGCATAATTTTCCAAAATGTTAATAATCCTGTATGCCAAAGCAAAATATTCAAGTTAAACCCATTTAAAATAAATGCCGTTAAAATTTAATTTACTTGCTTAATTAAATAGTCTTCAAAATATGAATTAACGAGACTTTTAAGCGCTAAATCATAACGTAATATTTTCTATCCCTTGTGAATCGAAGTAAATTAGGGCACTGCAATAACACAAAATATAATATTGGGCAAATTCATTACCGACTGATGCAATTATTGCCAGCTGAAACTGGTTTCATTTGCAAGACAATGGCTCCTAATTAATTTCAGATATCCTTACATGCGACCTAATTATTCCTCAAAGATTTTATGCTGCAATTAAAACCATTGAGCAAACACAAACTCTAGTTAACTTTGGTTCGCCATGATTTTATACCTGATTTTCAAGTGGCAAATGCGTAGCTGCATTAGTACATTTTTCTATTTCATTGCAAATTGGATAAGTAAAAGCTGCTAGCTGACAATTGAGTTATGGTGGAACGGAAAATTGACTGGCCGAAATACTTCTAAGCTCAAATAAAAAACAACAAATTTTGTACCTACCTTATTTTGGGTGTTTGTATTATGATAAAATGTACGCATTGCATAAAATAGATCACGCGATTAAAACCGCTTACATATTGATTACCTTTTCTAACACACATTTTAACACCAGGCTGCCCTATGCTAACGGTGGATCTGCTATAATATAACTAGCAATTTCCCATTTCGTCCTTTAATATAACCTTGCAATTGTAGTGTCTATATTTTTGGTGGCAAACCAACGATACGCTGACGATGGAAAAATGCTACTTATGCTGTCTAATCTCAAAAATTGCGCACACGTTAAACGTAAATCGCTGGGGTGATAAATTATACTTATTTATTGGAGGGTCAAGTTTGGATTACACGTTGTGTGATTGGATTGCGACACGCAACCTCTATTTAATAGACTGTGATTCACATTGAAATGAACCGTAGTCACTGCGATCGCTGGGACCGTATTCAAAGTAGATGGAAATTGGGTATTGCCCACCCGAAAACACTGCACAACCACGACGCGTTTCGATGTAATTTTTCATCTCATCAGGTGGAGACAGCAGGATTTGAACCCAGGACCATTGGAATAGCAGCCAACACTACTACCCCTTTGGCTACCGGGTCACGATGGGCAATGCTTTTTGTCACAACGGTAGATGACTAACTGGAGGGTCAAGTTTGGATTACACGTTGTGTGATTGGATTGCGACACGCAACCTCTATTTAATAGACTGTGATTCACATTGAAATGAACCGTAGTCACTGCGATCGCTGGGACCGTATTCAAAGTAGGTGGAAATTGGGTATTGCCCACCCGAAAACACTGCACAACCACGACGCGTTTCGATGTAATTTTTCATCTCATCAGGTGGAGACAGCAGGATTTGAACCCAGGACCATTGGAATAGCAGCCAACACTACTACCCCTTTGGCTACCGGGTCACGATGGGCAACACATTTTGTCACAAGGCGAACTGACTAACTGGAGGGTCAAGTGTCGCAATCCAATCACACAACGTGTAATCCAAACTTGACCCTCCAGTTAGTCATCTACCGTTGTGACAAAAAGCATTGCCCATCGTGACCCGGTAGCCAAAGGGGTAGTAGTGTTGGCTGCTATTCCAATGGTCCTGGGTTCAAATCCTGCTGTCTCCACCTGATGAGATGAAAAATTACATCGAAACGCGTCGTGGTTGTGCAGTGTTTTCGGGTGGGCAATACCCAATTTCCATCTACTTTGAATACGGTCCCAGCGATCGCAGTGACTACGGTTCATTTCAATGTGAATCACAGTCTATTAAATTGAGGTTGCGTGTCGCAATCCAATCACACAACGTGTAATCCAAACTTGACCCTCCAATTAGTCATCTACCGTTGTGACAAAAAGCATTGCCCATCGTGACCCGGTAGCCAAAGGGGTAGTAGTGTTGGCTGCTATTCCAATGGTCCTGGGTTCAAATCCTGCTGTCTCCACCTGATGAGATGAAAAATTACATCGAAACGCGTCGTGGTTGTGCAGTGTTTTCGGGTGGGCAATACCCAATTTCCATCTACTTATTTATGTGTTATGTACTTGCGTTCTGGAGTTTTATGCTATAAATGACAAGACTTACAAATCCTAAAGTAATCATTACCCAAATGACACTTTTCTTAACAATGAATGCTTAATGTGCTTAGCACTTAATGACACAATATGATCATAAAAACAAAAGGTCTACGCCGCTATTGTATATTGATTCACTATTCTAACTACGCAAAAGTGTCATAAATATTGTACTGAGCCAAAAGTCTATGCATCTCACGCAGTCGGACAAATGTTCACATAAAAACAAAAATAGTTCGTACATATTTTTTATTGCGAAATCCATAATTCTAGTAATATTAATGCTACCAGTGTTGGATTCTCGATGACAGCTAACACTAATGGATTTACTGTTCTCAAAGTAATTCTTATGACACTACTTTTGACACCCAGCTTGCATTACGCCGCACTCTACTGTGATGACCATGGAATAGATGCGACCTGGCTGTGAACTGTTTGTGTATGAATTATAGCTCCTGGGTCACCAGATACGTATTGTCCAATCAAATTGTACATGATCAGCCGACCGCTGCTGTAGATTGAACACAGCCACTACTGGGCTGAAAACTGCAAGCCAAAGCTGACCGCTATTCAAGAGGATTGGTAACTGACGCAGGATAAGTTTGTTGACGCCTGCTTCATCGTTATAATTTTGGAAGCGACATCGTTCTGTGTTTCGCTCGTGTACATTAATTCTCGGAATTTAGTTCAAGAAACCCACACTGGCTCAGCGATGCGCACTTATAAAAAAATTAATCATGCCTGCTTCTGTAGTGGATTATGAGTAATAAGCACGAAGTCAAAAGTATGTAGTTTATTGATAGTACAGCAGCGTCAGCAATATGAATAACTATTGGATACCTCAGCATAATGCCATTCAATACGTTTTGTACTTACATGGAGCGAAAAATAAGGCAAGCTTATTTGGTGGTAATATTAATTGCCCTGAAGAAAGTTGTCTTGATTCAAACATTAAACTGCGATGCACTTCACCTCTACATCGACAAATAAATTTTTAATTGCAGTATTCGACATGTTTAGTCCCTAAATAGTTGGAGGGCTTGGATTTTCATGTGGATTGTTTGCGTAATATTCTATTCAGGTTTGAGGGCTAAACATCTCATTTATCGTTGTATCCATTGTGAATTCTAAAGTACTTACCGGCTACTACCATGTCTGTAATGAGTAACCGGTCAATGAGATTGCTGTCTGAAATATCGTTGTCGAAAATAATAGTTTGTTGGAACTTACAACCAAATCCGGAAGGACCGAGACAATTGTGATGTTACACTTATTGGCGAATGCGCAAAAATAACATTTTGCCGAAAGTTTAAGCAGCTCAAATATAATTGTCTGCTGCAGCTACTGGAGACGAATGACTTATTGACTTTGGCATCGTACTGTTCGAGTAAATACACCGTTATTATCAAAGAAATTTTGGAGTTGTTCTTGACGGTTTAGAAATATAATTGAGAAATAATATTATATTTAATCAATAATGATTTCAGCAAATTGTTCGACAAGTTGAACTTGAGGTACTTTTCACGAACAGCGGATGTTCATTGTAGCTGGATGACCACAACATTGGTGCAATGAGTTGTGCGCTAGGGAAAATTTAGGCGAGATGTGATAAAATGCATCACAAACTCTTTAAGCTGTTGAAAAGTTTTAGAAGCGCGTACCGCAGATCTACTGCAATATCGTAAACTATGGGAAACCGCTTTAATACGATTGCAGCGAGGAAGCGCTGCAGGGGCTCACAGTCTATATTGTTAACGCATAAATAATTCACAGGCTAGCATATAAGCGCGCACGTAAGGAGATCATTTCACGATCACGATGCACCACACATTGTCTTTTCGTTGCATCGCTCATCTCGTAGTTATTTCTCTAGACGCGTACAAACGCCTGTCTCTCCAGTAGTTTGTTCTGTCCAACATTACGTCCCCACTCCTTGCTGCAGTGGCTTAATATCGTTTGTCGTCCGTCCCGTAGTTCTAAAGTTGTTTTGCCAAGTTTCGTTCCCCGTATAAGCATTACCAATCTATCATCCACCTTAGTTTTCGCAGCTTGTTCGTTCCCACTGTGATTTTGCCTTCCTTGCCACAACACAATGAGAAAAAGACGGATAGTTATAATTAATTACAGTATTGTTCAATGAATTAACACGGGTGTTTATGACTCCTTGTGAGATGCAACAGCTTCCGCAACACCAAAACTACCATGGGTAAAATGCCTTAGTGACTTTTTCTTCTACTGTTTGCAATATCTCTAGCATCTATCATTAGGTGTCCAACAATTCGCCTCACTTGCAATCAAAGCGCACATTTTTACTTTCTTTACCATCATCAAAACATTTTTTCGCTTACGGTTGACTAGTACAACTTAACATTTCAGGTGTACCTTTTTGCTATACACTTTGGGAATTTTGGACTCTATGAATACCTCTGCACGATAAAAAGTGTTTGTATTCGCACATATATGATTTGATTACCTAAAATATCTCAAAACTTGCAATAATTAGGCATTTAGAAAACGAGCGATCATTATCGTACTTGTGAAAATGAGAAAATGAAATAACTTCTTGAGCTTACGTACCAAGAATCTACCTCAACTCTGAAAAGCACACAAAGCTTGGCTTGCATAATAAATGAAATATGCGAAAGAATACAGATTCATAAATATAACGCCGGGTATTTCCTCCACCTCCACCTTCACTAGTCAAAACGCGAAATATCGACTATTCCGTTCTAGGCTTAATTATTTCGGTTGTGCCCATACGTCTCACTTTCTGATTGGCAGTTTATTCAGATTAACTGCTTACTAAATAAGTACATAAATGTATCATAATAAAGTTTTGCTTTTCGCCTGTCAAACAGGCTTGATAGAGTCCAGGTATGGTTAGTCCGCATGAACGGATCCTGAGACATCCAGCTACCACGCATCAAATCACAGTTAGATTTCCACAATATTTGACAGCTTCTTTCTTCAACTATTGAGTACCTGCAAAGCAAACGTTATCACTTCCACGAAGTTTGAATAAAGGTGCCGCTTGCTTCACAAATTCATGAGTTGATGAGGGTTTTGGAATATTGGTAGCTAGTGTTAATTATGCAATCGTTCATTTGTTCTCTAAATATATCCGAGCTATATTCTTAGAACAGATGTGCAATTGAGTTAACGAACAATAACAAGGCATTTCAGTTGGCTTACAAACAGTACGTATTACAAAATATTTAACAAAACTATAATGATTAAGAGCAATTTCGCGTACCTACCACACGTGTACTGACAATCTATCGCGGTTTCACGGAACGTGCTTGTAGAATTGCAAAGCTAACTCATTACTACCCTCCACGGGTAAGGTGACCCAGAAACTTTTACGTATTCTCAATTTCTTCCTGATTCACAATGCCAAATATATAAACTGCCTCGTTTACCCAGTGCCTTGATGCAGACAACTAGTAGTTTTATCAATTGCTTGACGTATTCGATGAGATCCTTGCACCATAATTTGATTTTTTTAATGTCTAAGTTGTTTACCTTTGCCGGTCTGCCATGCGACTCTGTCAATTCCCCAGTTATAAGGCTGCACAAAGATGGCAGTCGGCGTAGGTGCCGTTTGGCTAGTAAGTCGCGTAGTTTCACAACATTCTTAAAGAGCCTAATCATACTTTCACCATATGAATAACAATAATAATGGTAAACTTACACTATGTTGCTCATGATGTGGGAAACTGTTGACGTAGTGTCATAGCCCGATTAGTGTAATAACAATTTTACCGTTTCTTAAGCGATATGCATTACAATTCAAGTTTAAATATGCACTAGGAAAACGATTGGAAACAATGTTATCATTTTACACCTGTACAGTGTATGTACTGTGGCTTGTCGTTAGCACGAACTTACAAAAGAGGGTATGGAGAAAAAGACATACATGCATGGAAATCAAGTAAACTTTTAAACATACTGGTGTTAAGTATTTTGCAGTACAAGAAGCGGAATAAGTAGTAAGCTGGATAAAGCAAATGCTTAACTTTATAGCGGACAGAGGAGTAAATGAGGACGTTAGATGATTCAGCCTGAAGGGGGAGAAAGTGCAACTTAAATCATGCTTAGATGTTGTCAAAGAAAGACTTTTGGGAAATCCACGATTGTTGGAAATGGGCTTAATAGGACGCACATTCCGTGGTATCTCATTTTGTAGAAAACCTGAAACAAACGATAAGTGAGAAATATAACAGGTGGTGGAGTACACGGGCAGTCATGAATTTGTAACTTAAATATTAGAGCACAAAAAGCAATTAGTGCAATATTTTGGCATCCGATACATGTATTGGCGCATTCATTCATATTTCACGCACACTAAACTGCTTGTATAGATGCGGGGCCACTTGGAATATCTTATAGCATGAAACAATAAAAATGGTATCAAATACAATCAATACTGTTCCACCTAATTGCATTGTTTACGAATTGGGGTTGCGTAACTAAAAAATGTTTCAGATGTTTGATTATCTCCACTTTGCACGTCGGTAATATCTACATATTTTCGGCTAAATATTACCTTAAACTTATAGCAAACCTGTCGCGAATATTTTCAACGCCGTATAATTATGCTATGGGAAAGCTTGTTGCACGATGATTTCAAAGATTTTTATTTGGCAGTTGTTGGATATTATACGCAGCAGATTTACCGAACATATATACACATTCACGACTTTTGCAACGTCATTAATATATAAAATGGTGTTGGTCAGCAAAACATATATCTTCCCTTCATGCATCGAGGTAACTCTTTATAATGAAATGCAAGTCAGATGTTTTAGCGGATATTGTTCTACTCTACCGGCTAAGATTTACATCTTAAATAGATGCCTCATAACCGAGTCCCAAATATTTATGTTACATATACCAACGGCGTAATTGAATAAAATTATGTTCTCTCATGTCTCTTTCCATTTTATTCAATACGTATTCTGGATTTAAGTATGTCAGTACAATAATTCGTGGGAATTTTTAATCGGTCGCCCAGGGACCACAAGCCACTCCTTCGGAAGAGAGGAGAGTGCACAAAATTGCTAACAATCCATTAGTAGATGTTGATTTATCACAAAATAACTCACACCCGGTCTTGTGTTTGTGAATTCCTGGAGTGTTAGCTGCATCTGGGTGCAGGCGTACATGTTAGTTAGGTCCATCGTGATAACGCTAGATGGGTGCGGATCGTTGATTTCAATATATATCATGCCATCATGCCATCATGTTATAATAGTGTGTTATAATCAGCAACCACAGACCGCAGTCTATATTGCGGTATGCATAAAACAACATTGTTTTACTATAAGCCTTCAAAATAATAATGAGCGAAAAACACCTTCTACCAGTGCAACCCATCAGCAAACTGTACCTACGAAATGAAAGCAAACAGCCTCATTCATTTCCTAAATATCACCTTGAAAATACTTGATGGGGGTTGGCGCCAGAGTTCTACGTGTATGAAAGTACACGTGGGCTAAACAGTACACAGATTACTACGGATAGAACTTTGCTGATTTAAACGAATTTGATACATAGCATAGTGAGCATAGCTAAAAGCATATGCTCGAAACATATGTTTTCTGAGGAGTTGGATTGTATACGCATATTTTTGAGGGATAACTCTACCCAGTAATTTTTAAAAAAGCCAACATACAAAGGTCGAAGAAGAAGCCCGTAATTAGGACGGTTGAACGTAAGTCGATCTTTTGTCATCTGATATTTTAAGCCGCATTTACGAAGAATATTTGGTCAAACTGCAAATATGCAACTCCACATGATTTACTTGGTACAATTTTCAACTTATAAAAACGTCGGAAAAGCTAAGTGTGGTGGTCCAATTTTGAGTTGGAGTGCTTCAGATATTTTATAGTAAGCTATTACAAGCGAACAAAAATTAACTGTTTTCACTAATAACTAAGCTAATTGAGTTGTGGGCCACTTTAAATTTCATATATTATACATGCACTGCCGTGCTGTACCTAATGCGTCTTCTTTATCGGTATTCAGAACTACACCAGAATCGTTGGATTCATCTTCCTTAATTTGACCATGGAACTACAGATATTTAACTGCATCTGGTTAGTTTTGCAGGACCGAAGCCTAAACCTTAATCAATATACTCGCATTCCGGTTTATCGTGGTTCTCCCCCGAATTTATATTTGTTTCATCGTAATATTGATTACTGCAATATTGCATAGAGTGCAAGGCTGTGTCATATATATATATATGCGGCAGATTTCCTTGAAATTCATACACAGGATGCGGCCTACCTTTATGGCATATATTTGTCCGTCATTTCTTAAATGAATCAGCATCTCAATCTTGTGTTGACGTCGATCACATGGCTTCGAATTAGGCAGCGTACAGATAACTGCAATAATACTGTTGCAATTGCTAATACGCTTGCTCTTGCCTTGCTTTCTTGGCGTGCACGACAGAAGGCCGAAGGCAAATACAATGTCGCTTAACTGTTAGCTTAATGAGTTTAAGCTTTGCGACATGAAATTTAGGTTTACAAAATGCCGGGTCTACTAAATATCCTCTTATAATTCTCCGTTCGGTTATCCCTATATATTTGCAATTTGCTATCGTCTTTACCTTTAGAAAAATTCAGTAGATTACGTAATCTCAGTACCAAATCAAGCGCATTCTTTCACATCCTTTAACGCATTAGCTACTAGAGACAAGCCGGAGTAAACTGGACTAAATACTGCGATTTCAGCATAGTAGATACATTTTTATGCTCGAGTTCTCAATTTCTTTCTATCGATTCGACCATTGTATTCCCCTTCACAAAATTCACAACATTGAAATCACTTAAACAATGCAGGTTAAACAAACAAATTAAACATTCACTGCCAGAGGAATGGTCACATCTACCGCGTCATTTAATATAACATTAAAGTGAGTTATGACGTAGCAAAAAGCTCGCTAATCAAAAAGAGTTTTATGCCGTTTCCTTGTGAAAATCTTGTTAGCCAACATCAGTAAGTGTTCCTCCTTTTTTCAAAGATTCACATAATCTAGCATTAAGTCAAGATTGTGTACCATCCAACGAATTTGCAGTACCTTAAAACAAGTCTACGTTTGGTCCACAGTAAAGAGAATGCAGTCTAAATTGGAGAAATACAAATACATCAGCATGTTAATCAACTTCTCTAAATATGAATTTATCGAACATATCCGGAAAACTTGTAAGCATACAAGCGATAGTAAGTAAATTGCAAAAGAGGAACTCAACTGACAGAGACCAAAAATTTAATGCGCTTAAATAGCTAAAAAGCACATTGGAAAGCCTTCATAGTGTCTTCAGGAATTTTGCGCTACTTGCTGTGGCGCAAATGTTGATATGCAACGTGCGACGTCATGTGGAATGTGCCAACACAGCTTAGCGTTTATAATTGCCTTCAACGCATGGAAGTTTAAATTAATTTGCTTAACATTATGCACTTATTCACACTGTGATCACTTTGCCTATAAGTATTGAGTATGGAGCGTCGAAGCGTTTGCCAACATTGTTTGTAAAATGCAAATAGAAACTTTACATATATTATGCGAACTGCTTTAGATCCATCAAGAACAAATTGTGAGGCTATATTCAATACCGACAACCGTTTTTATCACCTTAGTTCTCTTAAGCAGCGTCACCGTGCCAAATCGTCATTCCGGCACAGACAATGAAAGTTTTTCGAAGACGAAGGAAAACAACATATTGTTCACCATGCCTAGTTTACTAGTTGCAGTCTGTTGTTCCACAAGTGTTTTCATGAACGTCCTTTAAACTCGCCATAAAAGCTACTATATCTGTTACTGTATTATATTCTAGAGGATTTGTTATAGTTCCAACCCGGGCCATCCTAAATGAATGTTCAAAATATCAATGAAACTGTAAGGTTTAATTATATTACTAAGCAGCGATGGCAAACCCATATGCAAGGGGATAAACTCGTTATTAAGAACAACACAACTCACAAAATGACAGACTACCGGTTCTGCCAAGCTCGGAGATCCCAAATTTGAATGGACTAAGTAAACAAGTGGCATATGACGGTTTGCTACATCAGGGTTTATCCACCATGAAACAAAATTTCACGAGACGTTATCGTCATATTCCTACAAATATTATATGTATTCGACAAGTTTGTAGCTACAGCAAGCGGAATCAGTATTTCTAAAACCAAAATTACAACACCACGTGGATTATGGACTGCAAAGCCGAGGAAAAAATAGACGTTTACTCGAAAATGTAAACACTAATAAAAATCAGAGCAGCTTAACAACACATGCGCAAACATGTCTGAATCAAAGTAGATCCTAATTTAAGCAATGATATTGGTAATCTGAAAAAGCGCGTTTCCGTATGCAAAACAACGGATATGCGCGCTAAACAGGCCACTTTGACTTACGTCGTCTGACACGTAACTCAGTTCATTAAAGTTAACCGAAGTGACACTTCAGTCTTGTGACTTATTTTAATTATATCCTTGTCAGCTGACCGTTTTCGTTATTCGTCAAGCATTATTCATAATTTCCCTGACATCACTTTAATTAAGAGTCGAAAAAAGTAGAAAATGTAAATGGCTAAAACCTGCAAGCCTTAATAGCTCCGGCTGCAGCCAGGGAGCATTTATAGTATATTCAGCAGGAGACAATCATTGTCTCATTGACATACACATGTCACAAACTAACGCGTCTCAACACAGTTGACAAACCGACCACAAGGTATCTCGTGTTTAGCTAATATACAAGAAAAAAATATAGGAAAAACTAGTAATTCTTTTGGCCGCAGCGATCATGTCTTTCTTATTTTTTATTAAATGACGCGCTGTTGCCTTACATGCGTCGACATTGACCCATCTAACATAGGCAGTATGTGATTAGGGGTTTCAATCTTAATACGCATGACAGTTGGACAGCAGTAATGAACTGAACAATTTTCATGTAAGCCGATAGTTAAAGATTGTGAACATACTCTTACTCAGCCTAAACTCATTTAAGTAATGTTTCACTCATATCTGTCAGTTAACTGTCCGCTTTTCACATATACCTCCAGTCACACATTGCAGTTACCCATGATCCTACTGCATTGCAGCTCAGAACGCGTTGTACGGGTCACATTACTTTCAAGTTATTAATGACCTTTTGTAAGAGTATGCTCAAATCGTTGTTAGCTCTAGAATACATGATCCAGCTATAATTATTTGCATTATCATTTTGTTTTTTATTAGTGTGTTCTGCTCACATGCAGTGCGATATCAATATACGCTCCTCGAAGTTTCACAGTTTTAATTTTTGCTTTAGGGGACAGTTACTCTAGCTATTTTAACACACACAGCAAGTAAGTTAGGAATGAGATTAGGATTGGACTTGCAGAAGCTTAAAAAGCTTGTGTGTGTGCTAAGCAATCGTTACTCTTCATGGACAGCTTTCAGCATAATGAGAAAATGCAACCACAAATATATACATTATTACCTGCCGTCTTAGAAATATCGTTTCCGTCTGCGATGAACAGTGCATTTGATGGATCAAAGCAGCTGTCTTCCGAATTGTGGACCAACTTGAGAGCCAAGTCGACTAATAAAAATGCATTGCAGATGAATATTTGATTAGTTTATCGATTTTCTTTGCTTTATAGATTTCAAGGAAAACATTTTCAGCTATAGGTTATTTGAATGAGGTAACTGGTCATGCATTATATTATGTTACAAAAATAACAATTTACGGGTAAACTTAGGTATACAAATTTTCCATTGACGATAGCAATCATTAACGTCTATTATGATATAATTATTAGGAACTATTTCTCGAGAGAAGCTGACTACAGTATCTTGCAAATATTCTGATAGCCACAGTTCACACAAAATTGTAAATAGGAAACTGTAACATGTAATGTGGTGATATTGCGTCCACCAGATACTAATAAATTCACACTGATAATTGTGAGGGCACTTCTTACAAAGTCAAGCTTACATAATAATACATGTGACGAGTTGTAACCCAGATAATTGCATGTGCATAAAACCTACTAGCAGATGGTTTCAAATAACCACGTCAAGATTAAATATCTTATTTTCTTATTTGCAGCTAATAATTACGTTACGCATGTTCGTACACATTCTTATAAAACTTTTAGGTGTATAAAATGGTCCGCTTACGCAATATAAATAATTCAATATTTGCTGGTTTTTCCAGCATAAGAGCTATTAATTGGCTGTTTAAATTTTAAGTTTTTGTGTACTTGCAACTGCAAGTGGGCGAATAATTTACAGCTACTCCATGGGCAAAAATATTTTCTACATCGCCTACTATGTTACCGATGGAAACAAAGAAAAGCACGTGGATTTTTTCATCTTATTTTCAGATCTAATTGGCGAAATATTTCTGAACTGGCTCTTGGTAAACGCGCTTGAAACAGAAGTCAACACAAAACATAATGTAGACGTACAGCAATGCTCGATTATTAGTAACTCCGCTTGAGGCGACCATATATATTTTACTAACGATAGAAAACTAGACGCCTTATACAACACAAAGTAACTATTACATAAGAATTAACATGAGAAGAGATTAAAAAATAAAAGGCAGCTTGTCATCGGAATTTGCTGTAAACCACAAACGTTCAAGGCATAATGATGACATCGTTAGATTCAAGTGAAAATGCCTACTGTGAGTTCCGGGTATGTGAAGTTGTAAATACTTTAAGCAAACGCCGACGTTTAAGATAACAATTTAGTTGTACTTTTAGAATTAGCATGTGCTCTAAAACACATATTGCGCAGTTCACACTCTCCTAGTGCTATCCCATATTTCATTTATTGTCAGTATTCCACTCAATTAGATAATGTTCATACTAGTGAGCACACCGTTCAGATTAACACCGAAAAACGACAAAGAATGCACCTCAATTATATACTTATAGGCGGCAATTTCAAACAAACAGGACGGTATCATCAACTTAATTTACAGGAGTGAAGTTCTGGCAATACCAAAGTATATTTGCTGCTTTGAACTGTATATTATTATATGTAGGATGTCTACGATCATTAGATGTGTTTCATTTCTGGGTCACTTTAAACAAATCCAATTTATATGCGAATAGGTAAGTTAGATCACGCTAGTTTCGGTCAGACACTTGCACTAAAATCTAGTGACACCCGATTATGTGCTAATATAAGTATTTGGAAACAGACCACATAAGTTGATACTCGGACTACGCGCTGCAAATTATATGCGCATGGATATCCCTTGCAAAGCGTAGCAATTTTCTGAGTGCTTACATATTTACATTTTTGTCACCGCACTAGAAATCACATACCACGGTAAAATAACGTTATTATATATTACCTACATCGAAAATATACAATATCAAAGCCGTAATGTTCACCGTATTGCCATGCATCAACAATGTACTAACGAATAACGGTAAAGTCAGATATTAGTTTGGTGCAATTATATGGGTTTAATATTGTCGTGTTCCTAAAGCGTAACCTACGATGTGCGAAACAGACCGAAAAGGCATGCAAAATATAATACGGCAATTCAACTTTGTACCGATTTAGTTAGGAAATTTCGGCTTTTCAAATTTTGTGACTCTGATATTTAGTTAAATTTATAATCGCTTTATAACCTGTAGAAACACATTTTCACCTTTTTCTGAGTTGCACAATACAACTACAGATAAACTGAAGGTTTTTTCCAACCGATGAAGCTAATACTGTACATAAAGTGTTATAATTGCGACAACATTATCCACCTCTACGACCAACTCAATAGAGCCTGTCATATTTTAACAAGTAATCCGACTTTTTAGTAAAAATAAATTTGTGCGGAGTAGTTAGTGCAACATTGTCAATAATGTGGACAACATAGTTTCCCCCGAGTAGTTCATCTGAAATAATTCATGTTAGCGCACGAAATTTATGCAACGATTCTGTCCCGCGTTACAAAACAACCAACAACTTGTACTTAACTATGGAGCTATGCAGGCAATACCTATAAAATAACTAAATCAGCGCAGTAAAGTCGATTGAATCCATAAGATCGCAATTACATACGGCCAATTAAAGTTTACATTTATAACGCTACAATAAGAAGATTGGGTTCTTTGAAGTATGCATTATTTTGTTCACGCAGTTATAAGCTATCATTTGCAATCTAACTTGTAATAAAAACCATTAAACCATAGGATATTTTACAATTTCTATACCGTTTAATCATGGAATGGTTATACGTAGAATAGACGTACATCATGAAACTTGTCACGCTGTGTTGAGGAATAGGAAGTGCACGATAGTCTATGGTCACGCTCATGCACATTTCACAGAAAATACATGTTTTGTTTGAGTATTTATAATTCAACGGATGGCAGTATGTGAAGTCTAAAGGGTAGTTTTATTTTGGTTCGACGGAGCAAGGGTTATCACTTTATGTTGTACGGTGCCGGATATTTTCATACAAATGTTCAGCAAAATATCAAATATCCCATATGGTTTTCAAAATTTGCATTTTTCCGAAGACAATTGGAATGCAACTTCTCTTTCCAGATATAGGAATGTTCAATCTTGCATTGATAACCATACACTAATCAGTGGTTTTCTAAATACAGTTATCAAGGGCACTTTTGAACAATGAATTGTTACTTTGTCGCTTGCTGTGAACGTCAATAGTTATATTCAGATGAATTTTAATGCGAATGGAATCAGATAGCTGATACCAAATAGTAGCCATTATGTAAAAATAGGCTTTAGGCAGTATGCGCTATATAAATGTGCTCAGGCATTAAAAACGCAAAATACCTAATCCAATATTTTTTTAAAAACTAAAGGTCACCCGTTAATGAAACGTAGCGTACAAAGTCTAAGATTTATCTAGCGCTAAAGGTACACATTTGGAACATAAAGATTCCTGTCCTTAAATTACAAAATTATACACATTACTTTTGTCACAATCTGTTAACTGAGACGCCGCCTAGTATTTACAGTATTATCAGTTGGTTAACACTTTATCAACTGCAAGCAATTTCGGCGCTCAGTCAAATTTGAAAATACAATATCTACCGAAGAATATAAATTGCAAATCCACGCATACTCAGCGCATGTTATACAGTTAGAATGTGGTTTTATTGGGTTATCGAATTATTTTTCATACACATATTCTGTTTAATCTAGTCGTACGCCAACATCATTCCGCGGTACTCTGATCTCTTACAAGCTAACACGCTTATCGCTTTGTCTATGTGTATGCGATATACTGATTTAATTCCATTCGCAAGCAAACGCATATCTTATTATATATATGGCAATTTATAGGTTACCGATTAACTCAAATATATATATCTCTCTTCTACCGTTTTCATTACAAAAGCAATACAACAAACTAAAATGGAAAACCCGTTTATATATATTTTAGTATATGAAGACTTTGGAATTTAGAAATACTTATTCCTGTAAATAATAAATGGATTACTCGACATTCGCGATTATGCGTTTATTCTTGCCGAGTGGAATGTTTGTAATTAAGAAATCAGCTTCATTTGTTAAAGATTCTTTCTTATTTAGAATGAATCCACGTAAAATGACATTTGAGAAAATAACATCCCCGTATTTTACATTAATATTGTTTCTGCAATAACGATTACTGATAACGAAGGCCAACTAGGATGTCAAACGTATTATGTATTCATTCGTCGGTGCTTCTCTAATAGGGAACCTGATAGCGCCACACCATCCATTTCGTTAAACAAGCGGCTAACGAGCCCACTACTGTATTGCTCCGATTTGTACCATTTAAGAAACTGAAGTCGAATTAAGATTCTAAATTTTGCTTATTTATCTGGCTTAAACAATAAATATCTTAAGAATAAATGGTCGTAAATAAGCTTGCTAACATGTGCCAATATATTAAAATACAGCAAGGCATCATGTAGTTAGCAGTTACGGTATGCAGCATTTTGTACGAAAATGTTGTGGGTTCTTTCGTTTAAATAAAGACATATTAGAAACTGATAGTAATTTCGTCCTTAACGCTAATAGTTAGAATTTGCTATTCATATTAAACCTTTTCGCGTCCAAACTATTGAGTTAATCTTGTTAAATAAATGTATAAAAAGAAAGGACGAACTCGAGGACCAACAGCAATACTAAAAACGTTAAGTTTAGCAATGCTGGTTTACTTAAACATATATTGAGAAAAATGCAACAACGCAATATGGTAATAGAGCAAAACACCATATTTTTGCTTTTTGCGGTAAATAGGCTTTGATAAATCATGATGCTTATTTTAATGAGCTCATATTGACTACATGATTATAGTGTGTATTCTATTTTTGGCTATTGTTAAAAAATGATAATTTGACATACTTTCCCCGTCACTTTTCAATATTGGTGCATGCTCGCAATCACCAATGTTAAGCTACTTCTTTTTTAATTATTTCCATTTGTCGCATCCCATTTTTCTTCTGTTAGCATATTTGATTATCTTGCATATGTTATCTGTTTATAACACAGAGCACACGGAAGGTTGTGAAGACCTAAGCCTGCCCATGTAGATGATTGCGCACACGAAGGAAGGCGCCCAGTAGTAATAGTATTAGTGGCAGTATGAGCAGTATTAGTATTGGTAGTGGTAATCTCAACAGTCTATTAACTAGACACCGAGCCAACATATTACCATGAAAATCAGCAGATAAGTAAGAATCATTGCGTTATAATCATCGTGGCATAATAGTTGAAGGTGACCAACACACTGCAGCTGATATGCCAAAAGAAGGATGGAACATTATGACAAAACGTAGAAACAAACAATGTTAGTTTGTTTCTCACTCGCAGATTTTGCGCTGTTATTTTTAAATTTTTAATTTTCGCAGTATCAAACATGTGAAGCAATACAATACTGTACATAATTATTCCACTGCTTCCTTTTGCGGGCCATATATAAAAGAGTGCTTATCCATTGGCACTACTCATTTTGGGTCCCCTTGCTGAAAGACGTACCGATACAACAGCGGCTAGACACAACGTCAGCGATTAAATATGCTGTCGCCAAGTAGAAGGCTGACCACCACGCGGTCGCCTCTAGCCAGATCTTTGATTAGCAAGTAGAGTGCGACGCGGAAGACGCCCTGGTGTCATGCGTAGACGGGACCGAACCATCTTAACTGGCGCAACAAAAACAGTTTGTTAAAAGGAATACACGCATTCTCCAAAACGCGACGTCGAACCTTATTGCTATTAACTCGTTGTTGACACAAAACACGAGCGAACCTCCTTAAGAAACCGTTTTGGAAGGCAGAAACATGATGCATGTCTTCAACGCAAATCGGACAGAACTCGAACCCGTACAACGATACTGAGCGAGCTGACGCGCTGTAAACTCGGCGCTTTAGTGAGAATGAGATGTCGCGACGAAGCAACAAGTGCTTTAGATTGATAAATTCTGATCAAACGTTAGCCGTAAGAACAGAAACTTCTTCGTTGATGGTGCCGTCAGCAGAAACACAGCTCCCGAGATAGACGAAACTATATACCTGTTCAAGTTTGCACCTTCGAGAGTAAGCATGGGAGCAGGTGAAAGCCAATCCTTTAACAGTACATTACACCACAACAGGGCGAAGCTATTGCCATACTTAGTTGCTTCCACCGTCAAATGATCCAGAATTAGTTGTATGCCCTGAGGATAGTCAATAAGTAGGTGAAATCATCAGCATAATCTAAGTCGGTACCGCGCTCACCCGGTGGAAGCTCTAAACCAAACTGTTGGAAACCATCTAGAGTATTCAACGGGACCTCTTCGATTGCGAAGTTGCAGAGGAATGGGGACATAGGACAGCCCTGCCCCACACTGCTATTGACAGCGGATTGCGCGGAAAGCTTACCAGTTACTCTCACTCTGCCGCATGTATGAAGATAAAGTGCTCGTAAGATGGCGGTGTATTTCTCTAACACCTTTTCTTTATTAAGAAACGCATAAAGCATGTCGATCAACGGAGTCAAAAACGGCACGTTTGTCTAGGAAGGCTACAATAGTGAGCCTGTGATAAATGTGGAGATATTTCGGGAGTTGGCGGAGCGTGAATATATGATTAACCTATCCGTGATCAGGACGGAAACCAGCTTGTTCCTCACGGTAGCATGATTCACGTACTGGGGATAGCCTTCGAAGCAGAATGGATGCCAATAACTTAGAGGCAACCGAAATAAGACTAATCCCGCAAAAACTTGCACAGGAAGTGCGAGCGCCTTCGCGAAAATCGAGACAGTAACTGATTCGTCACAATAGGAAGATACTTTCACTTCATGCTAATATTTTTGCGAACAGCGCGAACTGCTGGTTAATGATCTCCACACCACCGTACTTGAATAGTTTCCGAAAAAATCAGTCTATGCCGGCAGCCTTGAAGCGCTTCAAGCGTCGAATCTCGAGGCAGAAGTCCGCTTCGCTGGGTGGATTCAGTGGGAAGAGCCAGGGTGGATAAAAAGGGGTACTGCATGGACTGATGGATGGTGGAGGCCAGTTAAACTGCAAATGAAAGTGCTCGGCCCAGCGGTCCATACGTCTCTGTTGATTGTTGATCGGAGACTCCTCTTCCTCACAAATGAGTTCAATGACACCAGGTTTCCTGAGACTAGTGAGCCGAAAGTGTTTGAAAAGCCTGCGAGTTTTGCTAGAGAGGGCAGCGGTCTCCCTCTCTAAAGCGAGCTCAGACCAACATGTATTGCTATCCTTGCTTAGAATTTGCTTGAGCAGCCGGTTGGCAGAACGGCGCCCCTCGTTTCAATCTGATTTCGCGGGGATATCTTTGCGGCGTCCGAACAGCTCCAGAGAACGAGCAGAGATACAAGCCTTCAAGGGTGTCGACTTACGCCGCAGCCTAACTGTCCCGAAATGGACATCGCCAACCGTATAGTGTTCAAGTATTGTTCCACTTATTGTGGTGGACTGCAAATGAGTGCATATGCCAGTGAAGACTAATAGCTTGCATGGACAGAGGAATCAGTTTATCGGATTACATCAATCTTGCGTTGCTTCGTGTTTTGGGATGCTCCAAACGCATACACATATTCGCGCAGACCAAAGCGTGATCTGAGTCAACGAAGGTGTACCAAAAGTATTTGCATTACAGTACGTTGCTTCCTCATCTAAAGCTAATTGCTATGTGATCAATTTGAGACCACGGTTGTGTTGAAGGTTGGTTCGTTAAATTTCGGAACGCTTCTTCGTACGCATGTAATTAGTGCTCGAAAGAAACAGACGGTTGTCTTTGCACCATGTGAGTAGTCTCTCCGTTTTCAGAGCGGTTCTCATCCACCGCATAATGAACACCAAAGTGGCGTTCGTGTGGTAACAGGCGGCCAATTCGTGCATTATAATCTCCTGCAAGGATAACCACATCCGACATTTTAGCATTAGTCAAGACCTGTATTAGATCCTGGTAGAATTTGTCCTTGACCGAGTCACCACTGCAGCCATTGGGAGCGTACACGGAGATCCAAACTATGTTTTGTCTCTCTTGGCAGTGCCTGTTGGTTCTACATGGACCCCGAAGGCGAACTGGATATAGTCAGCTGTTATTATGGAACTAATCAAGTAGCGCCGTCTCGGCCTTTCCACTTAGTGTTATGTTTATGCCAGGCAAAGCCGCTAAGGCTGCTTTTGGTTCTCCAGAAATACGGAGGTGATAGCTGGCTTCGTGGTCAGTGGGGGATGTCAATTTAAGCACCTTGCTGGGATATTGCTATCGTGTTTCTGAATGGAAGTAAAACTCATTGTCTAGAGAATCTATGGTGCGCGCTAGACCGGCTTGCTGTTCATCCTGCATGAGTGTCCGAAAGTTGAAGCACGCCAGACGGAACAATGTTCGGGGACGAAGGAGAGCCATAGGTTGAACTCCTTTGTCTGCGGCGCAACCAAAAACGCAGCCAAATTATTAAACACATGACTCGGGTAACGAAATGGAGTATTGCTAACAAACAAACAAATGGCGTGTGATGAAGAAGCATGAAAGTGACTAGCAGAAACAGCAGCTGATGAGCATGTTGTAATACAGTCCATGGTTTTCCAAGAGGGTGTGATACTACCCGGTTGTCCAAGCCAAAGTAGGGAGTTGACTTAGGAGACGCCACCCAGCGACTTTGGCTAGATGAGTTACGCGAAAGGCAGCCAGGCGAATTAACGGAATCGTGCCCATTCGGTGGTGTTGACTGAATGCTTAGTTCATGGGTCTTTGTTTGGTAGATGACCAAACAGGTGCCCAATATTCCCCATGAAGTCAGCACACCTGCTGGAATACAATATCCCACCGAGGTGGAACAATTTCGCCGAACACTTTGCTGGAACGGGTTACCCCGAATCACCTAGCTGGCACCACAAGGAGGTAGTTCGGCAAGCCAGTCGATTGCGCTCAACAAACCAGACACCCTATATTAACCTGGACAATTTATCATAATGGCTTGATTTTCTAGTTGTAGCATCATCAAGTTCCAAGTTTTGTCCTACGCCTTCAAAATTAGCAAACGGTGACAATTATGACAATTATAGCCAAGGACCCCTAGTCCGACTACTTGACATGTACTGTACTGTGAAGCATTAAAATGCATTTGCAAATTTAAAAGAGGAATCACTGATCGCTTACTGTATCTATTTAAGGCGGTTACGAAGCGATGGCTGAAACTCATGGTTTGTCATCAAACCAATACTTGATTTCGTTTTCAGACGCTGAAATCAAAGGTACCGACTTCATTGAACACCACATCGGTGTTGACTTAAAGATTTACTTTAAAATTGACGTCAGTCGAAAACTCTGACGCAAGCGTACTATTTCGTTAACAATTTTCCCAGTCACTGATTAAAGTGCGTGTTCGATAATTGCTGCGCAACGTTTCCAACGCAGCTGTAGTGTCCTGTAGTCACTACCAGCAATTTGTCCATTAGCTCGCTTCAAGCGATATGCAGTCGTGATGTGAGTATTAAGTAAAGTACGGCAATATGCGGTCATAAATCACTACATTGCCAGATAGCGGAAAGGTGTTTACATTGCGTGTGCGCGAACTTACGAGTGAGCGGTCTACTGTGTGTGCAATCGTAATGTGCATAACATTCCGTTTGCATAGTCGCATTGTGCGCATTTTCTTTATGTGCGCCATTGCTATTCGCAAGTTTCCTGTGAACTTCCTAGGCGCGCCTTTTCTTCTAGTCATCAAGCATATTATGCAGTTAAGGTTAGGTCAATTTGATTAAGGAAAATATATCCCAATCAAATGGCGATGAAACGTTTGCGACAAAACCAACAAGTTCGGAAAACAAATGAACAATTAAAATTTCGGTAGGTTTTTATTTACAAAGCTAAAGGATGCACATACCTTCTGCAGATTTGAAATTTATATTTACATTATTACGATCAAATGACTACTTGTACAGATAAATGCCACAAATTATGCATTAGCCCTTCGTCTCATGTCACTAGCCTTATTTGTTACTCGCGCTAAATGAACTTATTCATTAATAACCTGAGCCAAACTAATACGCAGATTGTAATATATTATGATTTTAAATAAAAGGTTAATAAGTAAACTGGAATAAAGATAACCTGCTAACAAGAGCTTGTAATCTGTGTAAAATGTGCATCTTGTTGTCATCTAGTGTTGCCGGCTTGGCAATAAAAAACCAGGCAAAAGTAATCTAAATTTCGCTTGCTTCACTTACATATCATAAGCCTTTGCTAGGGTTAGAGGCGCTAAGAAATAATAAAGTTTGTGTATTTAATAATAAATGAAAAATACAGTGAATAGCTTACTAACGACCATGTTATCATACCTTATGGCGTTTGATTACTTTGCAGTTGACGCAGACACTGTATTTGTCCTTGAGCATGATATTACTTACAGTGGATATATGAGTGACCAACCCATAATTTTGTTTATATTTAAGACGAACGGTAGCCGGTAAATTACGCGTTTATATGCAGCAGTTCCTCAGAATACATGCGCAAATTGCATGCTATATTTTAGCTTAGGCACTCGACTGCATGACATGGGCATTTAGGGCTATTTCTCACATTCAAGCGCTATGCTTGCGCTATTTGTTCCTGCTGTGCATTAAAATTTACATTGCATAATATATCAAATTATTCACCTGATTATATTAACGTCATTTTTCTATATACCGGAAACGGGAATGGCTCGATAGAAGCCTGGTAAGTGAAATGGTGTTATGAGTAACGCCGCCATTTACTCGTCAAGTGACATTTAACGTTAACAAATGACTTCTTGTGATAGCTTTCTTTAGGCTTACTCAAACGTTGCAAACCTTGACCTTGCAACCACCACGCTCGCCTGACCGATGTGCGCCGCTCTCAGAGCTGTAAAAGTACAGAACGCTAAGCAACCCACTGGGTCAGGTAACGACACCAAATTAAATGGCAGAAAGGCGAAACCGAAGAGTCCCATCGAAAGGCATTTGTGGGTTAGGAGAATGTCATCGGGTAGCAAAAATAAATAAATAAATAAATAAATAGTTTATTCTCGAATTTGTCGAGACACACCAAGCAAGGCATGATCAATATGTACATGCAATATTGCTTCGCAACAAACACGTTGCTATGAGTGTAGTCGGCAGTAATCCGAAGATTGTACAGGCTGCGGAAATTGTGTAAGTAGTCATGAGGGATAGAGTCTTCAATGAATGACGAAACGTTGAATTCCAGCGTGCGTAGTGTAAACAGTCAGGGCACTACATGTGTAATGAAGACGATACATATAGGCATGGTGTAACTTATTATTGTAAGTGTCAGGGCAATATTGAATAATGATTCTGGTCGACTTGCCAGTAGGTTGTTCTGGGCAGTGACTTTATTCAGTGGCGAGTCACATCCGCCACGTCGCAGTGTTGTTATACGGACATTTGTGGCCTTTTATAGGGAGAACGCTTGCCAGGCGAAAACCCACCAGGTCCTGGAACACTGTCAGAAATTTGTCGGCGCACTAATATAAAACTGGCAGACCAGGTTGTCGACTGATTTCACACTCAGATATCCGCAGTCAAATAACCTTCAATTTCCTCTGTTATTTGCTCAGGTATCTTGGACCGCCATAATAGCTGAAGCGAATTGAGGATGGGGGCTTCACGGAGAATCGTCTTTGTTGGTATTCAGGTATTCGAAACGTCAGTTTCTTGCGTCTGGATTTTTCAGGCGTATGTATTCTTTTCAGGAGCGCGAAGCCCTCGAATCCAGCTATCAGCACTGGACAACGTTCATGGTATTGAGTGCTGTTGTTTCCGTTTGTTGTACAGTCATGTGCTTCATAGGTCCTTATTAGTTGTCCTGTCCCGGACCAAAGCGGTTTCTCGGTCCAATCCCAAATCCCCAAGAAGTTCCGGACCTCGGAGAAAAGGGAAGTAGGTCTAGCTTGTTCGCACTGTTTGGAATGGTACCATACGAAATGTGCACATGTGTCCCAACAACAGTTACGGGAGCTAAATAGCTCCCAAGATGCATTTTGGTTCTGTACTGCGTGTTCCACCATCCCCCTCGTTAAGTGCTTGCTTTTCCTAGTTGAGAAATGCGACCGGTTAATCGCAGAAGCAGAGCAGAGGATCAGCAATAAGCTTTCTTCATTTGAAGCGAGTAGGGACCAGGGAAGCGTACCGGCTGCTAAGTAACGGAACGCTGAAGAATCTGCTTCCCGTGCATCGCAATCAGCCGCGTCTCCATCTCCGTTGTCTTCTCCAAATTTGATAGAACGCCGGGCAAAAACAGACTGTACCTATGTGAATCAAACAGTACTCACAGCAACGAAAATCAGGCACCATTCAAAAGGTTGGTTAAGCAAATTCCACTAGACCTGACCTCTAGTATTAACAAGGAGGAAGCAACCAAACACCAACCCTTAGTAACTGTAGCTTAAATATCGCGTGTCGAGACTAAGCCTCCCGAAGCACCAGGTACTTACTCAAAGATTGCTGCATGGGTTTACCGAGAGGCCTCCGTTGCGTCCTCTGCCATTGTAAACAACGTAAACGCAAATATGGAGAAAAAGTGCAAACAATCACTTGTCGACAAGTCACGACAAATGAGTACCATACATTGTAGATCGATTCAAAACGGATCCAACAACAGTGCCCGGACTGTTGCATGCTCAAACGACACTCAATCTACCGCCATCACTTTGCGGGATAAGTTATCCGACGACCAACACCAATGGAACTCATTGTGTATGCAGATAAGTATCAAAGCCAAGCCCATAAACTGGTTTCGAATTACTAGTCATTCGAACTCGCCACAATATGGAGAACCCAGACTTATTGGAGTAACTCTAGAATCCTCCACTGACGTAGAAAACGTTTTGCTCTCCGCAAGCGCGCTAAAACACGAATCCTGTGCGATACGTATCTATCCTGATGTCCCTTGGAGCGCGCGACAACCAAAACGAAATGCCGAAGAAGGGCACAGCAAGCAAGACCGCCTAAACACAATCTTCATAAACGGCGTGCCAGAACATCCGTCTAACGATGTTCAAGAGACCGGAAAGCACGATTTAGAACAGTGGCGGTTCATTCGCGAAACAATTTCTTTGGATAATGTTGTGGCACTATCGCTCACCAGGATACCTCTCTCATCGAATTATAGAGGATGCGACCCTAGAATCCTAAAAATTGTGGTTCAGTCAGAGCAACAAGCAAAGGATGTTTTGGATCGATGACGGAGAAATCGGAAACATCTTCCTTCCGAAATTCGGTTAAAGGTCGCAAACACTTTGCACAGCTCAAATATTAAAGCAACTGGAGCAGCAAGCATGCTGACGAATGTACAGAAGTGTAACTTGACTGCTGCTTTAATTGACTCTGACGTCAGTCTAAACGAAGGCTGGACGCACCTTGGCCGAATCAAATAGCAAACGAGGTATCATGGACCCATCAAAATAACGAGTAACTGCCGACCTCCCATCGGTCGGCATTCTCGTACACTTGACAGCTCCACCTCTCTGCGGGCTTCTAGAGACCGAGAAATTGGCTTGCTTGTATACAAATGCTCGGGGACATTCTAACAAACTGGCTGAACTGAAAGATCGCCAAGCTTCCGGCTCGTATTATGTCATTGGTATCACCGAGACATGGTTGCACAAGTGAATAATGGACGCTGAAGTGTCGCTAACCGGCATGTCGCTGATCCGGAACGACTGGCTCATAAAAGGAGGAGGGGTAATCCTGTACTACCGAAACGACTTAAAGTGCGAAGCCGTAGAGGATTCAGACTCGCAGTTCCCTGACTCTCTTTGGTGCCGGTTGGTGTACCGCGCCCCTAACCAAACACACGAAACCAACTACCACTTAACGGCTGCTTTAAGGTGCAGTTTATAACCAAAGTACACTCACATTATTATCATGGGTGATTTCAACTAAATTGCTTATAAGCCCCTGCGACGATCGGAGAACAATTCAAAACCGATCTACAAGATCTAGTAACTACTGTCTCTCTTTAAAACAACATCACTTTGCCCACTCGGTTCAGAACTGGTCATAGGCCATCTGTACTAGATCTCGTGCTTACCAACGAGGAGCCTATGATTATTGCGTTGGTTTTAGACTGCCCGTTCGGTCGCAGTGATCACGCAGTCATCCGTTTCAACTTCGTCTGCTATGCAGAATATCGGAATGAGAGCGATGATACTGTGGGAACCATCACAAGGTTCGACCGACTCGCCCAGCTAGTCAGCGCCACAACATGGTCTTTCCTCGAAGAAGAACCCCCGGAAGTCGTCTGGCTCGAGTACGTCAACACATTCAGTCAGCTGACTGCACAGGCTTCAATGATAAAAGCTTGCAATAAGTGCAAATCAATTTCTTTCGTTAGGAGCAGAACCCGAAAATGGATGACAGGACGTAAAGTAGCATGGCGAGTGTACAGAGAAGCTAAAGCACCAGAAAATTGGGACAATTACGTAGCCCAACGTAACCACTGCACGCAACTGTTAAGAGAAGACAAAGCCACCTATCAGCAGAACATCGCAAAAACCATCAGTGCTAACCACAAACTGCTGTACAAGCACGACAGTAGCCTACGAAAGGTGAGGCAAGGTTTTCCTCCACTCAAGACGGCTGATGGCCCAACAAGAATGGCTATGGAAGCTGCAAACGCGCTGCAGATGCAATACGCCCCCACGTTTCAAAGAGTCTTGCTACCATGCGATCTACCAAGCTTTGTATTCTGCTCACCAGGACCAACGCGCATCAGTTTTACCGCAGAGGCTGTATTGCAAAAGCTGACTTCTCTACACAAACACAGCTCGCCGGGTGTCGACACCATTCGTCCAGAGGCATTGGGAGCAGCAGCAAGCCAACTGGCAGGACCTTTAGCTCAGTTTTTCCAGCGCTGCGTAGACCAGAACCAAGTTCCCGCCATGTGGAAGCTTGGAACAATGCCCCCGATTCACAAAGGTGGAAGCAGAACTGATCCATCCAACTACCGCCCAGTATCCCTTCTTCCTATACTCTCCAAGGTCATGGAATCCATAGTTGCCGATGCACTGGTGTGCTATCTGGAAAACTGCAACCTCAGCACTCCTGAACAGCACGGTTTCCGTCGACAGCGGTCATGTACAACTAAGTTACTAATTGCACGCAGTAGTTAGACCGAGGCGGCTGACGCTGGAGAAGGTGTTGACGTGATCTACCTGGAATTTTTCAAGGCTTTTGATCGTCTAGACCATCGGATACTACTATCCAAGCTGCAGCATTACGAGATCGGAGACCCTACTTTAAGCTGAATCGCAAACTTACTATTTCAACGGCAATTAGCGTTCAGAGTTCGGAGCGCGTTATCGGACCCCATACAGGTTGAGTGTGGTGTGCCGCAAGGCTCAGTTCTAGGTCCACCTTTGTTTTTGGTGTTTATTAATGGCCTTGCACAGGGAATCGCTTCAAACTTCCTAATGTTTTCCGACGGTATCAAGATCTGGCCCAGGACCCAGGCGAACACCGACCAATATTTGCTTCAGTGTGATTTAGGTACGGTGTATCAATAGTCGATCCAAAATTTATTGCATTTTAACGTCAGTAAATGCAAGGTGCTTTCCATCCGACATCGAAGCAGCTACTCATACCGACTCGGAACGGATGTACTGCGACAATCAACTCTCGAACGTGACTTGGGTGTCCTGGTTCAAGATGAATTGGGTTGCTCCAGGCAATCCGAAAAGGCCTCGAAGACCGGGAAACAATACGTTGGGCTGTTGAGGCGGGCGTTTGGACAAATAAACAGCTCCATAATTCGACAAAAGCTCAGTGCGTATGTTCGCCCCTATGTCAAATACGCAATTCAAGCCTGGCATCCATGGCTGAAACACGACCTTAATGCACTGGAGCAGCCTCAACGCCGGGCATCTAAGAACGTAACTGGGATGCGCAATCTGTCCTACCAGGAGATGCTGCGACGATTGGGATTGTTCAGTGGAAGCTATCGCAGACTATGTGGCGACCTGATTATGGCATATTGATTCTGCGAGACCCACATCATGTGTGCTGCGCTTTACTGCAACTCAGCAGCAATACAAACCTGAGGGGCCATTCATTAAAACTCGCAGAACCATACAGCCGTCTGGAGTGCCGCAGCAATTTCTCTTCCATTCGTGTCTGTCACCCGTGGAATGCTCTCCCAGAATCGGTGGTCTCTGCACCGACACTAACAGTATATAAAAGACGGTTGGTCGGTGCACTCATCCTCTTTCACTTTGTTACTTAACACTACGTCTCCATCCTACACCTGGAGTTCACTATGAAATTATTTGTTGTTAACTGTGGATGCTGTGAATCGGAGAGAATCGCAGGACTGCAGCGAAGCAAATGATGAGTCCTTATTTTAATATTTGAAGTATTAACTATTTTGCTATCCTTATCATCATTATTGTTATGTTGATATCCCCTGCAACTATCCAACGGGACTTTTAAAGCGACGCTACTTAACCCGTAAAAATTCATTGATCATTGTTTGTTCATTGTTCAAACTATATCACATGCACCCTACCTAGACTCACATGAAATAGGTTTACTGCTTTCATTTCTTTAAGTTAAAAGATAAAGAAAAGAAAAAGAGAGGAGTAGCAATCTCTTTGGACGAATTGCCCAAGGTGCTTTGGGGTGCCCAAGGCATGTGAAAGCGGTGTCCGTAAAGCTAGTTCGTATGTTTCCTACACTTTAGGCCGCAGCTTGATTATGTCGTAGGGGTCGAAGCTTTGTAATCATTAAACTCACAATGATTGCTGATGAGTACTTGTGTCTTGTGTAAATATAGGATAGTGTTTCCAATGTTGCCCCGGTGATTGAATGCATGGGTGTATGGTGCGGTTTCAAGTTGACCTTTATGTGTTCGTCACTTAATTGAATTTGTAGTAAATAACTGATATTGGAATTTGCGTTTCTGTATGTCGGCTGGTAGAATGCTCATGTGATGAAGTTCCTTTTAAAGTAGCAAATAATGAAGTCGTCTTTTCTGTGGGAGGCTTTCGCGCATTGCAGCTTCACGAATCAAATAAAGCTTTGCTGCCGTAGTTAATAAGCCGCAGTATTTGCGCTCGGTCTCTATGAAATGATGTGTGAGTTAACACACCTTTATGCCATTATTAAGTGGGCGCTTGTTACCACGCTCGCAAAAATTCGCCAGTACTTATTCTGCTGTGCTTTTACACTGAAATTCACTTTCAACGGTTTGGGGCTGTGTTCAACTTGGACGGCTGAAGGCACGCAAATCAGTCACTATGACTGCTCTAACGTTCAGGTGCGAGTGACGAGATTAAGGTTTTAAAGATACCTCATAGCTTATGAGCAACGAACGGGCTTAAAATATGTTAAAGATTGTTTAACAGCATATTTGTCCATGTTAAGTCATCTATGGTCGCACTCATTCTTCTCCTTCGCCAGCACCCGAAAACACGTTTACTTGCGTAAGTAAAGTTCACACCCTAACCAATTCCTCGGCATGTTAGGCACCAAAGTTTGTTGCGGGACGAACTCATTAGAGCTGTATGCTAACTTTCCTCTGTGTACAAAGCGTATTCCTGCTTTGACATAACTCGCTTATTCTATGTAAACGTCAACCTAGGTTTTAGAAAAACTGACGCTATCCCTAGAACAGGCGCTAAAGCTGTAGCATTAGTAGCCGCATTAAACTATATTGCGCAAGTCAATGCGTAGCCAATCGCTGTTTCTTAGGGTCGGGAAGCTTCGTAAGATTCGGCCGTCGCATCAGTGATTTCGCCTAAGTGCACCGGTTTGCATACGCGTTTTTCGTGTGGCCATACCAAATTGGGACGTCGAAACTCATTGCGGCACTCATTTTTCACTGTAGGTCTGCGCGCAATGTGCCTATCGCATATAAATGCATGCTCGGACAAACACCCAGAGGCACAGCATAGGGGGTGAAATTGGGCGGTCCGCCTCTAGCGGCGTGTGACAGTAGGTGACATCATTAGTAAAGGTGGTTATTTAATACCAAGTGTGAATGCATCAAAGTTAATTCCATACCTGAACTGGTACAAGCGAAGGATGCTACTCATATTAGGAACGAAGAGAAAATTGGTATTGCAAATATTGATAGCCGGGTAACGAAAAGCGATATTAAGAGCAGGGATGCAGCGAGAAATTTCGTAATGCTGATGCTGAAGATGCACGCTAAGGTGGAAACATTTAGTGGGAAACAACATTTTCCATGGCTAATAATCATATCAGCCGGTTATATTCATGTCCGGCAGTGGGCTGTTAAGATTGTTCATGAAATTCTAACTGCCCTAGTCCGACACAAATCTACTCTTCTCCATGAATTTATTAATTTGTGTTACCTAGAACAAACAAAAACCTAAAGCTAAAATATTAAAATAATTCTATTTTTTATGTATTTGAGTAGCCGTCAGCAAAGATTATGACAACCATGGTGCATTCCTCTTCAAAACTGGTATTGTGTGGTTTCCGCTGCAGACTGTCTTCTAGATTTTTCCATTAGTGCAAACTAAATCCAAAAGCATGTGAACAAGGATTTAGTATATCGCGTGTTTAGTCATTCCTTTACCGCAAACAGTTAGCGATCCGGCTATTTGAAGGAAGGGCTTTCGACGAACTGGAGTAAATAGTTGTAGAAAATCCCTGGCGTGAAAGTTTGACAGAATACTTGTATCATAATGGTTCTCATAAAACTAAGCATGACACCGTGCTTACCGCGAAGATATCCAAGGTAATAAAGGAGACCGAAAAGGGAAAGAATATTTCCGCATATGTTTATATGTCAGCCAAGTGTGAGCCAGTCCTTTAGCAACATTTAGTGATAGTTTAGCCGGGCAGGAAAATCAGCAATATTTTTTGCCACCTCACGTAAAAAATAATTTGGTGTGCGCTTTGGTAAAGCAGGTGATTTAGAAAACCTAAGATATGATCACACAAAGCAATTAAGTTTGCTATTATGCAATTATCTTTTGGTTATTGTTATTATTGCAATTATGTTTTCTAGATCTTCGATTGCAGACCCGAGGTATCTCACAAAAATCAGACGAGTAAAAGTGAGGTGAAGGTAGAGAAGTTTTATCTCAGGTTCGTTGAGACCAGTAGCAAAAAACAGCGGAAATTTCTGTACCAATTTTGCCAAAGTCGGGGAAGGAAGGAAATCACATAGATGACTGTCCTGGCCAGGAATTTGACATTGATGATATTATGGGGCGCTAACCATTAGGCGCCTGTTAACGTACCGGGTACCATTCAGTTAGCAGGTCATTCACCTGAATAAGTAATCCTCGCTAAATTTCGAAGTAACTGATCCACCGGTGCAGTACGCCGCCGACACAACAAATCCCCAGATTGGGAAGAATGGCCTTTTGGTTCACTTTATCGTATGTTTTAGTAAAATCAATGCAGTTAACTTCCACTGACTTCCATATATTCAAAGCTTGCAACCATTCTTGCCACGCCAACAGCAAGTTGGTGATACACGAGCGGCCCTTCATGAAACCGTGCTGTGCCGGCGTTAGATCTTTGGCTTTAGAAACTGAAGAAACCATTTTTCGCTATCTTTTAGGGCACCTTTGCCAAACAAGAGTTAAGACAAATAGGCCGGTAATAGTCCGAATTGCGTTTATCACTACCATTTGGAATCGGCTTTCATATTGAGCCTTTCCAGTCGCTCGTCAATACACACAAGGACAGTGACCTTTTGCACAGATCCGTCACGCCAGGCGAGATTATGTCCAAAAAGGAATTCAAAATTGGCGAGTGAATTCCTTCGTGTTCTGCAGGTTTTGTGCTAATAACGTTGGCGAGCAGACTGCGGATATCTGAAGCGCAAGCAAAACCTCTAGTTCCGTATGGTTTGTACACGTCGGGCATAGCATGGGCGCATGCACACTTGTATGTACAGAATCATAGCGCTTTGCCAAAGCGGACGCACGTTAAGTGCTGGAAGTCAGAGACTGTCCGTCGGTGCCCTCTAACACAGGTTCGTCACTTGTGGACCTTAGTCGCCGCTTCATGTAAGCAAACATCATATTGGGGGCCGTCTTCGCTGCGTTACCATGCTCCTATTTTAAAGAACGATGCTTTCCGCTTGTGCACACCGTTGGATAGATGCTAATGCCAATGCCACGTAATCATCCGCAGCTCTAGAAACGAAGAATTTACTACATAACACGCGTCGCCGTTGCGAAAATTGAGTATGATAACTGTCGCAACAATATAGCTTCAATGTTACAGCTTCCGAAACTTGAGGTGTATGAAAGGAGCGCACAATCATTGCACACTCACATTTATAACAGACAAACAGGCTTTAACATATGAATCTTGCGCCAGCTACCAGTCTACTTCTTAGATGGCTTGATTAAGACCATTAATGCCGCACTTCTAATAAATGAAGAAAGGCTCCAATAGTTGAAATAGGACAACATAAGATTCATGTTAACTAACACTCTCGGCTGGCCATCAGCTGCCATAAGCTCCAGGACATGAATGGCAGGCTCATGTTGCTCGTAACTTGTTAGTAATAGTATTAGTAGCTCCATGAAAGATATAGCGAAATACGGTGTAACGGACGTTCGTTAACAGATATGTTGCGCTGCACAATTTTAAATACCATTTCGTTAACTGCGCCTCGAATTCTTAATATCCGGGGAGAAGCTGATACTCTGGCCACAAAATTAAAGTGAGCAAAAGTTACCCATAAGCAGGAAGCTAGGTGGACAATGGTATATTGTTGCACGCGGCAACCAGACAAATCATCGGATTCCTGAGCTGCGATATGTTGTACCCTTAAATAATTCACACAGCCTTATGTTGATTAATGTGGTTACACATTCGTAAAAGCTAATTTCGTTGCAAAGTTGTCTGCCAGTCTCTCGCACAGCGAGTACCGAATATACAGGTTGCCTTATTAGACATGTCGAAAGGTAGGGGCGGTTGCACCCAAGTTCTGAAGCACCATGATGCGCTAAACTACGAAATGTCTAATAACGCAAATTGCTTGGTCGGCAGGGTTGAGATAGACACAGAAGCGCGAAAGGTTGACTACGATCGCAGGGCCCACTGAGGCGTTCCGCGGTGCAAAGTAAACGTTAACAAACACCGTAGCCGCAATCGACCTTTCCTAAGTGGATCACATGACAAGACCAAAGGAGAGCACGCCATTCATCTGAAGGAAGGGAACATTAGGCAGACTCCATATCCGCATTGCTTTCGTCATGCCTCGACCGCAGTTCAAGTTCAAAGAAGCGCAGCCTGTCCGGCTGTAAGAACTTTACCTAAGGCAGACAGAGGACATGCACTGAACGTGTCATGATTCGATCGATTCACAATTGGCATTCACGCAGGTAAAAAGCCAGTAATACGGTTTCCTGCAAATTAATTAGTGGGTTGCTGTGCTAGAAATTAAGAACAACAGCCTTATCGAAGGAGATAACTGGTCGATGTGCACCCTACTGATATCGCTACAAAAGCTCTTAAGGCATAAGAAAGGCCTCCAGCAAATCTATAAGATTGTATTTGGCTACTATCGATACTAAAAAGAATAACACTGCCTGCAGTGTCTTGTACGTTATAGCGTTGCTTGCTTACCTCTTTTCGATTGCTATTGTGCCACAGGTAAAATTTCGGCCTTCTATGGATCTTGAATTCCAATTAGTGAGTTGACTTGACGTGACAGTGCTCTTAGATTTCAGCCGGCCCCGACCCACTGATGGCACCAGTAGACCATACGCCAAGTTACACATTGATGCGACTTTCGCCCTCACAGTCAAAAATTGGATAGTGGTTCAAATATATAAATTCTTTGATATAGTCTAGCATGTACAATGGGGAATATAATTTATCCATTTCATTATTTATATTTGCGTGCAAAGTGTGTAATGTCAGTAAGTATCAACGAATTAGACGTTTGGAACATTAACCAAAGCAAACGGCTTCCCTCATCAGGGATAACGTAGCAATCTGTGTTGTGCAAGAGGTAATTAGTAACAGTCACATCAGCATTCAGCAACTCGCCCAACATTGCGAAACCACACCGTTTCTACTGTACATAAGATGAAGAAGGCGAACTATTACGGCGGTAAGGTGCACTGGACATGCAATTTACGAGGTGCTTGAGATTAACAGAAGCGCCTTGAAATCACCCGTTTGCTTTTAAACTGTCTGGATGAGCATTCCATTTTGTCTACCAATGCGTCGGACTATTATCTGTATGGCGAATATACGCAAAGTGTTTCGGCAACAAACTGCCCACGGCAATATGGTGCTTTACATGCGCAACATGGAGCATAGCTGATGGCCTAGAATTCATTGACTGGTCAACAAATCAATATGCACGTTTTATTTTCCAAGAGTGCATCCAGTAGTTTGTTTTGGAACAATAATGATATTTCACGTTACTCAGTATACTCATACCGGAAAATGTTGCAGAGAAGCGTCATTGCGCCTCCATAGTTGGAAGAGTTAATGAATAAAATTTGGTAGCAGCAGGATAGCACACCTTCACATTCCGCGAAATAAGTTCTTGCCTACCTGAACCAGACGTTCGCTGGAAGTTATGTCAGTCGCGGAGGACCGATGGAATAGCCTACGCGATCACTGGATATGAATCCCATTAATCTGTGCTATGGGTGTATTTAAGCGCAGTGTTACTAGTGAGGGACACACATTACTAGATTGCCTGAAAGATTACATGGTAAAATAACGTAGACATATATTTTTGGAGGCTTTTCAGTTAGAACTGGCTAACCCTATCCGGCGAATGCTCCTATGTAGCCTGAAGGACAGTGGGCACTTTGAAAACCATTCATGGTGTTTTGCAGCCGAACGCACTGCTTCCCGTTGTTCTGGCCCTGCGGTCTAGGCATGAAGCAATCAGTGCGGAAGGGGTGTCTAACAAACATTAACTTCTTAATGCCGAGCGGTTTTCGTTCCCTTGGTATCGCTTGTCGATCCATGCATGACAAGTCCTTTGCGACTATGGTGTTTCATTACATGCACTTCTTACTGCCGAACTGCTAGTTGAGCCCTATGAGAGTAAACAAACATTGCCCACATCTGTGCTTGTCCCACACCTGCATCGTTTGCGCAGGGTTCTTGAGAAAGCAAGTCCTCCCAGGTGCATATTAGGAAACTGTAGTGTGCATTTGATTAGTTATATATGACTTGACAATCCACAAAACCCAATAAATCAAAGATTGCCTTACAATATCTTACATTAACAGAAGTGGAATAAATTTCTTTTTGACCAGCATATGTCCCAAGGGACTGCTGGATTTCAAGAATTGCCTTCCCATACCTACCACAATTGTCCGATCTAAGGTAATGTCACTCTTTTGGGGACACATTAGTAAGTACCTCTGGGCTTTTTAACTTATCTAAATATTTACGCAGTTTCTTTGAACATGCAACAAACTAAGCTTGAGGCTTGGTGCAACACATGGAAAATGTCTTTCAACACTGACAAATGTAGCGCGATGCTATACAGGTGCAATGTTAAGCACAATGCTCTGACCCTAGATAGCAAACCACTTACTATCTGTCAGACCATCTGTGACCTAGGGCTTCGCTACTCATATTCCCTTAACTTCTCAGAACAAGCATTATATGCAACAGCCAGAGCTAAACAACGCATGCATTACTATTCAAAACTCCTTACTCTACGAGATTCAATTTGTTCAATGTATGAATCATTCGCCCGCCCTTTACTTGAATATTGCTCTATGGTGTATAGCAATTCCAGGAAACATGATCGTATCGCTATAGAAAAGGTACAAAGAGCGTTTACAAAGCGCCTTATTTGGTACGAGCTTAGTGTTACCCCTAGTCTGAGCGATGCGACTTACTTATGCTTGACCCAATATGGCTTCGACGCCTAAAAGTAAACTTAGCACTTTTTTACAATATCCTACACAAAAATGTCCTCACACCTAGCATTGATCTATCACTCATGAAACCAAATGGATACAATACACGCAATAGTGAAAATTCTGTGATGGTAAGAAGGTCAAAGACAAACATATCAGCAAACTTTTTCCTAAATCGGTACTCCCGTATTTGGAACAAATTGCCGACCGATATTCGTACTAGCACATCTGAGTATAACTTTCGTAGAAAGCTTGACGAATATCTTACAGTCAACAATGTGATTATGCTCCTGCGCTGCCCCACAACTATTCAACAAACGTATGAACAAGGTCCAGACAACATATAACTGAAAGTTGCAATTGACCGTATCAGTCAGATCAACAAACACCCGTTGATTCCCTGCTTACCCTTCTCTTTTATTGCCCACTCCGGATCTGCCTGCCCGAAAGCTCACCGCTGATTAGTGGCTCCACTGATACATCGATGAGTTGGAGGTCCAGGCTTCTGTTATCCTCTTCATCCAATCTTGGCTCACTATACTTCCCCTTGATTTTACTTGGCTCCACTGCAACCATGTGTCAGTTGAATCACTGGCAACTTGGTTAGCTGGACTCCCAAGTTCCGGTTAACTATCTCTCCAATCGTAACTTCACTTCCGTTTCACCCGCTGGCGCACCTACCATTCGTTTGTGAAAGCACTGTCGCTTTGGTAGGTAAAGCACCCGGATCCTTTCTTTACATCTTTAACCCACCTTGCTCCCCAACACTTAGCTTCGGTTTTTACTTGACCATATCTTGCTGGTGAATCAACCGACACATTGTCAACATAAATATGTTTGCCACTCAGGACTACTGTAACCTCGTAAACATTTCACTGGCGTTCTGTTGGACCAATTCCCTGCATAATCAAACTCCTAGCGCAGTTAGCAAAACTACTAAAGGTTCGGCATTCTTGTTCACAGCCCACAACCCACACATCTTAAGTAATCCGAAATCCGTATTGCGCCTCCTAATTGTAAACAACATCTGCAATACAATAATAAGGTAGTTGCTTAAATATTTCCCTTTTTCACTGTGCAGTAATGTGGACTTATTTTTCCCTGTTAGCCAGACCCATACTGCTATTCCTTATGCTGTGTCCAGAAATTTGGTTGCGAGACCCTCCCCACACTATATTATTCTCGATTCCACACATGTACATAATTCCCTAGGAAGTTTTCGACCTCCATCGCACTAATACTTACTAATACTTGCTATTTCCCTTCTATTTACGTTGATCCGGACCACGACTCGTTCAACGGTACGATGAGATACTTGCTACCGAAGAAAGTTGGAGCTGCATAAGAATAAATTACAACTTGAATCCAATCCCAATCAATACGAATCTCCTCGCATCCGATAAACAATTTCAGCTTCAGAGAAAACGTGTACATAATGATCGGTCCAGGGCCTCTGGAACGTGTCTCACCTTTCTGAGAAATATACCTTTTATTATTATTATTATTATTATTATTATTATTTGTAAAAGCGCAACATATGGCTAGGACTATGCGAATCTAATAGATATCATTTTAGTTTAGTTTAAGTATTCAGCAACAACATTACATGGCTTGTTAAGAAGTATATGCATACCCTTTTGCGAAGTAAATGTTTGGGACAGATACACCTTAATAAGAAGGATATTGGCATTAAAATCCGCAAAACACTTGACCGGAATCAGGTTGAATATATGAAACACAATTTAGGCTGCGAGAACCGATTTCTTGTATTCAGGGGAATGTCATGCGAAACCGATTATAGTGGTGTTAGGGGTGTTAAAATTGTTAATTAATGTCCAACACCTGCATTGTTATACACTCCAGCCGACTATCCCTACTCGACTTACATAAATACTTTGTTGAATTTGAATTCTAAGTAATAGTTTAAGCACCAAAAACGACAACTTGTGATCACCAAGTAGGTAAAGACAAAGACCATAATATCGGTTAGATTTGGTAATTTTAGTTTTACGTAATTTGGCCAACAGTTGCAAGAGAAGCAAGTCTGCGCAAATCGCGTTAGATGCTGTAGTTGTACCTTATTACTTGGAATAGTCAAATCTCATTGAGTCTTCATATAATAGTACATAGAAATAGATGTCAGTACAGTGGCATGACCTCAAACCTTCACTGCTAAGTAAGGCTACAACTCATAGCTTTTCTTTGAATATTAAGATAATTTAACTATGTACTGGATACCTAATTACTTGAGTACCGCGATTCAGAACAGGAGAGCATCCATGGACGAAGCAAGATTTCGCCTAAAACTGTAACTCTTTTTGTACCACTCTGCAAAACGAGGCCCAACAATTCAACTGCACAACAATTGCCTGCGCACTTAATAGGCGCCGTTATTCGCTACTGTAATATGCTAGAGCCTTCAGTCTGAGATGATAAAAGAGGAGAATCTCAGCTCTAACAAATTTCGTCGCCTTTCATTGTGTTTGTGCTAAGAGTGCCAGTTTTGGATTGAATAATGCACTTTCAGCATTTCAGCATTTGTGGAAATATTGTTGTCTGGAACACCCTGAACTCCATAGAAAGCCAAGATGTTGAATGGTTCTGCACCTTGTTTTATTGGCAGGTTTCGGTTATCGAGGGTCATCCTGCACACAGCTTATCATAAACTACTTAAGTACTTTCATTCAAATGATACACGAGAGTACTAAATTCAATATACTTTTTTGCAACCTTGTTCACAGCAATATTTCCGCTGTATAATTGCAGGAAGCTTATGGAACCCATTCATCATAATCTCCGCGTGCGTACCTATTAGGATCTTAATCAACGGGGATTAGAGGCGGATCGCTTGTTTAGCATGGTTGCTGAATCCTAGTCCTGGTTTACTTGACACTAGGTCATTCATACAGATAATCACAGGATGCCTGCGTCTATAGATGTACTGTAGGTATCTTGCGCTCCACCACACACAGCTCTACTCATACACAAGTTAACTAGTGTAAAACAAGAGGAAAAACAACTTGGGGCATGTGCAAGTGAGCCAAGTTATTCCTAAAAGTACAGAATAGCCGCATTCGTGTCTATTTAAATTTGATACCATGCGTACCACACGTACAATAGCGGTAAATGGATATCTGGATGCTAGGGATTATTATTTTAATCATCACAGGAAGGCTCATCCCCTATCATTCAGTAAAGATGTACAATCTCGCACAGCCAGTAATCGAGGTGGATTACGTTGAGAGGAAGGCACCTGGTCAACATTCACATCAGGCGCACACTGGAGATATCAAAGGACCAATAAAAACTGGAAAGAATATAGGCACAAAGATTGACATGGCATATCTAGCCGAATAAGAAAAATAAGCAAATCGTATGGGATGGAATACAATTGTATTCATGTGCGGAATACATTTGTTACAAAATAAGGTAGTATAAACCAACTGCAGTGAAGAAGCATGATGTATGCAACACCACCTACAGCGTTTCTGTCAATTGTATGCCAGTTTCATATTGCAAGTAGACAGGAACCACAAGTACCATGGTCAATTCGAAAGATTTAGACCAAATTTTTTGATGATTATGTTTTGTTACTAGCAGTAGAATTCCAAATAGTATATCTGTTATTGCAAACGTACTACATGTATTTTCGTTTCCGTTATTCTCTGATGAATATCTCTGATAGTAAGACGAAATATTATGGTGCGGTAACCTACTTCTATGTTGCTGTCGGTGTGCTTTGATAATAAAATGCGAATGGACATTAATCCTACCCCCTCTTAGGCTTTTACATTGCTAAACATGCTGGACCTTCCTCTCTCCTGTTTGGTCCGGTTTTGGTCATCACATGTTACCTTTAGTCCAATTAGAAGATCATAAGTTAGAAGGGCAGTCTTGGTGGCGGTTATTGCCTTATATTTTTGCATTATCAAGAAACAAGTATATAATACTTAAGGAGAAATGTCTGTAGCAAATAGAAGGCGTCCATACTCCTTCGAGTGGCTGAGCTTGGACGAGCTCTTCTAGACGCATGCGATAAGCGGAATATAAAAATATTTCACTAACCATTTCTGAACCGTTGAAATTTTTAATAGGAAAACCGACTAGTAAATTGCCCCCGAGTATAACAGGGCTCATCCGTGACATTTATTTCTATAATAATTTTTAAACGGGAACGATGAACCAGCTATGATTTCACTTCGCTGAATTGTAGCTAGTTGTATCACCTACGATGGTTGCTCTGTAACTATGTTTAATTTGTAAAAATTCGCACGGCTAATAAATTATTACAAATGGACTTTGGTTTCTTGTATATCTACTTAAAATATTCGAAATGTATATCGTGTTAAATATAGATGAAGTGAAATACCATTTGCTTAACAAAAACTGCGAAAGTTTGTGAAGATAAATTAAAGATTACTTAATATCTATACTAATTATCCTACAAATATGTGCTTTTGAGTTCACCTAAAAAACGGGATATATAAACGAAAGTCCATATATGCAAAACTAACACGCGTTACACACATTGTACGCAGGCTGCGTTAAAAGAAATTGTTTGCATTAAAATTTTATAAAAGCATTTTTAGAATGCATTAGGTTTCAAGTATTTTTATAAATATGCTTGTTAAAGATAATCTGGTATATTTTCAAAAATCGTGACGAAAGGCGGAGCGTTAAAAGCCACAGTCATTTCTGAAGAAGGAATTTTTGATGACTACTTGATGGCGTCACCTTGAAAAAATGCATATGTACATAGATGCTAGGCAGTACTATATTTTTCCTATCTGGCCTATCTAAGTGAATATTTCTTTATCGAAAACTGGCTTTGCTTGTTTTGATTTGCTTTAAGATTGCCTATATCATATGCAAAAGTACGCATGAGCTATAAATTCTAGCACTTAAGGTGGTCATTCTTGCGTTTGCTGCAAATTGCGAAATGGGAAATAAGCGTTAGTAAGTTTATCTTTAGATCTCACTAGGTCGTATTTGTTTATTTACAATCGGTCAGTAATCGTTTGTTTGTTTTTCGTTGCACTATATGGCCAGGACTTCCAGCGGTGTCAATCTATTTATTTACGTCCATCAATATATCGCGCTTTTATGTTCAGATAAATAAGTGAATATGTTTTATATTCAGGGCAACAAATACTTTTTCTGTTAAAAATATAAGTCCCTTCTGAGAACATCCTAAATCGCTCATTCAATACATTCGGATGTATTTTAAGTTAACTACTTCAATAGCCCGTCTCTACACATGAGGCAAACGTGCAGTGGTTCATACTTGAGGTGGCCATACGTCCAGATTCAGGCGATAAATTTCGATTTTACCATCTGCCTTGGCTTTTTGTGAAATGATGGGAGGAAGTAGTGACTGCAGCCTCATCTTATCCTCCTTAACAAATTAGTTCAGATCAGCAAGTTTTGGAAACACAAAAGCTACGTTAGTATCCGCAAAATGTGCCTTTGCTTATCACGCTGAATTTCAGAACCACATTTTCCGCTACGGAAATTGTAGCAGCAAGTTGGCAGGGAAGTTATTTTAGCCACCGTATTCTTGCGCCAGAGAGTAACTTCAAGTAAAATTAAAGAAAGCAAAATGTGTGTCTAATTACACAGAAGCATGGAACCAGAAGTAACTAGATGCCTTCAGAATACCTGTGAGGTATTTTGTGCGGTCATCGGGTCTGCAGTCACTTGCAGGTGATAAATCGGAAACCTGTTGTGAATGTGCAATGTATGTGTTGGAACAAACTAATATGACCAAATACTGGAATATTTGCTGACAACGCGAACAGGAATTTTGATGATATTCAGGGAAGAGGACAAAATGAGTTAATTGCTAAATTGTTATTTTCCATTAGAGCAATACCTGTAGGAGTTGGTAGTGTGGCCTGGAATGTGCACAACACATTGCAAACGGTAGCTGATTCTCTTCTTAATGACGTTGAGAGAGTTATCGTTAAAAGATATTGTTACATTTACCGTTATCTGTTGGTGTTAAATAACAAAGGGATCCTGCGAATAAATGTAGCTAAAGTACCAAAGCCTTCTGGGATGCAGTCAAACCCGTAGAATTTGGCTTTCGCCAGCAGTGGAGTGAACGCTGAATCCCTGTTAACATATAATCCAATTTTTTCTTGACGGTGGTGTCCTAATTTATATAAAAGATTTTTTTAAGATTGCCTGCACTGAGGTGTAGCCTTTCTTTACACACAAGAATATTGCCGTTTTTCCTGCCGTTGTACTAAAACGTGCTGAGTAAATTACGTCCGCACTGGAAGTGTCGTCTGCATTGCACATTATAGGGAAATGCAAGTTTGAGGACTAGAGCACGGCGTATCCCTGCGAATGACTTGCGGACATGCTGCCGCAACACCTAGATCAACTAAGGAAAATGCATCCATTTGCGAAGTATTGTTCTACAATTGTGGTTCCAGATAATACAGTATGAAGCAGCTAATCAACATAAGCAGCACAGAAAAGGCATTTATTATTAACGCAAACGTTCGCTGTTATTGCAGTAGACTAATACATGTATATATTTAGCGGTGTACATATGCTGAAACAATGGACAGTATGTTAAGCGTCCTGTTTACGCCCGCAAAATCCAAGAAGCCTGCAGCGTTGACCCGGGAATATTCTGGACAATTTATTCCTACCTTTCTGAGTGCAGGTTCGCCTGCGTCGGATTTTCTTACAGCTCTTCACACACACTTCATATCTCGCAGCTGCTAGCACCTACCTGGGATTCAAACAAATAACTGTCTTCCTGCTTAAAGCGTGTCGGTGCAGTGATCACGTATAAGTAAGTTTGATGCTTAAGGTTAAATATCGGCAAATGTATCCGAATAATGATTCTGTCATTGCGAATTTACGACATGAATTTCCGTTTCCTTAAAATGATTCGCAGCTGTTTGGACTTCAGTCTAATAAATGCTGCTGATTACTTGTAATACAATCTGATTTGGTTATGCTTGGAGCTACTTCTGTGATGCAGTCGCAGTGCCTTTGATTACAATATGCGAATGGCAGGTTTATTCCAACACCATAGTAGGGCATTTAGTTTTGAATATAGCGGAAGTTGCAATATGTCAACTTTAAGCCCATCATAACAGAATAAAATGGAAAGGCAACGACGGCGGTATGTGTTTGAAATTGTGGCCTCCTATATTCAAACCTACATAATGTGATCGAGAGTTGAACTGAAGTAGCCAAAGGAAGACGCCTACTCGGATGAATAGCTTAGGTAGAACGAACATTTATGGATGCAGGAGTAAGCGTAAGATAGAATTAATCCACTGTGCTGTATAGGACGGTTGATTTCTTCAAGAGTAATATCGATAATGGTAAAGTACACTCGAGTATAGCTGGCCCATCGGTAACATTTCCGTTCCGTTCATTTTCATGTAGAAAACTGAGGAGGCAGCAATGGTCTCTAGTTCGCTAACCTATAGAAAGTTGGGTTATATATGATGGTTGTTTGGTTATGATAATTAATTTTTACATTTGCATAAGGCGTACAATTACAAGTGAAATATCGCTTTCCATAGGTTCGCTTAACGATCTCAAATTCCACATGTTGGCTTAATATTTAGCTGTACCCGTCATTTGCCTAACACAGAATATGAAACATTGTGCCGGAATTATATATATATAATATATCTCTGTAAAATTCTAACACAACTCTGTACTTCTTGTTGCTTAAACTACAAGTGATACATATATGATAACCGCTTTAGTCAAAATGACATCTTTTATGATCGCTTTGTCCGGAGGCTAATTTAATTGAAATACACCATTTAAAATGTATACATACGCTTTAGATACATGCTGCTAGAATGCGTTTGATTTCTAATAGAAACGTACTTTCGTCGATTGGATGGGAAACATTAGTATATTGATGAACTGGAATGAAAGCAGAGAGATTTCGAGAAAAATATTGCGACAGGTTACTTTTCTATTGAAATTGAAGATCTACCTTAGGAACCTTAAAATGTGAATATGGACGATAGGTGCACCTTAAAAGGAAGAAATGTGTATATACTAACTGAAACATGTATGCTTATCTGATCAAATTATTAAGTAAAATGACCTGGTTTTATTTGCTTAAGTTAATAAAAGTTACCTATAGCGCATTCCTCATGGGTAGGCCATGCACAGTATATCAAATCGAGCACCTTAAGCAGTCATGTTTGGGCTCCCTGCTGACTTCAAAATGAACACTGCGTCTTAGTAAACTACATCTTGGTTACACTGGCGCGTAGTTGATCAATTTCCGAGCTATTAGTCATCAAGGATTCTGGCACCAGTTTTTGGTTCACGGTAATATGTGCATACATATGTGATCGAGCATTACGGGTAATCTAGCAGTGTCAAACTTTTGAATTAACTCTTACGGATTTTCATCCTTCGACAATTACAAGTTCTGTATTCAGATATTCAAAAAAATATATTTCATAATCAGCAATAACTACCATGCTTTTGATAACAACAATAACGTCACCGTGACTGTTATGCATAGCAAACGGCTCATCTCAAAACGAACTGAGTTAAATCCTTTATATCACCAGTGAGCAAAGGCCAATAAATAGGCGATTTTCACGCTTATCATCGGGCAACGATGTGGACCTTGACTGCTTACAAACCCCGCCCCTAGCTATATATACTCACATGCACCTACGCCACCAACCCATACATGAGGTGTTGTTACAAGATAATGCTGCCTCCGTCTGGTTAGAAGAAACTACGCACAGGTAAAATGTAAGCACTAGTAAAATTTCCGCAGCAGTTAATGTCATAACGTGTTCTTTTTCTACAAGCAACAACCCGTATATTATATTGCACCATCTCAGGACCAAAAATCAAATGTGAAAATAAAATTATTTTACATTTGCTCGCAACTATACTAGGTCCAACGCAGCATGATGACATAGCAGAGTGCGGTATCTCCATAATTTTTTGGAATTTCTAACAAAGGAAATATCTAAACCACTCCATTATCATGTTAAAACGGCACATTAAATCAGATAAGGAAAGCTGTGAGCTGTTGCACTTCAACCTCTAAATTTGTAACAGATCCTGGTGTCAATTATAACCACTCGACCTACTATCTACCATCATATACGCTTTGCTACCTTCCTCACGGAAACAGAGTTGGCAATATCCCAACTGGGTTAACTCGGTTACTCTTGACAGACCCGAAGTAGCTTATTGGTGAAAACTCCCTCAACCCTCCAATATATTTCAATGACAGCTTCAGATTCTAGCCTTTCCTTTACCGCCACATATTTAACCAAATATTCTCACCACCTGCCAACTGACCCTTCTATTGCAGACATCAACCCGCAACATAGAGCATCTTCATATGGCTACCCAAAACCCAATGGTGATGCAATCGGTTCAGCGCCTCCGTCGCTGGAGCCAGGAGATCAAGAGGAAAGACGGAACCCAATTGTTTTCTTTTGTTGCCTGACACACTTACATTAAGAAAAGGCTATGAGTTAAGCAATTAATTTTATCCCACCTCATCCCTTTTAGTTAAATCCTCTATTTTAAATATGCTTTAGCTAATAACAAAACGGAATATCCCTACAGCGATTATGTTCGCTAAAACACCTCACATTCTTTGTATCACGGGAACATGGTGCACGCCGAATATATACGAACTTTAAATGGAAATATCGGCTTTTTATTTATTTCTAAGTAGCGAGTGCACAAAGGCGGTAGTGAAATTGTAATCTGCATACGCACTGGTATAACAGCCATCGCAGCCGACCAGTTGGCAATAATGATTTAAAAGATTCATAATGGTTGAGCATTTCTGTCTATTACCTGCTACTGAGCTGTATTTATAAATTTCATGAAGCCACTCTCCACGAATCTCAACAGTAAATGTCTGCTATTAACACAGACATAAGCACTAAATTCAAATACAAATTCATGGGTAAATATTTCAAATGTATAAATGTAACCTGGTTGACGCAGAGGTTAATCAAATTGGGAACTTGTGGAAATGATGCAATGCTTCCTTATCAATTGTTGAGCTGTTGCGGTAAGCGCACGTGAATGCAATTGCTCCTTGTTCGTGATACACAAACATCTCATACTTCCTAGATGCATAAGTTAGTTTATTACATATGATCAGAAAAAATATTGTTGATTTTAAAATGGATTTGTGTCAAGTATGCACTTTTATTTCCCGTATGTTGTCTCCCAATAACGAGGTCCAACTCTTGCAACAATCAAGCGACTTGCGTAGCGATAATATGCTTTCGGACTTATATAAATGGCAGCATGTACACGGAAATTGAAAAATTATGGCGCGGGGATTTTCTGCCAATTATGAGTGCAACGCCAACCGGAAATCCTACTGGCTCGCATCGTGGTAGCAAGTACCCTCTCACTCGCAACAGTTGCATGCTCAACAAAAGGTGTTTTTATTGGGCACCAACCAAACTAGTGAATTATGAACAACTACCCGCCTTATCACAACGCCAACCCTAGTGACGCCGGATGCTAACGGGTAGTTGAAAAATAAACTCATTTTCAATTCGAAGACATAACTACATCGCCAAATCGGATGATATTCAATACACTAACTAAGCAGCTGTTTCAGAGCATCAACAGGACACCTATACCTTACTACTAAAGGTTAAAATTGTATTGAATGCATTTTGGCTTCCATGCCTTGAAAAGCAAACATTCATGTAGATTCTGCATGGCTGATCAAGGTGCTCTCTGTGCCGGCAGAAGTAATGGCTAGCAGAGCGCACAAAACACAAATTCCGCTCATCCAATTTCCGTTAAATTATTTAAGTCCTGTTCCGAGTAGACACTGCGGCGTAAATCAGAGACTTTCCCCTACTACAACGTATTGAATTAATTAAACTTAATGAAGCATAATTTACGCAAGTTGGGCACAAATAACAACTTACAACCGGATGTCGCTTACATCAAATTTTGCATTCGGTGAAATTTCCACGTTTTATTCACCGTCCGAGTAGTTCCATTCATCAGCATATGCAATTACTCGCTTAGGCGTTTTGACGTACTAGACACTGCTATATGCTAGAAGATAGTTAATCCTTCAATATAAGTCATTATGCTTAGAGGCAACGCCGAAGGTTTACCTCATGCACTTGTCCATGCCTATTTTTATCCTGTTTGAACAAGCCAACGTTCTATCCACCACGTTTAGGAATTCCATCAGTTTACGTGTCTCTCCTCGAGTTATTCCATACAGCGCACAACATTCTAACTAATGACATGCCCACCTCATCACTTCTAATTATATATTTACCAGATATTTACCAGATATTTACCAGATCGGTGTTTGATCAAATTTTCGAAATTGGGATAACCTAACCTTCAAATCTACCTGGTCCTTACTAATGCATATGCATTCTAATAAACCTGCTGAATGGCACCTATCATGATAATATCCAGGCTATCAAACTTACCCATTGCCATATGAATGTTAACATATTTTGTCGTTTCATATATGTGGATTAACTTCCTCCTATTATTAGACATAGCTGCTTGCAGATCTTGCCCTCTTAGATTAAGTTTACTGAAAGTCAAGTTTTCTGACAGTTTGCTCCTATTTTATCTAGTAAAATAATGCTACGTCTAACATAGATCGTTCGTTCAATTTTTTCCGGCATCCCCACTAGCTGTTACGAATAATGCCGCAGTCAACTATGTTTGATCTGTGTTCCAACAGCATGTTGATGTGCTAGTTTAACCAATCGCTTCTTTATCTAAACTTATGCTTCGAGAAAAATCCCGTCATACCGTGCTCTAAAAAGACCTACTTTTCATTTCTTTAGTTATTTGCTATTTCCCGTGCAAAATAAATGGACGCAATTTTACTGATTTCAACGACCAGAATCCGCTCGATGAGGTGTACTCACTAGGTGAAATCTATCCGTTAGACTTTCACATAGTTGTCTGCTGACTTATGTCAAGCATCTGTAATCGTCAGTTTCATCGCAGAATCTCTCCCGGCCAACCAAACTCAATTGTCATAGTGTGCCTACATTCTAGCATTCCCTATACCACCAACATAGGCTGCCGCTGACATTTGAAGAACACTGCAGCCCACCTAATCTATGTGCAGTCTGTTTCACTTCACAATCCTCGAAAAGTAACAGTGCGGCAACTCTAGTAGTCGTCATGTAACATTCAGAGCCCGTCTGCTCCAATCGTACATTGCTCATCAGCAGGTCCTTGTGTACCGTTATATGTTACTTGGAAGCAAACGTTTTGCCCAGTCACGATTTAAAAATGATGGGAATTGCGTACTGCCCGCCGGAACTCAATGCCATTTTCCTAATGATTGGAACTTGTTTAGTTGCATTAGGAAAACATAGGGTACCTAATTTCAATGGGTATCAACATGGATTCTACTGATCAAATAAGCAAAGGTTTGCTTTAATAAAAAGCGCAATCTACATTTACGTTGCACGTTAAAGTCCAAGCCCACAGCATGTAATGTAGCATACCGTTGCAGCCTGCCCATTACCGTTTTCCAAGCGTTACCCCTCTAGACCTGGTCGTCAAAGAGTTAGAAGCAGCACTAAAATGGTCCAGGTTCCGTTGCCCGCTGTCTCTAAATGATAAGATAAGCCAAAGAAAAAACGCTTAGTGGGAATCAATTTCTTCGGTCTCACCCAATTTCAATACTCTTAGACTAGTTTTTGGTGATCGAATTAACCAACGTTTTCGCTTTAAAAGCATCAATATGGATATTTATTACCGAGCCAATATCCAAACACAAAAGTTGTAGTATAAAATGACCCAGAAATGTCAACAATACTGCCGGTATTTAGAGTTGCGATGGCTTTTGATTGTGTGCTTCATATGATCATATACTTCGCCCGAAAACAACAGCCTTTTCTAATTTTCCCCTGGTTTACGCATCAAGTTGAATAAAATTAATAAGCATGTATTTAAATACGAAAATAACTAAGTGTTTTAAGTTTAATCCGGGCACCACAAACATTTTTTGTGAAAGTAGCGTTATTTTAAGGCGTATGTTCCTCAAAGGCAAACGCACAAGTTAACCGCAGTCTATTTATCATCGCTTTTACTCTTCTATCCAGGGGCATATGGTGAGGTACCCAGCACTGACAAATACATGGACAGGTAGTCACAAAGATAAAACAGTTAGCCTTTTTATGTAATCGGTTAGTTATTCCAGCTTGAGCCCATTTACTGTACCGTACGACACACTTCCGTTCAGTGAATACACATTGCTTGTATCCGCTTGTCTGCTCCCGTCCCGTGGTTCTGTCCACAGACCACATTTGTGGATCGCGTGATTAGGCTATTCGCTGTGTTTAATATCCTTTAGCTCGCAGCATTATATTACGTTCACCACACTACAGTACACTTACAATTCTGCTGACGAAGGTGTAGCCTAAAATGCACTCTACCGATGATTTCCAACACAGTGCTATTAAATCAGGAATAAAACTTTGAGTTTCACAGACACCAACGACTCCTACAGAACGTTTCGCAGGTAGCACAAATCTCTTAATCTAGAAATAGCGCAATCCATCCAAGTTCATAAGAGCCATGTATTCTTACTTTGATAAAGACTAACTTGCGTGCAGTGGTAATTACGTTCATGGTTTACACTACCTACTCCGTCCATGACATGTGGTCAAATCTGGGTTCGCTATTTGGTGATTGTTCCTCACAAGCTAGTGCAGCAAACCAGTTTTGGACGAGATGGCATGTCGCGTAGAAAAATTTAACGACTACGACACCGCGCTCCATAATCTTGCTCTGGTTACCTTCGGTTACTTGACACCTGCCACACAGGATGCGTTTATTTTTGATGGATGATAACCAGCTAATTCATCTTGCTGCCCGATGTTTCGCCTCCAGAGAATATCACATTTTCATCTAAAAGATCATGGAAATCTAGGTGTGTCAGTGTGGCGGCAACACAAGTAATTTAACCGCAGTCTATTCATCATCGCTTTCTGTCTTATTTTCCAAGACAGGCAGTCGCGAACATAAACATGTGTACTTTTATAATTTCAACTGTATATTCCATCATGAGCTCTCTATGCTGCAAAATACGACAAGCCTCCGTTCCACGAACGCACCTTTTCTGTCGCCCACTGTGTTTTCCCTACATTTACTACCCCTCACGGTATATACCTGCGCATCGCGTGTATGACAGTTCCATTTTGAAAAATCATGCATTCGTACAACTATGGCATACTACATTCTTGAGTAAGATCGTGTTAACATATTTGACTGAAGCGTTCCTAAAAAACGGATTAGATTTTAGTGATCAAAAACCTGGTGCTTATTACAGTGGCTTTCAAATTTGGCTTTGGTTAAAAATAGGTGAATTTTTACTGAAATGTTATTTGCCTTTGTTGTCAATTTGCATAAATAGTATGCAAAGAACTGTAAGATTAGTTATTACTAAAGCCGCCTGACATTTGCGTCTATAATCCCTTGTTTTCCTAACTTTCAGATGCTTCTGTGACTGAAATATATTATGAAAATCACCTTGAATGAAATTTTGACATGTTAGTAACGGAAGGACAAAAATGTGTTTACAATTTCATTTCTTTGCATTGGATTTTAAGTTTCGCTTAATTTGTTACCTGTCAACTGTGATCATGTCGAAGTAAATAATGCATATACCTATACTTGTCTTGCGATTTTACATTTGAATTATGTCCGTGCTCACCGGTTATAATTAAAGAAAATGTATAACAAATAACATGTGGTTACAACTTTTGGACATTAACTTGTTGACCCAAGTTGTAGGCGCCTTGATCCTGAAAGTTTGCATAGGACATTAAGGCTTTCCGGTCAGTCCTTTTTCTCCACCTCGTATTATTCTTTATTAGATAGGTCATAATGTTTGTGTGGCAGCAAAGCATCAGTTAAAAGGATGATGTACTTTGGTTTTTTATTTTTGACTTTGCAAAAGCTAGGGAAGATATAGTAGTTATTATTGCAAACATTTTATTTCCCTCAAACCTTTTTTATCATGAATAAATTTATACATATTTGTTTAATTAAAGAAAAATTACTTTCTCACACTTCTTTAAAATCCGCGCACTCGTCTTGTTTATTGTTAGTAGGGCTGCGGCTACTTTCATACCACGCGCTATAGTCTGCTGAGAAGCCACATAACTGCGGTGGAATTACGTTTGAACGTCTGATTCTATTGTTTCGAACTGTCATGATTTTGCCTTTCTTTAGCTTTTGTTTTCCTAAGGGTTTAAGCCTTTTCTTATTTACTAGACTACTACAAGTCTAACTAGTTAAATAAACATGTGTCTGAAAGTCGGATTTTAATTTATATTTCCAGTAATAAATCATGTATTTACTTAGGGACGTCGTCAATTTGTTAGGTTTCTCTGCACTTTCATTAGTTTATAGGAAAGTTTAAGGTCGCGTTTTCAATGCAAACATGCTCAAATGCAAAGATTCACATCGGGGATTTTAGGCTAGTGACAATCTCGAGCAAGTTGTGACGAACGTCAGCTAACTGCGAGCCGGAATATTGTTTATGTGGCTGGAACTAAGCGTAATATATTGCATGGCACGTCAGTTAAATTTCTCTGTTGTTTTAGCAGGGATTTAAATAAACTCTTTTGACAAAATAATGTGCTTCTACACAACATTATTATTATATTAATTTATGTGCGTATATTTACCAGTTCAGCAATCCGAGTATTGCTTTACCGTGTTTATTTATTAATGCATCATGGGATTTAATTGACACCCGTTTTGCAGCATCACTTTTGCGAGATTGAGTGCATGGTGTTTATCGTTGAGAAAGTTTGGTTAATTTTTGTTAATTTTCTTGTTAAGAGCGGAATTATTGCAATCATACCTATAATTCCTTGTTGTGCATTGCATTTGCCAACAATACAATGCGTCCTATTAGACCACACTGGAAAGTACATCTATGAATTTTATTTAACCACATCACGAGGCAGGAACCCCACCTATTTTCTCATATTGAAATATGAATACTGATTTTAGTAGGAAAATTGACTTACATATTAGTTGTTCATATCTCATTTTCTTCTGAGATAACTGATCAAATGTAAGGGATCGAAATTGGACTCTGAATTTAGTGGATACAGGTTTGCAACATTGCATATTCATAGCTCTCATCATGTAAAGTTTCAGTAAACAAATTGACCAAGCTTAGCGTCTTTGCAGATAGCGACATATATTAAAGTCGCGTGTCCAAACTCATTCACGCAAACTTTGTTCAATTTTAAAAGTAGGATATACTCATTATCCTAGTTGGAATAAGTCGACATTCAAATGGCTTACAGAGTGCACCATAGAGTACGTGGCAGCCGATATTTCGAACCACATAATTTAATCATGACTTGCCAACAGTTTGATTTGCTTAAAGATTTTAATACTTCGACTTATAATATGCCAATAGCAAAAGTGATATAGTGCGTACCCCAATGACTTCCATACTTCTTGTCAACTAAAATACATCAAACTCAACACTTGTTGTGCGGTTTTTGTGCACATATCTAAACCAGAATATTCTACTAAACGTAAAGGAGAGCCAACTCCCTAAGCTGACCTCATACTTAGCATACATGAAACGAATCTTTGAAGTGTGTAAGTTGGCAATACGCAAATTTGATCTAATGGCATACAAATATGGTCACTATTATCCCAAGTTTCAGTCAGCGTACAAAATATAATAATCAACATAGAGCTTTACATTTTTAAAGTTGGCGGAAGAATAATTCATAATAAATGCTTTTATCAACCATGCATTGGTTTAATATAAGTGGTGTTTATTGTATCTGTTTACTAAGCTAACCCATATAGAGAGATAGAAACGCCCGAACGCCATCCGCATGAGACCGACCTTTTGGTTGGCGGTTTTGGACACTTACAGAGACGGCGCCGAACAGCATAGGTCCTCTTGCATCAACACCCTGAGATCGGGCTACTGCCACGACGTTTTCCGCAGGTCGTCTGCAAGCTTATGTGCGTAATTGAGCTTGGGGAGAACACACAGTCATGCACTTATCCGCGTTAAACGAAACCAGTTTTACATTTGATCATTCGAATGCGGGTCTACGTTTCTTAGTAGTACTTCATGTTCGTACTGACTACTGTTCGCATGCCGTATTTGGATGTTAACGGCAAATGCAGGCAATTTGATTCGATGACTCGGGCGTGGTTGCTGGTAAAGACCAGGTATTCACGCGGTCCTAACATCGAGCACGTGGGAGATGGCAGTTCACGAGGATAGGATCAGAAAAGCAACCACAAATCCAAACTTAAATCCGCTGCTGAAGGAGGTTATGTCCGCGCTATCTATGGATATGGACCCCATTTCCGTATGTATACTTCTTCTGGTCCAAAGCCATAGAAACTCGTGGTAGATGACCGCAGTGTCGGTCTTGCTGTCAGTTATCTCAGTCCAACTAACGCGCGCAATAGGCGTATTGGTTGTACATAAGCTAAGCTGACGAATCATTTTTGTTCATGTGCTATGATGTGTTACCCATGTAATTAGCCCATTAGAGATTCATGTAAGCCGGTGGCCAAACGATCTGCACGTCTGACTTACAAACACAACATCACTGGTTCGAATCCGTATAAAGCCAGACGTCCTCACGTTTTACTCAGCCCTCGCACGACTAGTAATCGTCCAGCGGCAACAAAGCGACGGTAGGGAGAACAGCTGCCATGTGAATAGAGTCTCAGATTTGATTGACTACTTCACCTTGGACAGCACCGGGAAAAGAATTACTGGCCGATAGTTAAGGGCTCCGTACGGGTACGACCATTGAAAATTGTGATGATGATACCCTGTTTCTAAATGTTACGGATCTAATGTTCATTCATGCATCATTAGAGCAATCGAGCTAGTAGCTCAGCTTTTCGCGCAGTTGCTACCTGAATTGCGTTTGAAGCAATGTTGTGGACACGGGAAAACTATGTGGGCGCAATGATATTAACTTCTTACAAAAGGTCGCTGAACTAATAGTGACGTGTGTTGATATTGGACTCTGGGGGAATAGTGTAGGTGCGTGAAATATGCCAGTGGCGCGTCAAAATATTGAGGCATATGTCGCAGCTGTAGAAAGTTAGTTGCTTGCTCAACAGTGTGAGCTCAACAAAATGCTGAGGTAAGTGCTGGAACATTACGCTCCACATTTTGCAGGCAGTTCACGTATTTGTACGGAAGCTTTTTATTAGCACAATATCTTTTTTATAGGCTATGTCGGTGTAAAATGTGTCCTCAACTGCACTTGTGGTACATTAATTAAACGGAACTACATATTAGTTCCAGTTATCAGGGTTAACGTTCGCTCTGAACACATGCTACCCTGAGTCTCTTAGCGCCATTCATTTTCGGTTTTTGCTCCTAATGATTGCTGGTGTTCTTTGCAATGAATATGCCGGTTTACAGATGCGCATTTAATTAGGTTCCAGAAGTTGCCAAAAAGATCCGTTCATAAAGCATCAATGTAGCAATTGTCCGAAAAATCCAATTGATACCCCCAACAAGTTCATTGAGTGTGTCGTAGTGTGCGGTCTTCCGAAACAAGTCACGTTGTTTTTGTGAATATTCTGCATAACACACAGCCGTAAAGTATGGTTGCGTGATCACTGCACCCAAACGGGATACACATCTTTAATTTCTCGACTGTGAGCTAGTCATTCATATATGCACTAAAGCAAGCAAGGCTAGCTTAATTCCCGTTCTAAATCTTTTGGGATAACTGACATAGATTAAGCGCGATATACTTGCAAAAACATTATGCAGATTTGCCTTAAAAGATTCCTCGGAATAAGCCGGAACTTCCATATCGTTAACACGGAAATCGCTGGTAAGGTTAATGAAGCTGTATCGTCATCGAAGTGCTTATATCAATTATAAAGTAGACAGATGTCTGTCTCTTGGGTGGACATTAGGAGAGGATAAACAACTACCAAAAAGCAAGTGTCGTTGCGCCTTAGTCGTAGACTGCACCAGTGCTAATCTCTAGTGTTTCCGGATCGTCTACCGCTTCGCACTGCAGGTCATTATGTTTATATACAATTACACTATCGCCCTTAGAGGAGCGACATTTTAAAGTAAATGCTTAGCCATGAATCGCGACTTCTACGTCAGTAATACATAAATGCATCACGTATCAGTTACGAATATGAAGAACCAGGCGCATGTACAATAACCCAACACAGCTCGGCGTGTGATTGTTTAGGAGAACTTGTATATTGTTGTACACGCATGAAGGTTTCTCTATCTTTAGCAACGTTTTGGGTATGATGTTGCGCAGAAAGGTGAAATGTTGTTAAGTGGTTGCTACTTCTGTAAGTTGGTGGCAAACTCGTAATAATCAGATCCAGGAATCTGGCTATTACCTCTATATTCTGCTGAAGGATGAAGTTTATGTTTGAAGAAAAACTCATAGTTGTAAGTGTGCTGGTAAAATGGAGCACGATTATGGGCTTCATCCAAAGCCATTGGCACAAAATCCAGTCCGTAAGGCAGCATGCAGGTGTAAGTGATTTAGATTTAAAGAAATGGATCCATCTCATTTCAAACTCCCAACCTGAAGCACCAGGAGACGGAGTTTGTTTGAACTCTCACCCTTGCCTAACTTGGTGAGAGCATCTCTCAAGATGCCCTCAGTCACCACCCAGTATAGCTCAATTGGTCAGATAGGTACGCAAACCGTAGCAACATGTTAAGGTCCAGTCCCATTGCGGCGGATTTTACAAACTAAGGCAGTTTAAAAATAAAATAGGTTTACAGCTAATAACGAAGTAAGTAATACCAATGATATCTGAAATGTTTTCATATATTTTCATAAGTTAACGCATTCGAATAAAAAGAATATTCAGTAAACGGCCAAAGCATTTCCTCAGAGGCTAAACAATGTGCATTTAACAAATAAATTAACTTTTGTTCATCATCTTATTTAAATGACTGATCAAGATCAATTCCTTTGTTATTTTACCCTAGGAAGCGCAATTAGCTATTCTGCAAACCGACCTCTGCCACGGTACCTCACCCCACACAAAGCGTATTCAGAACGAATGAAACAACGTTCGGGAAATCTTCTGTTCCGCCGATGATTCGTCTCTTTACATCCGTAAGTTGTGTTAGGGATGAATGTAGAAAGGTTTCATCAGAAA
>OX104071.1:17854686-17910226 GCA_944474145.2 Dicrocoelium dendriticum | reverse complement strand
GTAGTGTGGTGGTGCAAGATAACACATCAACAGCGAGCCCTGCTGATTTCCCCAAAGTTGAAGATGACATCAGGATTACAGTTCAATGTGCACTAGGAGTCAATACAGAGGCAAGCACCAGTTGGGGGAAACTCCATGGAAATCACGCAGTTGAGCGGACGCCTCCAACGCATGAACGAACACACCTAGTGTAAGCCACTTTATCAAATATGTTACCGCCTGCCCCTTGGGTTCTAACATTTGTTGCTGTTACCTCGCAGGTCACGAAGATTCCCTGGCCGGAACCATTTGAGGACAGGGATGTGAAGGCGTTTTTGGAGGATTTCGAGGAGGTTGCATTGGCGGTAGAACTGAAGACGTGCCGGGAGAAGATGGAGGCCCTGCGGAGTCTTCTCAAGGGCAGGGCGAACGCGGTTCTAATGGCGGCGCGAAAAGGTCCGGTCAAGTTGGAGTGGTCTGCCGCAAACGAATCGTTGCTGTCTGGCCTGAACACGCCAGCTTACCTCCAGGAGACGATTCTGCGGTTCAAGGCGTCGCGGCTTGGTGCTGGGATCTGTCCCCTCGTGTTTGCTGTGCACCACAGGAGCTTGTTGGACCGCGCCTTGCCGGCGTTGGATGGGCCGTCAAAGACGCATTTGCTAATGGATCAGTTATTTGCCGGCCTACCACAGCCAACTGCGGGGCACGTTCGAAATGCGAATTCTACTCGGAAGATTGAATTGGAGGAGTTGGCGCAAGTTACCCGAGACATGGGGGACACACCACTAGCTGCGCTGAAGGAAGAGCCTCATGAGAATGTGGTACGGATGGAAAAATTGGAACGGATGATGGAACAGCTTAAGGAAGACATCAAAGGGCTTTGCGTTCAGCGTTATCGGGTGCGCAAAAGAGGATGTTGCTTCATCTGCGGTAATTCGGGGCACTGGAAGAGACAATGTCCGCAGACGCGTGGTGTTAGTCGGGTGTCGAATAAACGTGCGCAACCTTATTTTTCTTTTCGGATCGAGGATGGTGTACTTGGGGCGTTGAGCAGGAGTGCGGTTGAAGCAATGGTGGAAGTAGACGGAACGATGGAAAGGTGTCTGATCCATACAGGTGCCGCTTTGACACTAATCAACCATCGGCGAGATGAAAAGCTTCAGTTGTGCTGCACGATCGTAAGAGCGGTTGACGGTTATTCAGTGGAAATTGATAGGATAGCCAAACACACCGTGGGAACCGGGGGACGAAAGCGAATACACTTCTTTCTCGTGTCACCAGATGCGAAACAAACCATTTTGGGAGCAGATTTTCTCCAGCTGAATAAAGTTGTCATTGATCTAACTCGTGGGAATTTGCTAATGGAGTGCAGGTCACTGCCACTCATTACTCTTAAAGAAATGAGTTCTTTGCGGCCGGTCGCTGCTGTGTTACATTTGAGCCCATCTTTGCGGTCGCTGATCAATAAATAACAACCCTTGTTTAAGGATGACAGCAGCCAATATGCGTTTTGCGATTGGATCGAGAACACCATCCCGCTAACTCGCCAACCGTATCTGCCCCATGGACCTCGAAGGATACCAATCCACCTGGAGGCTGAGAAGAACAGGCAAGTGCAGGAAATGCTGGACGCGGGCGTGATTTTGGAGGCACATATCCCGTACTACTCCTGTGGTCTTAGTGTAAAAGTCGAATGAGAAGTATCGATTCTGTGTCGACTTCCGAAGACTGAATGCAATTTCCTTGACTCGCTTCGTTCCCGTTCCATCAGTTGCGGACATTTTTGATCGGTTGCAGCAGTCGAGGATATTCACGGTCCTGGACTTGAGATCAGGATACTGGCACCTGGCAATAAAACAGGAAGTTCGGGAGAAGCCGGCGTTTACCGATGGTGAGAAACAGTACCAGTTTAAGAGGATGCCCTTTGGATTATCATGAGCCCCGTTTACTTTCCAACGTCTAATGCTGCGATTGATGAGTGAACTGGAAAACGTGGTTATTTACGGGGATGATATCGTGGTATATAGTCAATCAGAAGCGAAACATATCCATCATCTCGAAGCAGTTCTGGAACGCATTCAGCAGTCGGGACTTTGCATAAATTGACCAAAGTCCCAGATCGGAAATACTTGTGTCACCTTATTGGGCCATAAATTGTGACAAGGCGAACTGAAACCGCTACCTGAGAAGATAATGACGATACAAGGCAGCCCAGTACCCACCTTGAAACGCACGCCCTGTGCATTCCTAGGCCGCGCCTGTTACTACAGCAAATTCGTCGAGGATTGTAACATTTTGAACTTAGCCTTGTACGAGCTGTTGAAAAAGGCAGGAAATTTACTTGGAATGCCGAAGCTCAACGAGCGTTTGATCAGATTCTACAGGAAATGGAAAGGCAGGAGTTGACCCTGAATTTGCCCATTGCTGGTGAGCTGTTCACGGAAGCCATTAAAGCCACCGATGTCGGATCGGTGCGGTGTTGAAACAAAACCATGGGACGATTGAGTATGCCTGCCGAACATTGACGCCTGCGGAACGCAGATGCGCAACCATAGAGGAAGAATATCTCGCAATTTTCGGGGCGTTAGATAAATGGAGGCCATATCTCCTATGTCAGCAATTTCACATCGAAACAGACCATAGACCTTTGGAGTGGTTTAAGTCTGCGAGAGACATCAGAGGAAAGCTAGCGAGATGGGCATTGCGCCTACACGTGTATGAGTTCACGATAAACCACGTGCCGTGGAGGGAAAATCAGACGGCGGATTTCTTGTCACGCGTGATAGATGATGAGGACCTGCCGAGCGTAGCTTTCGGTATTAAAGGTATACTGTGCGAGCAGGATCCAGGATGGTTAGCAACTGAGCAACGTAGCGAAAAAGTCCTGCGAAAGTTGATCACCGCGCGATCAGCTGGTCAGACAAACTTCGACAAAAACCACCTTAAGCATCTGAGACAGTTTGCAAAAGACCTGGGCAAGCTGCAAATGAACGAAGTAGGGATCTTAATGTGGATACCAGGAGGTAGCAACCCTTCGGTGCCAGTCATGCCAATGAAAGGAAGACGGAATCTGATAGTTGCTTGTCAAGAGATGGCGCACACAGGTTATTCCAGGACCTACGATCTGCTGAAACAACGCGCGTATTGGCCGGGAATGAAAATGCACGTTGAGAAGTGCGTATTTTCATGCAGACAATATCAGCTCATGAAAACGGATTGCCGAGGAATGCAGCAGCAAACAATGGCGATCCCGGTCTCGGAAATTGGTGAACTTTGGTCGGTCGACCTGATAAGGCTGTTTCCATGGACCAGGCAGTATATTTTATTGATGACGGAGCACTTCGCACGATGGATTGAGGCGACAGTAATCCTGGATCAACGGGCTAGCACCGTTACCCATGCTGTCATGAATCACTTGGTAGCGGCTCACGGAATCCCAAAGGCCATACTAACAGACCAAGGGCCGTACTTCGAGAATGAAGAATTCCGGAACTGTTTGGAGAAACTTAAATTCAAGAAATTGCGCACCACCCCATAACACCCGCAAATAAATAGCCTGACGTAACGTAACAATAGAACACTCAAGGAGTGGCTAGCAGCAAATGGTGCAGACTGGGAGGAAGCTCTGCCGCTACTATTGCTGGCCCAACGAGCAAGCAAACAGGATTAGACAAAGAAATCACCATTCCATTTTGATGTACGGTCGAAAACCTCGACTACCTGTGGACCTAGAGATTGGAATGTGGCCAACTTGCTGTATGTCTACCGTGGGGACACTGAAGAACCGGAAGATCGCCAACCGCAACCTGCAGGCGACTCAGGCGCGGATGATGGCGAAGTTCCAGACCAGCAAAGGTGGAAGGAATATGGAGTTTCAGATTGGTTCGAAAGTGAAGCACAGGGACCATCAACGATATCCCACTTGCGGCCCAGGGGAGAGGAAACTCCTAGCGAAGTGAAAAGTACCGTACGATGTAGTCGACCGGCGAGGCCCTGTTTATACAATCGCTAGGCAAGGTGAATTGCGGAGGGTGAATGCCGGCGAGCTGAGGAAGTGGTACGAATTGGAGGAGGAAAAACTCTCGTACAGTGAACAACCCCGGCGGTCAGAACGACTCCGACGGAATTCAGCTGACGCGAATTCTTTGGAGGGGTTGGAGTGTGGTGTATTAAAGTTAGATACTACTGCGCCGGGAATAAGTAGTGTGGTGGTGCAAGATAACACACCAACAGCGAGCCCTGCCGATTTCCCAAAGTTGAAGATGACACCAGGATTACAGTTCCATGTGCACTAGGAGTGAATACAGAGGCAAGCATCATTTGGGGAACACTCCATGGAAATCACGCAGATGAGCGGGCGCCTCCAAATTATGAAAGAACACACCTGGTGTAAGCCACTTTAGCAATAAAAAGTTACCGCCTGTCCCTTGTATTCTAACATTATGAAATGCCGGCTATTTGTATGTTTGTGTAAACTGTGGGTGTGTGTCACGTTATTGTGTGTAATCTCTGTAGAAAAGGTGGGAAATTCAGCAGAGGCATTATGGTAAATAGAGTTTATTATTGCCCGATGTTCGCGCTAAATAAGGTATAATCGTAGCCCTCAGAATAATATCTATATTCTATTATAAGCAAAAGGTATCTTGCTCATCTGGGATGCATGCTAACGGGCGCAAACATTAACAGTAAAAATGCAATCATAGCGATAAAATTTGTTATTGTTCTGGGTCTGTATTTACCCGTCAATATTGAGGAAACTTTGGTAATTTCTTGCACGAAGTATGGCCACCTTGTACAAATGTCTGCCAAAATGTTCGCGGTTCGCTGCAATATTCCCATACATCTTGTATTTGGCCACTTGTAGCAGTTGCCTTAATTCTGATGCCTGAAACGTGTCTGCAATAGTCGGACCCGTCAGGAAAATTTAATCATGTTTAGATATTCACTGTCACAGAAAATGGTAACCATCCCTATTCCCGCTGACGTCACCTGAAGGAGGTTATTTTGGGCGTAGAATCAGAGTGCACCCGCTGTTTAATTCGAATATTTGACTATGGTTGAAAGAGATAGACACTAAATATATCCATTGTAACAAATATTCTGAAAAAAACTTTTTAGGACTTGCCTTGAAACGTGTCAATAATGTGTAGGGTGGATTACAGGCTGCTAAATTTCTTATTAAGTCTTAGCATAATAATTTATCCTCAAGCTTCTAGTTTAACAACGTGCGCTGCGCCATAATTGATGCCTATGTTCTCGGCTATCTGATAAAAGGCTATAAATTTATGATTAAATGTCATTTTGTGAATTTCTTTTACTAGATCTTCAACGTCAAATACCTTGGGCAGCAAGGCCGCGGCTAAACTTCAATGGTCTTCCTGAACGTCGTTACATTTGCCACTCAATTTCTTCCACTGGAGTAACGAAGGTTCTCACTAAATGTCTCAGACATTTAAGTATGAATTTTCTTTGACGGCTGCAGGCAATTAATTACAGCGAGAATTTCAACTTTGATAATTTTTAGGAATTGAGCAATCGAGATCACTCCAGGAACCATCACCTAAATGCAAATACATTAAAACTTTAGATCTCTATATTATACCTCTAAGAAATGATACCTTAGAAAATAACCTAAATACTAATTCTGTTCATTTACTTCCTGATCAAGCTAAGGACATTTGATGCACCGACGTCACTTTACGCGAAAACTTCGTAGGGCCTAAAAATTTGGTTTGTGTAGAATACTGCAGAAGTTGTGACAAAGTTGAATAACTGGAATGTGTATTCTGCTACATAGTGATGCGGCTGTAAGACATTCCGTATAGGACGATATTTGTCAAATATGGGACCAAAATTGAGCCGCCCTTACCAACTGAACTGTGTCCCTTAAAGGAATTGAGGTAACCAATTTGTTGTCTGTTTAGTCGTGGTGTTATTGAAGTTGCTAGCCGTGCAAAAGAAATATAATATGGTTAGTTCAATTACGTTGCACAATACTATGTCCAACCAAGACTTTAAAAACCAAAGCCTATAACTTTATTTCATACAACTCCAAATGTAAGGTAAATTTGCCGGACAAAATGTCAGGAGTACTAAAATTTATGTCATACTATTGACGACGGTCAATCCGAACATTGGTCCTTATACCACGGTTGGTGGCAATTATTACCTAAATAATTTATAATAGTGCCTCTGGAACAAGTGTATCTTAGCCGTCTATCTTTTGTAACAAATGGAATAAATAAACCTTACAGGGATCACCTCATCCCAGTCCGAAACTAGTTAAACACAACTACGTCGATAGTGTAACAATGGTTTTTGCGATGACAACAACTCCGAGATCAAGCGCTCATTTTGTGAATCCATGATTTTGGCTCATGTGGACAAAGTGAGTGTTATTAATTGTTCAAGTGTACAGAAGAATGCGTTAGTAAAATGGTTATTACGGTTCTTTGAATTATTCAAACGCCTTACCGGCAAATATATTTTGTATAATTTATTTAATATTTCAAAATAATCATACATACACAATATCTGGATAAACAAGGGAAATTAAAATGCCTTTTTAGAAGTTTTCGGATGTTGTTTATACGGCGGCGGAGCAATGTTTCGTATGTAAGACATTAGAAACAGCAAAATACTTACAACACTTCATAATCAAGGTTTGCTTCAGTCACTAACAAGTCATTAAATTTGATATCACTAATATTTGTGTAATAACTTTTACAGATAAGTTAGTTAGACATTATTAGTACTGTAAAATTAGCTTATAAGCCGGTTTGCAATGCGCGTAACGTTTGACCGATGATAACTTAATTTCTTACGCATTGGTTGAAGGAAACTGGATACCTAGAGTTTTGATGATAACAGATTACCCCCAAGTCAGCTGAGTAATTACACATGGGCATAGGCAAATAGTTTACCGTTTGTTGAAAATGCAAGCTAAAGATATAGTGGAGAAGATAGTAAGTCCTGTTCAAAGAATGCAAACATGTAATGCCTTCCCCCAAAGATCCACCATATATATATATAAATATATATATATATATATATAACATACAGAAAACGAAAAAAAGCGTTGGGTCTTTTAATCCAAGCAGCGGGCCTCCAATACAACACGCTGTCTCAGTTAATGATGCAAATGGTTTGGAAACAAACATGTCATTAACTTCGCAAGACCGTAACCCAAGTGGAGATTTTCTAAACTGCAATCCCAAAACTGTAATATGTAACCGACCGGTTTCCTTCATAATTTGTTCCGTCATTTAAATATGGCTTGTGCTGAGACTAAAAACTTACTCAGTCGTTAAGCGCATCTTGCTGCACTATGCCACATATTACGTTGGCGAAGAAACCGAGAGTAAAACATATTATTGGCTATGTATTATAAGCCTAGCTTGTGGATGTTACAGTCAAACTTGATTGACTACTGCAAACATATCCCTATCCAATCCCTGAAATCGAATACGTCTTGAAGAGTTCAGGAGTTGCTTACTCGTTTAACTGCAATATTTGAACGACTGCTTTCGTCCTGAGTAGAACTACTCAGTTATGGTTAGTTTGACTTGAGTTGGAAGTCTAACAATAGATTTTACGCAGTTCTTCTCCATCAAAATGTAAGAGCTTCACAGCATCTATTGACGCAATGGGCACGTAAGGTACAAACTTTATAGAATATAGAAAAAGCTTGCTTTCAGAGAGAAATCACAACTTATGACGTTTATTTATGTGTTAATAATCATGCGTTTTTAGCATTGAAAAAAGCAAAATAGCTTGGGTCCACAATGACCGAGGTATTATTGAATTAATTCAAAATAAATTGTAGCCTCAATTGCGATGGCCTGTCGAAATCCAGAAGCAAGACGAGTTACTGAGACCAAGTAATGTCGTTCAAACCGCTCACTCAAGTACTGCTGTGAGAATTAGAACTGGTGACCAAGAGGAAATTAATCAAATATTGTATCCAGTTCCTCTCTCAAGTCAAATTATCAATACATACATGGTTGGCGGCATCCGGTTTCGGATTTGCCTGTCACTGTGGCAATCCACAGGTCGCCTTCGCCTACAGAGGGACCATGGATGGCTTGCGCTGCACCACCCACAGCTCCAACCACATACCCCATATCCAGTGTAAACCCGAAGGAATAAGACCCGGAGGCATGCGGATGGGAACCACGTTTCATCAACGGAGCCGGCCCACACTCCTTCACAGGCAAACACAAGCAAACTGTATTTGGGAATCAAGCGCACACAAGGCGGTGGCTGGACCGTAGTCCGCTCCACACTGAGTGCATGGAACCACTCTTCGAGCCTAACACGGCCACAAGGACCGCGCACCCCGTCCCCTCCAGCAACGACCAACTGTCTCCTGGAGCCAGTATGGACGAGGTAGTGGGTAATAGACAGGTAGGCACCTTGTCAACATGCACATCAAGCGCAGCCACACCGGGGATATCAAACAACAGCCAAACACTTGAGAGAAAGAGAAAGAAAAAGAGAAAAACTCGATTAATGCATAAGGAAACGGTGACATAAACCTTAATTAAATAACATACGTAATAAGTTGTTTACAAACAAATCCTAGCTAAGTGCACGAGGTCAGGAATTATAGTTCACGGAATGCCACGAACACAAAAATGTTATGGAAATCGAATACAATTGGCTGAAGCTATGTGTGCAAGTTAATGGAATAGAGTACATGGAGATATTCATATGAGAAAGGAAAGCACTAGGCACAAACTGCAAACCCACCACCTGAAATAAAGAGACTTAACATGCAAGCACGCGTTAGTAAATCGAATTCAGCGTGCCTTCAAACGCTGCGCCGGCTCGTCGTAATCCTCTGCAGGACCCGTCGTCGCTTCTGTAGTGGCCCAAAATGGCACAGCGCATTGCCCACTAGACATTTATCCACTAGACATTTATATGAGAAAGAAAGAAAGGCATTAGGAGGGAACCGAAAACCCACCACCTAAAATAAAGAGACTTGCCATGCAAGCATGCGGTTAGTAAATCGAATTCAGCGTGCCTACAAACGCTGCGCCGGCTCGTCGTAATTCTCTGCAGGACCCGTCGTCGCTTCTGTAGTGGCCCCAAATGACACAGCGCATGGCCCACTAGACATTTATATGAGAAAGAAAGGCATTAGGAGAGAACCGAAAACCCAAGACCTGAAATAAAGAGACTTGCCATGCAAGCATGCGGTTAGTAAATCGAATTCAATACATACATACATACATGCATACATCAATACATACAATACGTGTCTCAATCAGGACAATACCTTCCGGTCGCGCATTGCAGCTTGGAGAGAAAGCAGCATACAAAACTCCACTTTGGTCCTTGTAATAAAAATGGCATATGTTTGAATCAGCTCCATCTGGAGCCGCCATTGAGGTTGCGTTTATTAACCCGGACAAAGTGCGATACTGAAAGACCCAAGGTACCGCTGGATCAAGCGTTGATCTGGAGCTCAGAGCTAAGGGTTTAGACGAACATCTTCAGCCAGTTTGTATAGCTTCGTTTTCTGGACAAGCTATCTTTACCTATGGAGTCAAATACTGTGAGCAAATGGACCGTTCAAAACTTAAGTTTTGGGAGCGTGCTGCAAAATACATTACAAAACAATATATCATTACAAATGTTAAGATCTCTAATTTAGCAAAGAATGTGCTCTCCTGAGCATCCTTCTCCAGTAAACCGTTGTACCTTACTATTTTACTACCCAAGTTAAGTGAATAACTTTGTACCTATTCAAATAACTTAGAAATGTTGAAGTACTTAGAGGTTTCATTTGACAAGTTATGCAGAAATTTGTGAAAACGGTATATGATGAAAAATATTCTTACCGGGATAATTTCGATTGTCCTTATGTATCTTGGTCTCATATCCTCGTACGGTCGCATTCATGCTATTATGGATTCCACACCCATTAGCTAATGGGTCTTTTTGAGGATGATGACCCTGGATTCGTATTCATATCACATATACCGCCACAATTCTCATCAAATCACAATTGTATTTCCACTCATTTGATCATGCTTAATTACCGCATTAGTAGCCTCCGTATTTATCAATTTTACTTTTACAGAAAACTTTGCTCCCTCATTGTGATTTTATACCTTCTAGCTGTGCGAACTGAGTACGACTTGTTTCGTATCCTGAGGCCCAAGTTAACATTTGTGGTCTGAAAAAAACGCGTTACCCGAAATGTATTCGACCTGGTAGCAACCACAGCGGTCAAACATTAGGCAAAGTAGCTATCGGTGATCAATGTCTATGAGCGTCCAGACAATTTATTCACAATTTAGAGCTGTTCCTGAGCCTAAGGCTGAACCGTTAGCACAGCGACTTAATAATATTGCAACGGAAAAATTCAAAATGGCAGGCATTTCCGTGCGCAGAATAAAGACAAGAAGACACACGTATTTCGCTATGCAATTTAAAGTCGTTGCTCAACATAAGCGTCACAATATTTTGTAGCTGCAAATCTAAGATTCTGAGGAAATGAAAATTGCTTTGGCTTTACTAACATATCAGATTCCAGTATACCAGATGTCTCTGCAAGTTTCATTACAAGTCAAACAAATAAAGCTAACAAATGTTAGAACAAGTTCATTGTGGTCGTGTGTATTATCTGTATCCCACAGATAAGCCTTGTACACAAAACTTACGAAAAAGCATGACTGGCGGCAATTTATAAAAAGCAGGATACCAAAATCGTTTCATTAGAAAAATTCGGGACGACAGGCAAGCACAAATCCTCTCTAGTAGGATCCCTTTTGAAACTGAGAAAGAAATTTCGCACAGCGTTACTCACGCGGCACGCAATTTTTACTTTTATAGGACTAGTGACTCAAGTGAGCGATAAACATCTACCACTACTTTGATTGGAAAAATTACAATCAGTGAATTAACTGCACTCCAGTGTTCCGCAAATTCGGGATGCCGTCCATACGCTTAGTGCTTAAATAGGCTTACCTTCTGTTACTTCTATTTTAACTAATAAACTACCCGAGGCAAACTTTTACTTACACAACTTCCTCCGCTGGCATGCACACAATTAGGGTAGTCCACGACAAACCAGGCTCTAATAACCTTTATTAGGAGATCATATATTGTGCTCCTTATAATCTAAACCAACGCTCTAGAACTGACGTCAAATATTTAAGCTCATCAAATGGATGCTCTAAACCACGGGAAATTTAGTTGTAGCATCCTATTTTTAGTGTTTAAACCCTTGAACTTGATATGAGTCACCCGATACCCAAAGTAAAATTGATACAATGAACAAAGGGAACTCCGTGTTTTATTGATATTTGCAAATGTTATTAACAAATCGCATATGTAATCCGTCATTTTCATCCACATCGCATCGCGTAATATGTGGAGCTATCGTATACAATCGGATCAGGAGTTTAAAGTTAACGGAAAATATCCATATCCAAAACCATATGTAAACACCGTTTTCGCAATAAAATTTGCATTAAGAGCGCGAAATGAAGACTTACGAAGAGGAGCCCTGGTACTTTGTTCTTGGGAGCGTTATATGTGGAAAACTTGATGGACCAATGGATCTCGAGGTTGCGCAGAGCGACAGGTAACGGTAGATGTAACCCAGTGCTTAGTAATGAGGTTCTTTTATCTAGATAGCTTTAAACAAGTATAATTAATTTCAGGTATGCAAGTCATTGCAGCCTAACTTCTAAGCTCTGAGTCAAAGGAATGCCTTTAAACAAACACGCAATAACAAAATTTAATCTAACCCCTATTTAACCATTAATTGCCTAAATAACTAGCCAAGGAAACTAGCGAAATTATAAATAAACTACATAAAAAGAGGGGGAGAAAATTATGAATGTTAGGATCTCTTAATATGATACAAATGTGTTTGTCACCGCTTTACCTGAAAAGCGACTAGCAGCAGAATAACACCAGCCTGCAAAAAACACGTCTTATACACACATTTCCGTATTCACTGCTGAGGTCAGAGAAACGTTTCTCTATTTAAAACAACGAAAGATGCTCCATGGACCAGTTTTTTTAAATACGGCTAAGTCAAACGTCTTGGGCCTAGGACTACATGTTCATATCTTAAATTTGGTTCTACTCTGTTATTACCCTCGCAAGGATAGCAAAAAATGCTGTTTCCAATTTGCAAGGATAGCCTCAGTGAGGAGAGTAGGGTAGGTTTTTAGAATCACACTGACTTATAAGGTTAACTTCCAATTGATATAAAAAAGCTGAGCATATTTTTACTACAGTGTAGTCTGCGAATGAGACACAACTACAATAGACTTGTGGCAGCTGTTCGTTTTCTACGAACGTCTACCCAGTAATCGAATACCGTCAGACAACAGCCAAAAATTGCTTTGAGACGAAGATACATCAACGTATTCAGTAATTTTGAATACATTGGGAACGATCCGGGCATTCATGGTATTTTAGTGGTTGATCAGAAGGGGACTCCATTTTAAGGACCATGGACAATACATATAATTGCGGAATGTTTCTGTCGTCAGCTTTCATTTGGTATTAGTCTAGGGTGGTAATGCATAACTTGCCAGTATCTTCTTTCCAGATGTTCCTTGAACCAAACGCCAGAAATGTAAACAAAATCCTGGTGACATTTTTAATAACTAAATGAAATATATATCCTTGCTCACGGTGTCCTTGTGCTCCAGACATAAGGCGAGATAGAGGTCAAAACGCATATCTGCAATGAATGACATTTTATTCGTGAAGTACTCTCACTCGAAAATGTTATCGCTAATACGACATAAAGGTAACCGCTATCACCTAACTACAAAGAGTGTGGCCACCGAGTGATGGAAGTATTATTGCCCTCCGCACTGATGGCAGCACATGTGAGCAAATATGGCAAAAACAGCGTAAAATGACAATAGACACAGGGCCACAAATACAAAAAGTATTACTGGGCGAACAACTTACCAACACAATTCTGTCACTGTGTAGATGAGAACGGAAAAGATGTCAAAACCACCGAAAGCTGCATGTGCGCAGGATGATCACTGTCTTGTTTGCGCTGATAGCTCCATGAAACAACTTGAACTGGCCTTATGGCCTACGTCATCGGTTCTACAAAAAACTACCAGCCGTCGACCCCACAAGGGCCGGCATTGACACTTACCGGAAACCAGCATTCACAAACACGTTTCTGATCAACGATGCCCTCACCTGCTTCTATAGCAATGCACGAGGTCTTCTCAGCAAGTTAACCTAGCTTCGTATTCGTCATGTCTCCCCGCCTCTAAACATAGTTATGGCCACCGAAACATGGCTGAACACGGAGGTAGCGGATGCTGAGATTGCACTAGCCGGCATGACTTCCATACAAAACGATACGCCTAGCAGAGGAGGGGAACACGCTACTGTATTATCGATCCGACCTGTGTGTTGACGTCATTGAGGCCTCAGAAACGAAAGACGTCGATTTTCTTTGGTGTCGTGTACACCTAAGACGTGGTGATGTGTTTTTACTAGCAACGGTATACCGCCCTCAAATATCCACCTTGGAAATGGAGCAATGCCTAGCTTCCGCGATAAGACGGGTCCTGGTAAGACCACACAGTCACATCCTTTTGTATGGGACTTTAACATGCAAGCAGTCTAAATTCCAGCATCGCACAACGAACAATTTAAGACGGGTTCGCATGTGGTGATCACCGACGTACCTCAGTACAACCGTGTCACCTTGCTCAAACAATTCCGAACGAGTGACACACTATATGTTTTGGACTTTATGCTCGCTAACGAGGAACTAATGGTCGAAACCGTGACCATATATACGCCACTTGGCCTTAGCGATCCCGCAATGTTGCTGTTTCGTTACATCTGTTACTCGGAGTAAATCAGCAGGAAGAACGTGGAAAAATATGTTATCCACCTTATGACATACTACATATTGAATACTACTGAATACTATATTGTGGAGCAAATAGGAATGTAATCCGTACAACTCTTTCTAAATATTTTGGAAAACACCAGAAATATTGTCAGCAGTGAATATAGTGGTCGTTCTCGTGTGACATATAAAATAGCTGACTCACGATATTTCGGGACTCACAAATGTGATATGTCATCGTAAGTGTGCACTGCTTCTCTGAATGGAATGGTGGTAAAATATAAATCTAACAGCATTTTGAACTGCTGCAATGATATTGATGAAACTACTCTTAAGGAGCCGTACTATAATATGCGTGGTTTTAAATGATTCAGCTTGGCGCGCTTACAATGTCTGTCCATATAACCTGACCTGGGGTACTTACACGACTCAAGGAAACAAAGGCGTCGAAGTTGATTCGCAAAGGCAAAATCCACCATCAACATAAATTAGCAGCGAAATTCCGCACAAAAAATTTGATGTATAGACACTTCAACAAGCTCAGCAGATTACGGTGCGGGATCCCGGTGTTACATGCAACAGATGGTCTTGCGCAAACTGCAAAATGTGTTGCCAACGTGCTTCGCCAAAACATTATCCACACTTTCGGGAGTACATCAACATTCTAGCCGCTTTTTACACAGCTTTCATGGCCACCAGTGCTAAACAACGTATCACCCACAGCAGCCTATATGATGAAAACCATAAGCTCGTTGCGTGCTCACACAACACATGGCGTGGACGACATCAAACGGAAGGCATTAAAGACAGCGGGCATAAACCTTGCCGAACCGTTAGCTAGGTACTTTTAACGTTTTCTCGACGAAATGCTGGTTCCCACAATGTGAAACATATATTAGTCACTCCTATTTACAAAAGTGTTAAACGTTCGGAGCCCTCGAACTACCGTCCAATCTTTCTCCTCCCATTTGTATCCAAAGTAATGATACCTATACTTACATAGTCACTTATATGATATTGTGAGTACAACAATATCCTAGTGACACAGCAACACGGATTTTGCCCAAATTCCTTCTGCATAACAAACTTGCTGCTGGTTTAAGAAAGCTGGGCAGAGTCAGCCGGTCAGAGTGGGTAAACGTTAACTACCTGGAAGCCTCTAAAGACTGTGGTAGTTTGGTCCACGGCATTCTTCTTCACAATATTCGAAGCTGTGGAATCAGTTATCCATTACTCGGTTGAATCGCAACTTCCTACCTCAACCTCAGCTGAATGTGAGAGATCACAGCTCTATTTTCAACCCATATGATGTCCAGCGTGGCGTTTTTAACGATCTGTACTGGTGCCTTGCACGTTCCGCTCATTCCTTAACGATCATGGCAGTGTACTTCAGTCGAATTTTTTTATATTTGCAGATGATAGCAACATCTGGCATGATATCAGGACATCGGATGATTACATGGGACTGCAGAGCGATATCAAGTGGGCTTTTGCGTAGCCATCCAACAAGGGTTCTACATTTCAAGGTGACCAAGTTCATAGTCGTAAGCATACTCCATCACTTTATATATGAATATCGGGTGGGGGCTACCGGTTGCAATGTGCATCCAAAGAAAACCACATCGAGGTGCTCGTGCAGGAGGAGCGTGGTTGCTCGAGACAAGCTGAACTGGCATCAAAAAGAGCCAGTCAACATCGTGGACTCATACGGAGGGCTGTCGGTTATTTTGAGCCATCATTCCTTCCGCTAAAGCAGAAAGCCTACGCGAGGCCTTACGTAGAAGATGAGACCCCGGCCTGTCTTCCTTGGCACATGCGTGACGTCAATACACTTAAGGCTACACAACGTCGAGAGACCCAATGCTTTTTATAGGATTGTTTCTTCTAACCGACAAACGCAGACTGTTGTCCCTGAGATTTCGCTATGGTGAATCTCGACGTCAACGAGTATACCTAATAACGGTTTACTTAATATTGAGGGACCCAACTGACCCATGTCTCAATCTGGTTCACCGGAGTCAAAATACCATCCTGAGAGGTCATCAACTCAAACGGGATACACAATAAATTCGACTTAATTTTGACGCAACCATTTCTCCCTCCGTTTTTCCTGTGCCTGGTATGCCCTTCTGACTCACGTCATCCTTGCCCCTACAGTAACGCTGTTTATAAAATCGCACTGATGTTATTTTCCAAATTACCATATTTGGTGTAGTCTATTCTACTTGGAAAATGAAATGACGCAACACTAACCATGTGCATATTGGCCTTCTCCGCATTATGGCGGTGAGGATCCGTGCAGAAATGTCCATAGGATTAAATTAGCTGCAGCCAAACTTAATCAACATACCATGAAACGCGATCACAGCACTCAATCGTTTTCGTGCCGCTGGCCCGGATTCCCTCCCACCTGCACTATTTAAGGATGGAGGTGGGGTTCTGTGCAGGGCACTGACCTCTCTATTCGAACGTACCTGGAACGAAGTGGGAGTGCCGGCTAATTGGAGCGAATCAATTATAGTGGCAATATACAAAAAGGGCAGTCGCACAGACTGTTCTAACCACAGGGGTATTAGCCTAACGCCAGTTGTGACGAAATTACTAGCCTTGATTCTCGGTCGTCGCCTCACTGCAGAACGGGAATCTCGGATTAGGGAAGAGCAGGTTGGTTTTCGCCCAGGACGTTGCTGTATAGACCATATATTTACTTTGTGGCAGATGCTAGAGTAGCGCCACGCATACCGCAGACCGACAATAGCTGTGTTCCTCGATTTCAAGAGTGCGTTCGATTCAGTTGATCGATCGATTCTGTTCGAATTACTTGCGCGAAAAGGTGTTCCCACGAAATATGTGAACATCCTTCGTGATCTATACTCGAACACTACAGGCCGCGTCAGGGTCTATGGTGTTTTATCGGATATCTTTTCGAACACAAGTGGCATTCGTCAGGGTGGTCCGATTTCCCAGTTTTTGTTCCATTTCTCGTGGATTCTATCATGGAGTGTTCCCTTGCGGAATCTCATGATGTAGGCATTGTAGGGCTCCCTGGGAAAAAGGCTAGTTGCTCTAAATTATGCGGCAATATCGTCTTGCTTTTCGACAATGTTGAGGCGGCACAATCAACCCTGAATAGATTATCCAGAGTGGTCCCATTATTTGGTATGCACATCGACCCTTCAAAGTGCTAAGAGTTGCTGCAGGACCACCAGCCACTTGATGAACACTTGACGCTTACTAACAATGAACTAGATGTGGTTGATCAATTCACTTATCATGGCAGCTGCATCAGCAATGATGGGCGCATAGAAACTGACATGAGCTCACGCATTGCAAAGGCCAGAGCTGCCTTCTTGAACCTGCATCATCTTTGGCGATAGATGGGAGTTTCCCTCCGTCTGAAAGGTTGTGTATACAAGGCCACAGTGAGGGCCGTTCTGCTGCATGTTAGTGAGACTTGGCCCCTTCGGTCTGAAGATCTGAGGCGCCTTCAAGTCTTTGATCATCGTTGTTTGCGAAGCATTGCTGGTGTCGTATGGCACCAGCGTGTCCGCAACGATGATGTGCGCAGGCGAATACTAGGTAGTGAAAATCATGCTAGCTACCTAGAACAACAGATAGCACTGAATAATTTGTGTAGGCTCAGGCAATTGCTACGCATGCTTGGTTAGAGCTTACCCTGGAGGGCCTTGTTCAGTTAACCATGTGTAGGATAGCGCAAGGCTCTAGGTGGACAGAAGTTGACTTGGCAGCGGGAAATGGGTGCCGTTGGTCCGTCTCGCCTTGCGGGTTGGAGTCCACGTGACTCCCCTTGTGCTTGGCTCCAGACTTTACAGGACATGACTCGCAACCGACACCATTGTCGCGTCTGCTGCCGTCTCCTCATCGGTGGTCTGTTTGAAGTGTGTTTGGTGCTGAGTTATCTGCGGGGTAATGGCTGGTTATGACGCGTGGTAGTGGAAGCCGCAAGGAAGCTGTCTCGCCGATGCCGCCTTACCTTTGCACGATAGCCAGCTGTTTGTGACATGTTACTAACCTTAGGTGTAGGCGCCTTGACCCTGAATGTTTGCTCAGGGCATTAAGCATTTCAGGTAAGTCCCCCTTTCTTTCCCTATTCTTATTTTTATTTCATAGGTCCTCATGGTTGTATGGCAGCGAAACATCAGTTCAAATGGCTGATGTACAGCTGTTGATGAAGATGATGATCAACATACCACATGGGTCAAACGAAGAAACAAATGAGTGAGCGTTTTCGTTTCATAGTTATTTCTCCCGCACTTATTGAACCCTAACAGCTTTCTATTCTAATTTCGTTTGTATATATCACTCCCACTTCAATCTTTCGTTATGCAGTAGTGCATGTTACTCGGAGGACGCTTGAAATAACGAGCTACTTATTCGATGAAGCTATAAAGTTTGTTAGCAATCATTCTACGTGATCTGTCAGGCAAATGCTTTTTTGCCCGTAATAAACATTGTTCATTGTTCATTGATTATTATCTGTGATCGGTTTTATTCCGGTACGTTTCTTTTATCGCCTGCATTGTAGCTCTGTGTTCAACTGCCAAATATGTATAACAGTTTTTGCATTAAGTTGACTATTTTTTGCTCAACAAGACAAATGATGATGCAATGTTGCTTGCAGGAGCATCACTGCAGTCACACAACAGGTGGAGCACGGTCTAATGATCCGGATTGCTTAATACCGTATTATGTTAGTGTTAATGTATTCAAGGACATTGTTTTTCATGCTTGCTGCCATCAATGTCTCGTTACGAGCGCGATGATTTTTATCGTCAGCTTTAATTGGGCATGGACAAAGTTAGTGACTTCAGATATTGCCTCTATCTAAATAAGCTCTGCGTTAATGTGGTTTCGAATCGCTGAAGTGAAATCCTAGTAGATCGGAAGAAATGTAGTTTTGTAAAAACAGTAACGCCTGGCATTGCTACCGTATTCCATTTTATTAATTAACATAGTCATGTTTGCTTTATCTGCTGATGGCAGTACAAGCTTTTCCACCGTATGTAAGTTTCTGAGTGCCTCATTCTATTGCTTTTGACAGAATCAGGGTGACTTTTTTACGAACCAGCATCGGAACAACTCTTTTTCCGATTGGTTGTTAAGTCTCATTTAACACCAAGTTTGACTTCAATGCGTGTCTAATCTTGCCAGGTAAACATGGTAGTGAACAAAACGTTCGTTATACTTAAGTGCTTTGATTAAATGTACACTTCAGAAACACTGAAGAGGCAGCGATATACGTTTTTGCTTCATCCTGCACTGCTTTCTTGGATGCAATTCTCATTGTGTTCGTTTAACTTGTGTTAATTGTAATCCTGAAACGGCTTCTTGTTTTCTCAACCGGACGGTTGAGCGCGGATTCCGGTGAGGTCTGTAGTTTTGGGCCAAGGGCATTGGTGTAATGTATTCTATTGTCAGGCATAACTTTTTATATTTAGGGAGGAGGTTATGCGCATCTATATTCATCAGTAAGACCACGCTTCTTATATATTGTCATGCGCAGGCGCACTACGTCCGACCAACTCGCACAGAGAATTCCTTACGTTAAGTTACTGGCTACATGCTACAAAACAAATTATTGATTAAGTCACCATGTTTGGTGAAAAAACATTAGTAACAAACTTGCCGATATCAGCGAAAAGGGTCACTAAAGAAGGAAGGCTATCAAAACAGCTATTCCTAGTTTTCACAGGAAATAGGAAGAAATATATCAAAAATCGCTGATATTTTTGGCGTGCTTCCCTTTCTAATAGCTAAAGGAACCGAAAAATGCCGTTAATTATTTCGCACCTCCTCCAGTAAAAATTATTTTAGACACGTAGCACAGAATAGACGCTGAGCTCAAAACTTTTCCTGGCCGTCAACTTTGCATCATTAGCACTAATGGCCCAGCATTTTCGCTAGTTGTCCACTGTCGCGTTTCCACTAAGGAACGTATCACAGGGCATGAAGTTTTTACCTGTAAATAAATAAACAAATATATTGGTAACTTTAATAACAAATTTTTTATATAAAAGTGGCAAAACGTGTGACTCACTAAGGGCAAATTAACTAACATTAGCCATATTTCTCACCGGAATCATATAAAGCGCCACTTAAGTCAGGCTACCGAACCAGCGTTTTAGAGATTCATAACATATAGAACATGCGTTTGCAATTCACGCTGCATAATGTACGTACGACGGCAGTAGGCAATCTAATGCAAGATTTAGCCATTCTGTAGGTTTTAAGAGTAATGTTACATATTATTTAATACAGTTATACAGTTAAATTCAAAAATAATCTACCTACACGCTCTCTTCAAAACAAGGATGGAAAATTTTACCTTCTAACATTTTGCGTTGTTATCCAATAATTTAACCAGAACAGAAAACATAAAATGGTAAGTTAATTTTTGACTGTGGTGAACATATTCCTCGGTGGATTACCAATAATCCATGTGTTCACGAAGGCATGCGAAATCGTCTTCAGTGAGTTATAGTTAATCCAATATTTAGAAAATATATCTACTTTACAAACCTACTAGATGTTGCTGATTTATGAGGTAGTAAATGACGATTTGTTTTGTTTTACTCACACTGGTTTTTATTGCAAGGTTCAATATAAATTACCCCAAGGCACTTATGGAGACATACTAATGTTTTAGTGAAAACGATTCCGTATGGAGCCGATATTTCAACATTGTCAATACACTTTAAATTGCATCATAATGGTACTGATTATTGGTATTGATGCGAAGGTCACAATTTACCACGACATGCATTTCCGGTAAAGTCAAGATATCGTCAAAAGTAGCTGCATGAACAAAATAATGTGAGTATAACTACATTATGTATGATTAAAAGTAACCATTTGCACAAAATATTTTGAAGCAACAGTAGTTTTCGTTTGATGGAGGTATATATAAAGCAGTTATTAATTTTGTTCAGTTGAAGAAGTGACATAAATTACATAACAAGCAGCTATGTTGAAACGTAACACATAAACTCTTTAACAAACATATGCAAGTTAATCATCATGTACCATTTTAGTTAGAATAAATTGTTAAACTCCGTCTCGCTTTAAAATTATTATATTAAAAGAAACCTTAAAATGTCAAACCCTATTATTCGTTTTACTTCACTAGAGATTGATGTGGAACATTTTAGGTATAGGGCCATCAGTTTACCCCTCGGTCTTCGATGCAGTTAAATGACTGAGACCTTCGTTTGCTTAACATGTATTTCCGCTCTAATTGTTGTTGAACGCGATCTACTCATTGGCGAATAAACATCAGGTGGCCATAATATCAGTGATAGAGATCCAATGAAACATTGACAGGAAAATATTTTGCTATGACCGTGAGGGTTTGTGCATTCGTTTTATATAAATTGGACGATGATTTCTTTAATGACAAATCAATTTTGAATCATAAACAATAGAAAACTCTAGACATAGATGGAAATGATGGCATATGTTGAAACATAATTAAAGATTACAGTAGTTATATCCATCTTATTATGTTCGTAGTTATAGTTATATTCGAGTGTTTGTTGAAGTTATATGTAAAATTAGTTGGAGACTCACCTAAAATAATGAAACTAGAAACCACGGAAAGTAAACATCATTTGATTTGTGCAATCATTTATTAGGCACCGGAACTGCTAGCTTCGTTTATACTACCCGTAGGCAATATTGTTTCATTTGAAACCAAAACCGACCCCATGTTCTAACGCGCACAAATTGGTGGCATAATCACTCATTGAAGCTCTCGTTTGCTTAAGAAAGTTACCTGAACTAACTTAAAGATGCAATCGTACAAATAAACTGAAAGCTGCATGCAGCTATATGTATGTTTATTCAGGTAAATAAAACTCGAAGAAGCGTTTGTTGTGGGATTACTTAAATTTTAGCTAAAGCTGTTCATCCACATAGCCACACATATCTTTTAGTTTTCAGAAATCAAAGCTGTTAGGTAATAATAGGCTTACATTCCTTCTGATGCCATAAACTATTGTTTTGACACTGATCATTTGGTACAACAGGAATCGTGCTGTTTCAATGGTGATATTAACGGCTGGAATATTAGTATTTGTGTTTTAAGTAGTCACCTTTTGGTAGTTGAGACGAAACCCTTTTTTTGGAAACACCTCTGATTATGCATACTTATTTAGTTAGTCGAGGGATTTTTCCCATATGAATGCAGCGATAATGAAACTTCGATCGATTTAATTAAAGAGTCTGAAAATAAATACTGTTACCTTATCAAAACACCTGTGTGTGATTGGTAGTTTCTTCTACCAATGGCGACATTTCCTCAGGAATAATTTAGATCGAATGTTCGCTCTAAAGTTTGGATTATTCCGTACAAAACTTTATTGCAGAATTCGCAATTTAACCTATGTTTCATTTTTGGTGTAGGAAGTCGAAAGAGGACTTTTGTGGAGCAGGTTGAAAAAATCAAGATTTGTGCCTCAAATATTAAATTCCAATTAGTTCGTGGTAGAATTTTTTCAAGATTTTCCATACCAGCTTCGAGTGTGTTTTTCTAACCAGATATTTCGCAACAGACATCTGGATGTGCCCCAAAACGATTATTTTACTCGTATAGTATGCAACAGGAAATAAAACTGCGCTACTACGTTTTTCAAATATGATGATGTAAATTATGTAGAGCCGAATCAGTAAACGACCGCGCACGCTCGCTTGAATGACCACACTGGTGAGTAAGTGTAGCTAAGTGCGATATTTACCTGAAGTCACAACCTGGATATGATAATATATATATACATATATATATATTTAGCAAACCTAATAGTAGATCCCGGATCCAAATGGTTTTCAACCTATTAAACTTCTTAGTAAGATACCTGGACGAACGCAGCGTCTGTCCAGAAACATAATTAACACCCTATAGCCAGAATCGATCAATTCTGAAGCGTAGTTCAGGTACTGACTTTGGCAGATGGTGCACGATCGTGGGCTTGAACCATTCTATTTCTGAAAGCGAAAATATGTAACGTTTGGCAAAATAAATAGCTAAAATTATGGCTGCACTCTAGCTTTTTCCATTTTAACGCAAGTTAAATCTTAATAATTTTCTAAAGAAATATCTGTAGTAAAACAAAGTGATGTTGCCGGTTTAAAAATTGTTTAATGAGTGATGTTTCGTACAAAATTGTGGATATATAAGCACAAATTTGCTTAATATAAAACGATGTATTATGATGAATAATGCCCATATATATAGAAATATGTTAATTATACTGGCTGCAATACGGCTTATACCAAAGATTTATTTACTGTGCATCTGATCACAGAGTGCATATTCTAGTGAAATTCAACTTGTATACAGGTGCTGAAATGTACATGCATAAAACGAAAACATATTATGTATCTGTTTGCTGTTCATTATAATTATATAACGTAAATTATATTGTGTACGTAGTTATGTTGCTATTAATCATATACATATTAGGTGACGGCAGAAAAGCCATATAAGACAATATGCACGACAAAACTGGTGCTTGAACTCTGATGTATTGCTGCCGTTTCCAGTTTCATCATTGCAGATAAGACTATGCATTATATTTTATGATGTACGTACTGTCTTTCTTCTTACTAGCTGCGGCTTATATAAGAATTTCCGGGCGTCTTTGGTTGCAGGAATAAATCGGTAAGATTAAATAAGCACAGATGCTCAGCGTTCGCTCAAAAATGCGGGCGAGTATTGTGCTTGCACGTCCAATGCACGTCATCTGTCTCTTAATGCAAAAAAGGGCCATGAGATACTTTATTCGCTAAATAAATTGGCAAGGTAGGCAAAGCTTATTAAACAGTATCTCAAGCTGTTTATTGTAGGCGATGGAATACTCTTTGCTGCACCAGTGAAGTACCTATGTGTGGTACTGAACTACTTTTTATCAAGCACTATTCATTTACGGTGAACTTTCACAATAGTCCGCAGTTTGTCTTTCAACATTTTTCGCCTAACAGCACGGAATGTTATTATTGTGTTAACCTGTCAAATTTTCCGTTTCTGTGCATTTCCCTACTAGTTGTGCTGCTTCTCTCTGATTTTAATTTTATTATAACGTCTCAAATGCAACTATTCCGATGTAACGACTTTCCCACGCCCGCTTTTGACAGCGCAAGTCATTCTAAATGCAAAATTTATTCTTAGAAATGTGCTGCTAAGATACTGGCTGCTATTAGTCGTCCGTTTTACGAAGCTTTATCGAAATGTCTGTCAAATTCTTCTACTAGGCAGATGAACAAGCTAATTTATGTTCGCAAATAGCTTACCAGTTATCAGTTATCCTGTATCCTTAGCTTTATAAGTGACTTTAAATCAATTTTTCTAGACATAAGCAGCGGATTCAAATTATGATGCCGCTTCATTTAACATAATTTTGGTGCCTTTCAATAATTGTTTACATACATGTAAATTTCTGAGCTCTGTGTTTGTTAGATGTATATTTACACGTCAAATCTGTATAACGCTGTTTTTGACTTGAATTGAGTTGTACACTATTGACCAACTTGGCATATATCCATGACCTGCTGCAGAACGGTGGACCAACCCCGCCCACCCACGGCATGTTGAGCAGAATCGTATGAGTTCCCTTGTTTAAAGCCTAACTTATGTCGATGTAAATGCATTCGACGGACTTTGGTTCAGCACTTCTGATCATCCATACGTTGTCAGTAACGTATTAGAAATGCACGAATGACCTTACATGTGCTTACATTGATAAATCAACTTTTTGCCTGATTGGGTAAATCCTAATCGTATAGGCTATAAAAAACAGCGGAATAATCCCCAATGAATATTAGGAGAAAATTCAGCTAAGCTGAAGTAGCTAATAAACTTTGACCAAATTAACGCCGCTTTTCCAAATGCAACTTAACTTCACATCGATTCATTGAAAGTATTACTTTTGCGGAGCTTAATGTGATTTTTGCATTACGGCATTCGGTAAGTTCAACGAAGACATAAATTCCAATCTGTAACTTCACATAAAACAGACTTATTTGTTACGGCATGGATAATTTTGTTCGGAGATTTCCAAAGCAACTAAAGGTATCCTATGATTTCTCCCAAGTGCGAGAATTGGCAGCTGATTTTGACCTCCTCTGTTTAATTTCTAATAAATTATATGCACGCTGTTGTTAGAAGACACTGGTTCTTCTACAACTTAACTTGCATCTATACTTATACAATAATTTATATACGTACTAGATTTACAAAAGCAAAGTCAAGTTCTAAACTAAAATGCTACTATAGTAAATTTATGGAGGCCGACAGTTTGACAACATTTAGATATACTCATATATTTGTTATAATAACGTAGTCATTACCGAAAGCTTCCATTAGAACGGAACGGCAACTTGTTTATTAAATTAATCCGTCTAAAGTATAAAATCCTGCGACTAGGTTAAATTTTTTCTTAATGTGTCAAGAATTAAGGTACTGAATAATATTTGATATCTCTTACATACTTACCAGTTTTATTCAGCATTAGTTGCGTTTGAATGTTGAGTATAAGTTCTTTTAAAAGCCATTGGTTAGAAAGCTTATACAAGGCTATATAAAGTAATAATCCACTTTATTAGGTAATACATTTAAAAGAGATTAATTTATTAATCCACTAACACTTAACCATACATTGACTACACACGCTGTTGGACATAATAAAACGTGAGCATTGTATTCCCGGATTTAAATCATGTCATCACATCAAACAAGTCGTTAATTAGTTTACTATATATTTGCATTATATGCAAACAGTTTACTTATTTGCTAAAAGTGCTGACATTTTTCAATTTAGGTTGAAGTGGGATTTTTTTGCGAGCAGAGAGCAAATGCATTTTCACCACATTTATTCCATAACCATAATGTAGGTTATTAGCTTTAGCAAGTATGATCCTAGTTTTCAACTAACAGCATTGGAGCGGCAACACATTAATAAGGAAAATCTTATATATTTTGATGTCCAAATATCCAACGGGACTTTCATTAGTGCTCGTCGCGATTGATGCATTTTGCGAAGATGATAAACAATCATATCCGCGTAATTATTGTGCAATTTTTTAAGGTACCGCCTATTAGGTTTCTTTCAAAAACAAAAAGGTTGTGGTTAATGAAAGGAGGACACTAATTCAGGATCAATCGGAACAAAAATATGTTTCTTAGTGCTGAAATGTTTCAATCCGATATCAAAATATGTGCAAAAGTCTTGCTAGTTTAAATTTTACTTACCTTGTCAACATTATCAACGCTTTCATGTCCATAGCTCATGTGGTTGGCAGTTAGCTTTGTATTTATGTTTTAAGTTGCATCAACCGATTAGCTGGACAAAATGTCACAGATATTGGTATTCCTAATAAGTGTGGTCCAAAGGTTCTCAGAAGTTATTAATATTTGGTTGATTTACTTTAAGGTATATGTTACACAGATAAATTTTGTAATATGCCAGCAACATCGTTATTTGTAAGTGTGAAAATTTAATGCAAACCTATGTGAAGTAAACTACATTTATTAAATAAATATTCGAAAAAGGTCAAATGTTTTGGAGTGAGCTACTTGGCTGATATTTATCACTAATGTTTAAGAAAGTGAATTTCCATTTACATAAAAGAGAACCATAAAAGCTTTATTTGCAATGAGTTAGACTAATCGTACTTGTGTGGAAATCACATACGAAAACGTATCCTTTTCAGATGTAAAACCAAGTACATCTGTCAACAACAGTTCAGAAGTAGCGGATATTCATCAATTTGGTACTATATTGTCAAAATAAAAAAATCCAATCCAAACTTACCCCTGCGTTAGCTGAAGTCGTGCACATTGCAACTGAACCCCCACTGGCCAAATGTACTGTAAATTTGTTCTCAGGTTTGGATGAAGACGTTTCCGGTTACCATCTTTTCTCTCAATAACATTAATATTTATATTTGATTTATTGGCACAGAAGCAAGTCTGCCAGAGAAGGAACACATATAGCATTCAGAGATTACTGACCGAAACCTAGAGACCAAGAGAGCAGTTTAACAAACGCGCTACAGCATCAGCAAGCAAAAGCGGAGGCATTTTTCACATTTTCCAATTCAATGAGTATACTTTTCTTGTCTGCGTATTTCCATAATTGCCACGACTTTCCCGCTAAATAGGTTGCTATGAATGTGGAATTGGTATGCATATATTTATTATAATTTAAAGACCTATATAAGACTATATAACTGAAGTCTCGTTGCTCAGATGGCAGTTGAACTTTTCGCTGATGTTTGCAATTTGGTTGCACTCGTTTCGTAAACAAATGTGGTGACATCATCAGCGTGTGGTTGAGTGGTGTGCAGTAGCGTAGACTAGAGTAGGGGAGCCTCGGTGCGAGTGCACTGAGCGTGGTGTGCGTGCGTTTTTATACCGTCTTGGTTGCACTTGGTGACGATCAATCTTATTGGTTAGTTTTTCTAGCCGCCTTTATCCTGACTGATGGGCAGATGACCTTTGACCTAAACTACTTGTGTTGCGTGGCCTTTGTGTGCTTGCGCTTGTGAGCGCATACGTCATCAGTTCTGGTTGGCCAGCCACACATTTCACCGGATTCACTCATGCGAGATGACCGTTTTCGAAAGAAGTGTTGGTTTATTGCGGGAAGGGCTAATATCTGTATTAGCGGGAAAGAACGGGCGCTGGTACTCCAAGGTTTTGTACCAGGTAATGCAGAACCGGAGGAATCAATAATTGCATTGCAGGGGAGGTATTTTGTCGAAAGTCAAGATGTGGTGGTAAATGTTTTATGGTCCAATATGGGTAACATTTACGGAAGCGTGAAAAGGGGTGGGGTATGTTAAAGTGGTATTGCAGTGTGAATGATTATTGAAAGGTTTACTGAATACAGTAAGCGGAAGAAATTAGGTAATAATTAATTCCTCTGCGTTTTAGGCGTCATTTACAGTTTACGTATATTTTTAACCTTCAGGATATGTACTAGGAATTAAGCAGGTAGGCAAACGCGAAGTGAATGCATTGCAATGTATATATATGTATATACATCCACACGTACCCATACATATATAATTATACATATCAACTGCGTATGTGTGAATATGCATAAGCATAGACATATATAGGTGTATATATATATACAGGCATATATATGTATATATGCTTATTTATATATATATGTAACTATATACTTATACGGAGGTACGCATATATAGGTAGAAATTCGTCACATCTATACCATTCAACTACCCTTACTACACTTCTGTAATCAGTACTCAGACCAAACTGTTTATAATGCTATAAGATAATTGACGGTTTAAGTTTGGTAAGTTCGTCAATTGGTGAGGGGGCTAACCTGTCCTCTGCACGGCAATAACGTGTAAGTCAGTGGATAGTGAGCGGCACTATATCACATCTAGTAACTTATTCACGATGATCGTTGCCGTACCCTGTAGCTCAGTGGTCTCAACTACGGACTATCAACTGTCGAGATGCGGGTTCGTGCCCTACCAAACGTCTGATGGAACGCGCACTGCTGATGATTCCCGAATGAAAGAAACGCGCGTGCATTTTCGGGCGTGTGGCTGCTGTCTGAGTGAGTCTAGATGTGAGGAATTTCTACATATACCATTCAACTCCCCCTACTACTCTTCTGTATGCATATATGTGGAGGATTATGTAGATATATGAACAATATCTGCAATATGACTGTTAAGGAAATATCCACATATCCATATATTTGTTAAGTTGGATATGCTTTTATACACACACACTTACTCGTATTTATATGCATAATGGAAATATATATGCAGCTTTATTTACATAAGATATATATATATATATGTTGCACCCATGTACATGTTTCTCTGTACGGATATATATATATTGTTACATAGGAATGTATAGGTATGCGTGATAGTCGTACGGATTATGTGCTTGTAGTAAGATAAATCACACACAATATAAATTTATAAATTAAATTATAAATGAATACATTGGTCTCCGTGGACATGATTAATCCGATTATATATGCATGCATGTGTTTACAAGGGGATGTGTAATTATAAATATTTTGGAGTATGTATACATTGGTACATATGTAAAGCGATACTTACACATAGGGATATGTTGCTGGAGGCGCTACGCTGAGGTGCATTTAGTATGCATGTGTTCTGTTCATCGTAGTTGGTGTAATTCCACCGCCAGTTTACGTACGGTTATTGTGTGTAGATTGTTAACCTGTTATCCGTCGGAATAAATGTTATGTATAATTTGATGTTGGATTGAAGTAATTATGCTTACTTTGTTATATTTCCGACGTCATATGCGGTGTGAAGTTGGAGTAATATGGGCAAGGCGTGAAAGGCTGGACAAGTAAACATCGCTGCTTAATTTCGTAAATGGTGATATGGTAATTGTTACGCGCTGCGTATGCCGGTTGATAACATAGGTGCACTTATATGCAGCGATACATAGTCAAAGCGGCTTTTAATTTACATAGTTCGGCTATTTATGTCCGTGTAAATTGCCTTTTCTCGTTGCTAACATGGTATGACTCATGCGGGTACAAACGCTCGGAACCACTGTTAATTAGGGAAATGTTTCATGGTTACATTCTCTGGAAAACATATCGACATTGTTCCTATTGGTGTAGCTGTTCGCCAGTTATTACGTAAACTGTACTGAAACAAGGATAAGTAAAACTGTACGTGAAGTAATCGCGGCATTGTCGCTCAATCCCATTCAAAGTGATCACGCGTATGCCGTGAACGACTGGAAAGCGTCACGTAGGCATAGCGGTTCAATGAGTGATGGGGTATAGGTTCTTTCGTAAGGATGTAGGCGTGAACCCATATGATTACCGATGACATGTGACATTGTACCTCGGATTGTAGCACAGCAACCCCGGACGAACTACTGGGTTTTTAACATTGGGCTGCATAACCGAGGAACTTGCCTATGATACGCCTCAAGTGTTATGAATTCAAATGACAGTAACTGAATAGGAAGGGTAGGCGGAATGGTGACTACGCATGATACAGCGTAACGGAGGATAAGGTGATCGACGTTCACACCAATTGTAATATCTGGGTCATTGAGGGGAGCGCTTCTGGGGGTGCACTCTACCCGCAAAGAATGGTGGGCTCTTAAAAGAGCCGTTTTCGCGTCCCCTTGATGTAAGCCCTAAGGAAGGCTCACGTAGCTTTCCCTTGTTTGGTTCATGGAAGTGGAAGGAGCACCTGGACATAGTGATGGTGTGCTGCCTTATGGTTTATGAATACAAATATATGTGTATGTATGCACGCTTACCGTTGCGTAGCTGCATTCTCTACATAATCCGTGCGTTCTGCAGGGCGGATCGCGGTCACTGCAGGGGATGATACATGTGGGTGCGTTGCGGACTATCGGCGGAGAAGTGTAAGGAAGCTAAGGTAACGTAAGTGTGAGAGCAGCTGGATGTAGGAAAGGCGGTTTACACATGGCTGAAGGTCCTCACATATCAACAGGGGACAGATGACGCATGTTACGGATGTGCGGATGTACATGTAACATGGGGAGGCTGTGAAATAAACAGTAAACAAAGAACGTTCAAGCACGTACCAGATGGTCATGGAGGCGGAGTAAATAGGCGCATCCGTTAATAGTGAGGATCTCAGTCTGAGGCAAGACGATGTGTAAGGCTGGAGGTGGGCAGGCTGCGAACGGACAGATTGGTGCAATGCAGTCGGTATTTCGCGGCTTCATATAAATGTGCCCATCAACAAACAGACCTCCGACTCCTGATCAGCAGTTAATAGTCGGATACTGGGATACAACAACGGCTGACCAATCTGAAAACTATGTGTATGCTTCAAGTTAAAGTTGCAAAGCTCATACAGCTGCCCTTAGAAACTTCATGAAAAACGCGCAGGGCAGCGACAATCACAAAATTTGTGAAAGCAAGGATTTAGTTTTCCAACATATATATATATGTAACATACCGATTCCCCACTGCTCCTTCGCGTGTAGAATATACGCACCGAAATTGCACATACCGGTACGAAAAGCCTCCGGAGAACTTATTACCACTTTTCTTCAAATTCTTCGTCGCAGTATATGTAAGTTATTTAAAAAAACTTCCGGCATTCGCAAATTAAAAGTTGTTTACCGCTTCCTACGCTCCATGCCAGCTTTTATAACGATCATTTAAACCAGCTCAAACATAAACAATTATCAACTTTAGCAAATGCTATTTACCGTAGATACTTGCGTCTTAGGCGTCTTATCAATATCTCAGTCATATCTCCTTATGCAAGCATTACCATTTAGCTTGACATACCGGAACGTATTGTCTCTCCAGGCCCATTTTCCATGTCAAAAATTAGCCGCTCCCCGTACAATGCGTCTAATTCGATTTGTCTATTGATTGAATTCGTTGTGGAGTACCGGGCTTACAATTACTCCCTGACGTGTTTTGTACTTCCATGTGCTAGGATCTTTATATTCACCAGCTCGAAATGGTGGCCATCTTGATCTCCGTGCGCAGCAACCAATAAGTGCGGATCATGTCTTCTGACGGCCGCCTTGTGTTCGGTGATTCGCGTACAAAGCTTCCTTCCAGTTTGTCTGACGTAGCTGATAGATGACATTGCACTGGTCGGCTTGATTGACATTTTCTAGTTCTTGAGATCAATTTCCTTTGGGTGGCAATTGGTTTGTGAGTCACAGAAATCCTATGTGGCTGCAACAATCTTCATGTTAGTTCGAAAACGTTCTTGATGTAAGGGAGCACTATTGATTTGTTTGCTTGCTCAAGTGACTGCTGCCGCAGCTGCTGTTGATGAGACGTCCATTTCTTTCGGCTTCCTCTGATGAAATTTCTCGGATAACCGCTGTTACTAAACACTTGATATAAATGCTTATCTTCCTGGTTCCGCAATTCGGCTGTGCTACAGTGCGTTTCCGCCCTTTTGAAAAGGTTTTGAATGCAGCTGTTCTTGTGATTCACCGGTTGGTTGCTGTGGTAGATTAGTATCTGGTCTGTATGCGTTTTCTTCTGATATACACACGTTTGCAGTGATTTGTCGGGATTCCTTGTGACTACCTACTCCATGACAAGTTGTTATCCTTCACTAATCCAAACGTAAATTTGATATCCTCGAAGGTGTTGTTGAGCAACGCGTGCATGGCTTGTACTCCGTTCCGTTTCACAATGACAAATGTATCGTCCACGTATCGTATCCATAGTTTTGGGCTGATAGATATCAGTGGGTTGCGCTCTAATTTCTGCAATACAAATTCTACAAGGAGCCTCGAAATTGAGGATCCCATGAGAGTTCCTCTCAGTTGCTGGTATACATGTCCATCAAATCGGAAATAAGTGTTCATGCAGAGGTTCAGGAATTCCCGAAATCTTTCAGGTCGTATGGCTGTTGTTGGGCATAGTTGCTTCACAAGTAGTTCCATCATGGTTTCTTTACCAATTCGTGACCGATTGATGTGAAGAGCGTGATGACATCATTTGAAAGCATTATTTCGTCATCTTCTATTCTAACAATCTTCTGTTTGTGGATTAATCATTTAGCATTATTGATGTTACGTTCGGATCCAGCAACCAACTAAAGTTTTGGATGAAAAGACTAATAAGGTCACTCGGATTGCTCACATCTTTTGGACCGCTTTCTGAACAATGAAGAGTTAGCCACAAGCCAACGTATATTCCAAGAGGTCCACCTACTCATTACATTGCTACTTTCTTTTATTATTTTTTATATTTTGACTATTCTAACTAAGGTATTGTGACGGTGACATTTTCTTAATTTTCTAAGTTGCTGTGTATGATGTGTGCTAATATTTGGCAGGCTAATCTCAAGAAATGTTCCGCTGTTACAGACAGTTAAAGAAGTATTAAATCATATTGTTGACGCACCTGAAAGTTAGATAAAAGTGTTTACTGATTATACTTTCTAGAGCAATTAAAATACAACCGCATCAGGACAGGCAAAATTGGCATTTTTTTCCAAAGTAACGATTATCCCTATTACTTAAAATGGCACCCAAATTATCAAACTCCGAAGCCTGCAGTTCAGCACTGAATAACCGCTTCTATTAGTCGTCACAATCGATGGCACCAAGCATGCCGGCTATGACGGATCCACGCAATAATTCTCAATTCCTAACCGGTTATCACCATACCTTCTGTGACTGCACTGTTCAACCGGTAAGTTTCCGAAGGTGTATTATGGTACAGTTGGAAGTGCCTAGTAGTTAACCGATTCTAAAAAGAAGTGGCTGCAGGAACTGAAATAATCACGTTTTTTTGTCTGCCAAGTTTCGGAGTAGGGTTGCTGAAGAGATCATGTATAAAGTATACTGCTGGTGATCCAATCAAATAATTAACAGATAAACAGCCCGGACTTATTCGATTCACTGATGCATTACCAATCTGCGTGTGAACAGGCATGGACGGTTGCAGACTATGTACCAGCTGAAGTATTTTTACGTACACTAATTTTAGTTCAACGAAGCAATCTATATGGTAAAACATGTGCCACTTTTCCAAAGTATGAGTGTGCTGTGTCAGTGGATCATTGCACCAGTGGATCCATGAATTTTTCTATGGACAAAATTGCGGTATACAAACCTACAACTATCTAACTGATGCTATCACCCAAATGATGGCGTACACCAACACACGCAATCCAACTCAGCGAAAATCCTTAGCGCCTTTGGTCACCATGCGTCCAGTTAGCGATCAACCCATCCAAGTTGGTATTTATGAAAATAAGGAGAGGGTGGCTGACAAGTTTAAATCATTGACGGTAAAATGCAATACCCTACAACTTCGTTGGAAAACCTATGTAAAATACTTGCTCCTGTTTGTAGTTCGTTGGAAACTTGAACCGGCTACACCGAAACGGGCTTTGCATAGACCACCACTTACCACATAATTTTTAAACATAAGACCATTACGACACATTTGCTTACCGTTCGATTACTCAAAACAAGGCGCAGAAGATTGAACATGTCCAAAGAGTTACAATTCTACTCGTTTATCGTTTGGGAGGATTTTCTTAAGTAGACCGTTGCGAGAAACTAAGCTTGTAGGCCTTATGCAATCGTCGACTGCGAGTCGGTCGCATCGCAACAAATAGCGCACTAAAACTCAGTTATAAACAACGGTGAGGCTACTTTTACACTCGTAAACCTAATGCAGCAAAGTAAACACGGGTACAAGCTTATGTTGCCAATTCTATAGTGGGATACTCAACTGCTGTCATGCGAACGGAGAACGGTACATATTTAGAACGGTCTGTCATGACAAGCCATGAAGGCATGTGCCAAGCTCATTGATGTAGGTTGGTGTAAGTGTTGCAACGGTTGTCATGATACGAGAGTAAATGTTCATGGGCTATACCTTGTATTTTATATGGTTTGGGCAATGGAACTGTGCATGTAAACACACACAAACTTATAAGGAGAGCAACATAAATTGGAATAGTGTTCTATGAATGGCAAGAACAAAATGGTTCAACACTTCGCCAATTTTCCAAACGAATGCATTACATCGACAAAATATTCTCGCAGATTTTCAAACCTGTATTGTTACTGTGCTACAGAAGATAGTGATAGATTAATTTGTGATTATTCATAACCATATAGGTTACAATTAGGTCGCCACATAGGCGCCAAAAGCGTCCACCCTAAAAGCTTAGATTCCTCAACCTGTTGACATGGAGAGTAAAACAACGTTTTGAGGTACCTGGTGGCTGTTCAAAGTAAAGTCTCGAGCGCTGCGAATTCCGTGACATTTTAAGTAGTGACAACAATAATATCCACAGCATGATTTACTAAAGCTAACTATAATAACTCGTTTCTTTTATTACATAAAACTGCATTGTAATTTACTTGCCATGAACATAGTTTTCATCCTGCAGGGTGCGAATCAAATGTAGCATTTCAAAAGCCCAAAAAGAGGTTTTATGTATGTCACCACATTTGGCCTTCTAATTGAATTTGCTGTAAAAATACTTAAAATAGCTTTTATATTTCTTGTGGAATCGCATTTGAAGAAGCCAGCGCAATCTAACTGAATGGTCATAGATGACCTGGCTCAAAGTTCTAAGTAGCATTAACGATAAATAGAAACGCTTTTATTAAACAGATGTACGTGTCCATTGTTAGTATATATTAACCCGGTTTAAAACAATTGGGTTGCAGGTAAACCGCTGCCACAAGCGTTTAAAAAAAGTTTATTTTTCAACGAAAAACCAAGTGAATAGTTATGATACATTACTATAATTACACAATGTTCATTTTAGCGAAGCGAATTGTCCACGAACATAAACGTAAAGCCCGCTTCAAACACAACATTTGCTTAGTTTATTTTTAGAAAGTCCATACTATTCCTAGCATGAGTGATATCGGTTAACAGGTCGTTTACATGCTCCTAGTACACTGCAAATCTGGTGTCTACGCCACTGAAACGTATGTCAGATTTACAGGAATATTCACCTGATAGTGTCCAAAGGAACACAAATTCACTCAACAACATGTCCTCAGGTCCTGTGTGAAATTTTTCGTGCAATCGCACGTTCGATTTAACTCCCTAATGCGGCGTTAAACTAGAAGCAACCAAGTAGACGACCATGATTACGGTACAACTGGCGCTTGTAGTAAGGTTTAAAAGTTGCCCTTATTATGTCGCAATATTCAGGCTTGACTTCCGATCAGGGACTACTTGCAAATGCGCGAAAGTATGCATGTTGCTTAATTGAAAACTGATTACATATCTTGTTAGATAGCCAGGGACATAATTAATTTGTCTGTCATGTTACGTAAATCTGAATTTCATGGATGAGCCTATCATTCCCTATGGGCAGCTGGAAATCTCTGATAGGAAGCATAACATGTTAATTCACAAATTGACGTTTAATCTACCCTGGATGGCGCAATTTGCAGGTGATGTGTTACTATCATTATGCGTGCGCAAAAGCGCGTTCTTTGTGATGGCTAATCCGCTGATATTAGAATAAATCGACGAGCCATCTATGATAAAGAACGCATTAACGGATCACCTTGGCACAAAAAGCTATTGGATGTATGAGTAATCATCCAAAGCCAATTTCTCAGAAATCCGACCATGCGCCAATGTTTTTTGAGTGACAAGGAATTTGTGATAATCCAAAATCTGTGATAATTCCTTAGAGGATGAAGGGCATCAGGTAGTGAAGACTTTCCTTCCGATGTCTAAAGCTACATTTGGGTTATGTTAACAAGGTTTGTAAAGCGTTATTTTCATAATGCACTTAATTATTTTTAAATGACCGCAAATGCTATGTATACTTGTTGGCTAAGCGTATGTCGTAGAAGTATCGGTGGAGTCTCCTTAGGTAAAGTTAGAAATTCAACGATGCCAATTTGTTAATAATAGGTTCTAAATGCGCTAAAGTAGCAGTACACCGGGGTTATTCTGAGCCCACCTGGAAGTTTTTATGTCTCGGTATAGTTAAGTATATTTTGTTTATCTAGTGTGCATACGTGCGAGCCCCAACATTGCTAATAGAAATACCACCGAAGGGAGAGAAATTTGTTATCTTACAGTTGTTGATTTCGTTTTATCCGTATATACTCAAAAACGTTGCAACTACTTGCGCGCTTATAGGCGCTTTGTAAAATGGTCTACCAAAATGTTCGCTGCCTGATATAGAAAGAAGCCAGCCATCCGATTCTAGTGTTATCACTTTTCAACATAATGTCATTAAGTTTCTTTAATATTGTCCAACGATGTTTGCGCGTTGTTAACCTTCGTGGAAGAAGATAAATCAGTGTCCATACAAACACATCTCCACAGCAATTATCAAGGCACATGGTCTGCAAAGTTTTGACAACAGTGGTGTGGATTTCATTTAAGGAAGAGATAAACGCTGATGTGATAAGCTCTGATGAATACGAGGTGTGTGACAGCAACTCAAATACACATTCGGCCAATTGGGACACCTCCTCTTCAGAAGTGTAAACAGATGCATTGAAATACAAAAGAAGACCAACTGCTGCAATATTCCAACTTGGTTTTTTGTGAGCTACTTGTCTTATTTACCGTACATCTCATTCTTAAAACGCTCCTGTTATGGTATGAACCATCAGCAAGGTTTCAATCATCGTTCGACCTTTACCTTCCCCGGAAATAGACGCTATCGCCCTTCCTGCTGACGTCACCTAACGGAGGTTATTTGAGGCCTAAAATCACGGCACTACAAATGTTTACCTCGAACAGCTGACTATGATACAAAGTGCCGAACCAAATAAGTAATCCTGTGTAACAAATATTCTGAATTATTTGTAAGTGTTGCCCTGAAGCGGGCAAATTTTGTCTAGAGTACTTTGGCCCGTTAAATTTCACAGTACATCAAAACATGCTTGGTACCGAAATTGCTGCCGGCTCGCTCTTCTTCAACATGTTATTTTAAACAGTGAGCATTGATCCAAAGTCGATGCTCTAGTTTCAGCTAAATGAATATGAATAATCGTTTCTCATTAAATAATATTTAATGAATCGCTTTTACTTGATCTTCAAATTTGAGAAACGTGAATGGCTACATCGTAGCTCAAATTCAAAGTTCATACTAGCAACCATTATATTTGCAACTCAATTCTAACCTTGTAATAATGGCAGTTAGCACCAAATGTCTAAAATATTTAAGCTTGGTTTTATTTGTTGCTGCAGGTATTTAAGCGAAGCTTGACAATCAAGTTTGACGATTTTACAAAGTGTGCAACTGTTATCTGTTTAAGAATCATTACCTACAAGCAAACAACGTGTTAAACTTTTGACTCGCCTCTGATACATCCAAATATTGATTATTTGTAAATACCTAAACTCCTTGCAGTTCATTTGTAAAGGAAGTCATTGTTCTGAAAGCCAGCCCCCTCCTCTACACATTCATAAATGCAAGATAGTGGAGGATGAGTTGTGCAATATCGCACTTATGTACAAGTCAAGGCGGTCCGCTGCCGTCGCCCACGGCTCAGTGACATAAGTCGCTGACCCGTAAGAGTGAGGTCTTGGGTTTGCATAAGGTATGATTTGGAGGGTGCACGCCACTGACGATCCCCAATAGGACGTAAATGCCCTCTAGCGCTTTTCTGGATGTGTGATGGCTGTCCGCTTGTGTCTAACTGTGACAAACCTACACAAAAACCTAATAAATACACATACCTGTTACGAATAAATGTTCATTTATGCTTTAGCAATAAAAATCACTTGGTCAATCCATGTAACTTTACACGAACACATATAGAGCTTTAAATATGGTGCTCTTGCGGAATACGGCCAAAGTTGTGGCAATGCGGAAAAATAATAGAAAAAAACATTCGGTTAATGAGTAATACCGCTGTGACATCGTCCAAATAGGATGATATTCCTCAAATACGGGAACTATTTATGCATTCTCAAACAAACGAAATGGGTTCTTTGGAGGAATTTTGGAAAGATATCGGACGTCGTTCGAGCACTTACGTTTTCAACGTTGCTACCCTCTCTAAAATAAGTTAAAGTTCCTAGTTCGATTAACTTACACAGTATTGCATCTATCCAAACATCTGTAAAGCGAAACCTGATAACTTATTTTAAACATATAAAAGTATATGGTACAGTTACCCGACAAACTGTCTGGTGTATTAATATTCATGTAATAACATTGACGGCGGTCAATCCAAACATTCGTCATTGTCTCAGGTTTGGCACCAATGAATAACTAGATAATTTACAAAAGTGTATCTGGGAGAAATTTAACCCAGCCGTCTACATAATATTGTCTTAACCTTAGTGGAATAGGCTGACCTTAGAATGATCACCTCATCCCAGTCGGAAAGTAATGAAAACAATATACTTCGGTAGTGTAACAATAGTTACTGTGATGAAACTAAATCTGAGATTAGGTGATCTGTATATGTATCAAATATTCTGGCTCTTTTGGACAAACTGAGTGCTGTTAATGTTTTATGTGTATAGATGTTTAAGTGTATACAATGGATTTTACGCTTCACTGGAAATATTCATTTGCTTTAATTGACAAGTATGTCTACTAAATTATATGTACGTATCTTAATATATTAACCCAGATAAATATTTGAATAAAACTGACATAAAAATTCTATTTGTATGTATTCGCACCTTGCGGATACGGAGGCGTAGCGGTGTTTATTATATCAAGCATTACAAGCGTCAAAGTACTTTCAACATATTGGTAAACATGATTGACAGCAAGCAATAACGAGATGTAAAATGTTGGTTTTACTGAGCTTTGTACTACATTTGACAGCAAATTTAGTTACTCTTTACTAATTATATACCACATGCGGAAAAACAGGGTTTCGGTTTGCAAAACATCTGGCATAACTATACTGTATTGGTTGAAGCAAACTGGACACTTTGAATTTTTATGAATAACATATTTGCTCTCCTAAATCAACAGGATTATTACACATAGCAAAGGCAAAGATTCTATCGACTGTTGCACATTTCGGCTAATGGTTTAAAGTAGACGAAGTTTTATTTTTAGGTGATGCAAACGGTTAGTGAAATCTTACATAAATCAACCATTGTAATAAATTTGCATATATATCTATATATATATCAAGGTTACAGGAAACGAACAAAATTGGTTGGTCCTGTAGTACAAACCGAAGGCATCTAACGCATCACACAAGCTCATTTGTTGATACAGATAGGTTTGAAAGAAACATATGTCGTTTACTTCATAATAACCTAAACCGAACTGGAGTGTTTCGAAACTTCTCTATCCAAAACAGTACTCCGCGACAGACCATTTTCAGTCATATTTTGACTCCTCGGACATAGAGCTGAGGGCATTTTGCTCTTATTAAGCGAGTTTTTACAGCGGCGTTTGATACGGCATTTGCATCTTATTATTGACTGTGTATTACAAGCCATGCGTCTGCATTGCACAAGCGATTTGGACTGAGACTGCAGACTGCTTCGGTGTAAACCTATGCCAATCCAATCGATGAAACCGCATCCTTATTGGAGAGTTCCGTAGCTGCTCACTCGTAAAAATGCAATTTATGACCGCCCAGTTTCGTCCTGATTTGCACTGGTCAGTTAAACATATTTTGACCTGATATGGGATCCAAACATCTATTTTGACGGAGTTCGCCTGCACCACAACGCCAGAGCTTCACAGCAGCAATTGACACATTGATTACATTTCCATATTAAATCTTTGAGTACAAATCCTGAGTCTGAAAACTAAAAAGCAATCTTGCTCAATTTAGCAACAGCATGATTTGAGAGCAAAATCGCAGGTCGGAGGTCTATTTGTACGTGTTAACATATGCAGCTTTTAGGATTTGCAAAGAACAACCGATACTTTACCACTTTGAACAACTTATTCTCGTATTCATACGAAACACATTGTAACCTCAGACGCGATGACCTGTCGATAACCAGACACAGGACAGGTAACAGACCCGGTAATGCACTTCTAACCGGTATCTTAAGCGTTGCTGTGGGGATTGGGTTTAGTGACCAAAAGGAAACCAATCAAACAGTGTGTCCTACTCTCATCTCAGATCAAACTATCGTGCCTGGCGAGTACGAACCAGGACAAAACCGCTCGATCGTGGATTGCATTCTAGGGAGAAAGTAGCATCGAAACCCTCTACTTCGGATGTAGTCCTAATAATAAAAATTACATGTTTGCCTCAAGTCCATCTGGAGCTGAATTGAAGTTGCATGTCGCAATCCGGATTAAAACGGCTACTGCAAAGCCCAGTGAACTGTTGTTTCAAGAGCTTATTTGGTACTCAGAGCTAGTAATTTAGACGCACGCCGTCAACAAATGTGCAAAGCTCCCTTTGGTCAAGCTATGTATACCTGCGGAGTCGTACTCAGGGCGAACATGGTTCAATCGTGAAGTGCATCTTTGGGCGACAGCAGCACAGGCACATGCAAAATAAAATATAGCTCCAAATATTATGATACGTAATTTTGTAACCCATATGCTCGAAAACGCAACCTATTCAAGCTATCTGATGACACCATCTATTTTACTTCCCTATTTAACCTAATAATGTGGAAGCTGCAAGCTAGTTTCACGTTTCAATTGGCCAGTTTTCTAAATTTAAAGTAATTCCCGGTATATGAATAGAAATACATGTAATGGGATAATGTCAGTTGTGAAACTCTAACTGTGCCTTCTATTGTCGTGTCGTCGCATTCACCCTGAGTTGGTTTTTACACCCTTAGCTATTGCTTATTTAGGAGGATTAGGACACAGGCCTTATACTCATACCAAATATACTGCTACAATTCTCATTAATCGACATGTGGTAACACTCATTCGATTACGCTTAACTACCGCGTTATTTCTGTCTATTTTACTGTTTAACTTTTGCAGCTAACTATGCCCGCATTGCGAGTTTCACACTATTCACCGCTACGAATTGCACAAGCTGTTTTCTGTACACTGAGCCCCACAACAACGTTTGTGCTTTAAAACAAACCAAATCCGAAGTGTATTGTACCTGGCACCAACGATAGCAGTCAAACGCAAAGTGAGGTACCTGCCGGACATCCATTCTATCATCGTCCAACAAATCTATTTACAATTCAGATCTGCATCTGAGCTTAAAGCTGACCGTTAGAAAGGTCGAGTCAAGTTTCAAAACACGGCCAGCTCCTTGCGCAAGAGACGAGCAAGCAGACATGCAAATTTAGCTATCAAATTCAAAGTCGTTGATCGACGGACGCTTTTTAACTTTTTGCAGCTTCCAATCTAAGGAAAGCTAAGAAAATGAATTTCGTTTTAGCTTTTCTACACTCCCGAATTTCGTGTCTCGAATGTACTTGCAAGTTGCATTCTGAATCAAGTAAATGAAACTAAACTATGTTAGAAAGAGTTCCCTGTGTTCGTGTGTAGTAAGTTCATCCAACTGAAATCATTTTTACCTAAAATATTTAGAAATACGAAAGGCTGTTGGCAATTCAAGAAGAAATTTTGCCCCATCAAATTTTTCACTAGATCAAAGTGTGACAGAAAGCAAAGCCCAGTCCTCTCCAGTAGGATCCGTTTTAAAACTGAGCAAGAAATTTACATAGTACGTTGCACATGCAGCACCTGCGACTGTGAACTATAAAACGACTAGTGACCCAAGCTAACCATAAACAACCTCTATCTGACCGATTGGAATAATTACGATCACAACCTCTTTTGCACCCCAACGTGTTTAGAAAATTATGAACGTCGTCCACAATAGTAATGTTTAAATTGTGTAGCCTTCTGTTATTCCCAAAATAACTAAACAAGGAGACGAACTATTACATACACAGCGTCCCTCGCTGGTATGCAAACCATTAGAGTGGTCCACGACAAACCAGAAATCCAGAAAGCTTCATTGGAAGATAAAATGTACTGATTGTAATCTGCACCAAAGCCCCATAATCGACGCCAAATTATTTAAACTAAGAAAACTGGTTGATGTGAACCGGGGAAATTTAAGATGTGACAGCTTACGTGTTGCAGTATTATCCGTCAAATTAATGCGGTTTAGCCATTAACCAAAATGAAATTGGTACCATAAACAATGACATCTTCGTGTTATATTGACATTCGAAAATAGTTTTAACAACTCAACGTAATCCGTCATATTCCATCTACATTGTCTCATGTAAAGCGTGCAGCTAGCCTATTCAGGCGTAGCGGAAGTTGCAAGATGCCGGATGAAATCCATATTCAGGGCCATATTCGTACACGGTTTTACCAGGAAAAGTACATTGAGATCGCAATATCACCACTTACGAATAGCAGCTGTGGTACCTCCTTCGTAAGATCATGATTTGGGCAGGGCTTATTGACGCAATGGATCCAGAGGTTACGCAGAGCGACAGGTAATAATCGATGTAACCCAAAACTTACGAACGAGATGCTTTGATCAAGATTGCGTTAAAAAAGGTTATTAATTATCAGGTATGCAAGTTACAACAGTCCACGCTTTAAGCTCTGGGTCAAGATATTGCCCCTGAACAAACAGGCATTAAATTAAATTTATTCAAAATCCTTCTTACCCACTATTCAGTTTGACATCACTCGGAAAAAAACTAGCGAAAGCATACAAAAGCTATATAAAAGCAGAAAACATTTTGAAAGGATGGTTCCCTTGATCTGACACAAATATATTTTCACAGCTTCACCTTGAAAGCGATAAAATGCAACATAACACCAGGCGGCGAAAACTCACGCATTACAAACGCGTTCCCCGACTCACCGCTGAGGTCAGAGAAACGTTTCTGCATTTAACCATGGACGATATTTCATGGACAAGCTTACCGAACTGCTGCGAAGCCAGATGTCATGACGCTAAGAGCAAACATTTGTAATTTAATTTAGTTTTACTCAGAAACTACTTACGCAGTGATGGCAGTAGTTGTCATGTCCTCGCTTTGCAATTGCTGCCCCAGGAGTGGAGGTGGGTTACATTTTACAATTGCACTGACTTACGTCTTTTTCTTGTATGTGTTATAAAGCGGACCATATATTCACTAGGTTGTAGTCTCCGAAGGAGTCGCAACGGCAATTGACTTGTGGCAGTTGTTCCTTGTCCACAAATGTGCACCCCATAGATCGACTTTCGTCATACACCAGTCTTGAAAATTGTCTTGTGACAAAGATCAAAGCAACTTTGTAGTACCGTTGATTTCATTTTTCACGGTGTTGAGGTTCTGGCTTGGTAAATACAAGGACCATCAACATGATCATATTGACTGCACTCCGCTTTTCAGCAATGTCAGTTTACTCACCTGATTCACAACGGGTAACAAACCACCCGTGTCTCATTCAGTGCTCACGTCCGTAGAGTTCCATACAGAAAACAAAGCTAGCCAGTTCTCTGGAGCAGAACAAACAGGGACAGCACTTTCACGAATAGGTGCGTTATACGAAAAATCTAGAAAATATTACTGACGTAGTTCGAACTAACAACCGAAATGACAAATTAACACAATTTGTTAGATTTACTATATTGTTGTTATCCTACTGTTACTGCAATATGAGCACCTTGGTGGGGTATTCTAGCAAATAATGTAACGTAATCATATCTTCATATAAAAGCAGAATCCTATTTCTGCGAGTGGGCTAACATTCATTCCTGGAAGAAACAAATAACGCATGGCAGTAAGGGACGAATCTTCGCTGTGTACATGGAGAACACTAGTCCTGACAAGTGAAGTAAATGTATTACGCAGCTAATCACTGCACAACATTTGTCATTTGGCACTTGATTATACGATATACCTTAAGGCTTTGTGCAAGAAACTAGCTCCTGGACATGCACGTGAAAATCGGAATCAAAACTGTGTCATGCACTTACCCTTCACAGCAAAAATATGATAAACCTAAGAGGATGAAGTTGAATTCGTACGTCTACAACATGCTCCTTTATGCCGAGACATCAACAGCATGGGTCACATATATCTCCCCTTCCCGAAATTTCAGTGCTTTGCAAAAAGCTGCTATCCCATTTCACCCTGTGGATTAAAAACACCACTAAAGCATTACAGGTGACAGCTACGAGGATAGCTAAACCATCAACCCTATTAAGTGATGCATGAAAAGCAACATATTCCTAATATGCGTAAGACGGGTTCATCATCTCGCTTCCAAGGATGGTGGCCGTTTAGAGCCTTCCGATTTCTGCAAAGTGATTTTCCTCCAGATGCGACAAAATTGATAGAGATACTCCTAACAGAGATGCAAATAGGATATTTAAGAACCTAATTTTTAGCGTCAGAGCAACACGAATGCTGTCAGCATTGGTCATGTAATACCAACTTACTATTTGGAAGTGTGCCGCATGTAGTAGAACCGACAATCAGGTCACCTAAATCAATGTTGCTAAAGCTTTACCATTTAGATAATCAGGGATACGAAAAGTAAGTTCTTGAAATATCTGAAATTTTCTTCTTCCGTTTTGACGGAATTCCCTGTTTTTGCTGATGAGCGCAGTATACGGCTGCGCTTCTGGCTTGCTTAGATGTTTAGAAAAGTGCTTGAAATAGTTACAACCTATGATTACTATTTATACAAACTTACTACGGTTTACTGCACCCCAGTTGATGCTAGGCAGTAATTACTTAAGCAACATCTTTCGTGGGTATGATTCACACCGAAGAGTAACTGAGTCGTTTGCCGTGCGGACAGCCTAGCATACTATCACCAACTGTGAATAATTACACTAGTGCCAAAGAGACACGCAATTTCATCTAGCTGAATGTGCTTATTTATGCTTGGCATAAGGAGTAGTAAGTGATATTTGTGTTGAGATATCGATAGTTTCCCATTTTGGTTTCTAAATGGAGCTGGATGGAAGAAACTTTTAGGAGACTATTGATGTACCTCGGCTTGTTGGTTGCATAGCCAGTTACCACAGAACGAATGTAGATGGTGTACACAAGTTCAGGCGGCTTCTCCAAGGACTAGTTGTAATATGATTTGAAGGTATTCTGATCAGAGATAAACATATGAAGTTTGGAAAAATGAACGTGTGTTTGTGGGTACAACGTTAAAGTGGAATTCGCTATAGTGTGCGAAAGGTTGTATTTATTGAGATAGTTAGATCTAAACCTTTACTTTGTCCAAATGGCGTAAACGCAACAGAGTGCATCCATTTATTAGGTGAATCCAGCCACACCTAAGGAAAGCAGCAAAACTAAGTAAGTTAACCAGGCAAACATAGCACAAACAACCATGTTTGAGATCTCTTTGCTACAGCGGAATCTCCAGGCAACATTTCATGTTTGTGATAAGATCTATTCAAAAAGAATACATGTCAAATGGAAACTGCCATGTCCGTGTAAGGAACAGTAGACGAAAGCAGCAATATCAATTAAAGAAGCCTTCAAACTGATATATAAACTAAAGGAGCTTATGCATTGAAGAGCAAAAGCCGGACAACCGATACGAAAATAAATAAGCAGTCAAGCTTGTCTATGGCTACCACTCAAGGGGCCAAAATAAAGTGGTCCATGAACAGGTGTTCCATATGAACAGGTTCACGATTAGGGGACAATACTTCGCATCGAATACAGACGTGCACTACATTTATAAATGGGTAGGTTTTTCATATGCAGTATTGATATTCCAATTTAGTGCATACCATGGGTATTATGTAGTGTGTTTTAAACAATTGATTCAACGATAAAACAGTCTAACTACGGGTAAACATTTTGCTCACCAACTTGCAAATCGGAGTATTCCAAAAATTTAGAGAAATTCGAACAAGTCATCTTTCCATTTTAGTCTCCTTTTTATTTAGATAAAACAACAAGTACAAAGTCCCTTGCTTGGAATTTTATCCAAAGAGATTTGTGCTTGAGAAGTAGGAGCATTCAATAATTCTTGCTATTAATTGCTTAGGAACGCAGTGTCAACAACAATTTGTTTTTCTTTTAATTTATGCTTTTTTTCAGAAAATCTGTGTAATCGTGTTCCTGTTCGTTGTTCGCGCAACTATTCAAACTCTTTGCTTCTAAGATGATAGTGTTAGAAATATTCCACTTTCCTTCGGATTGTTAAAACATAAGCGATTACAATTAAACAAGGATTTGACAGTTATTTCGCATCTTATCCAAGTCTTTGTAAGGTCAACCCATGCACGTTACAGAAATTTAAATATTTGTTCGGCTGTCTTGGGTCCATTATGCTTTGCTACATTATAATGAATAGTTCCATCACAAAGGTAAGCTATTCTCTAAATGATGTAGAATTTCCTTTGGTTTGGAATTAATATAGGCGCCGGAATAACACCCCGATCGAGCGTTTAAACTAACTTATGGGTGTTAGGTAGCAAAACTGCATTATGATATTATGTTGTTGTATTTTGTGGTGACAGCTTCCGCTGTCCAATATGATTTAGGTTGCGAAAATTTTGCGGAATGATTTAGTTTAAGTGTTAATCATATGGTTAACAAAAACCACAGCATATAAGATTTTTAGTAATATTGTAAATTACGGATAGCAACTTCAAATAAACCTAGTTAAAAATTTGTGGGTTAGCCGAATTACCAATATTTAATTGAACTTATCGATTACCCAGAATATTAGTTTTGCAGCATACCTGTGGATAATCATTGCTTGATTGCACCTGTGTAAAATTATTCCATGAAAGTGTTGTTCTTTTTGGACGTCTCTTTGGATGAAAACCTTTTCTAACTTGAATTTAAAGCATATGGAGTTAAGTGACCAGCATATATTTAAGGTAATTTTGTTGCCCAGTCTGATGCAACGCACATATCAGAGGTAACACCTACACCAAATTCCTTACCAAGCACAAAACCGTGTCAAATGATAAAGGCAGCAGCCAGCATGTTGATGCATCAAGGTGTACATAGTTCAATTCGTTGGCAAAGTTCTTTGCCTTTACTTGAACCACTGGTCTAGATGATGGATTTTTTGCAATTGCCGTCTGACAACATTTTATGCGAAAGTTCCGTATAATTTCACTAACAAATTATCCGCCATTCTATGTTCCAAATATTATTTCATTCATTTGATGTGTGATTAACCTCCCGGAACTCCCCATTTTACTGCGTAAGGTAGGTCCGATTCCTAATACTACTTGACATGTCTCAGTAAAGTGTAAAAAACTATGAACGATAATATGCGCAATAGTTTTACTATTTAAAATATTTATGTATAGAAACTACGTGTAACACTTTAACTTACCGTTTTTAACGTAACATTTTTAACCTAATGGCTTTTCCTACATCATATACTGCTTATAAATGCACATTATGGACTCTCAAATAATACCTTCGCAAAGTATAATTAGTCAGTAACAATTTAATTTAATTGAAACATATTTCACGAAACCTTATTCATCTTTTTTTGCGTACTATTCCACTAATTGCAATCATGCAACCAAAGCACATTGCGTTATAAACAACGACCTCATGGTATGAAAGCCGTTAGTTAATACGAAGTATGGTTCAAATTGTTTTGCATAAATGAGATAAAATATTTTGTTTACTAGACTCATCGAATGTAGTTTTGTTCAATGAATGCTGTTGATTGACGTAGTTTGAGCTGAGACAAATACTGCCTGAAACTTAGCTATTTATTTGACTGCAAACACTTAATTTATATGGAGGCGTTTTGAAATTAGATGAGACCCCTTCGAATTCCATTGCCGCAGTTCCGTTACTAGCAACTTAGCGTACACTCTGTGCTTCTCAAATAAATGCTAATGTTATCTAAGTTTCGCTGTAAGCAATTTCAACATCAGACCAAAGGCATTATTATCAAGAAATCATATATCAAACTAATAGTATTTACCGAGGTGTGTCTAACTGTAAATCCGATTACATCCGAAAAAGATGTACTTCGATAACTAAAGTGAAATGACTTGTTATTTAATGGGCTCATCATTGTTATGCACATCTGCCGTACTAATGAATGTGAATCAAATGCTTACTAAGCAAGAACCCAACATCGACGGTCGCCGGAAATAGCCCTGTTTAGCAGTAATACTCTTTTCTCATTCAATATTTCCGCGACACCAAAAGAGGCATAAAACTTTATAGTTACGGGTAATAACATTTAGTCGCACACTATCTTAATATAGCTTGAAAGCCATTTTGTACTGTTTTATATTTGAACTGTGTAATAAAATGTAGGTTGCTCCCACCATTTTATTGACAGGATAAGCACCCATAATCACGGTCTGTAGAAATCAGCTTGAAGTTATTTATTATTTGGCATCAATAATTTATGGCGCCTTCATTCCCCATTGACAGTACTTAAGTAAAACCAAAATAGATCGGCTGGTCCTCGCCACTACATTACTATATATATGTGCTCATAGGTAGATTCATTGCTCCTCTGTAATATTAATGTACGGCAATGGAATTACAAACGCCATCAACATTTTAACAGCGCATCTCTTTACTGGCGACAGAGATGTATTGGAAACTTTCAATAATGTCGGTCTGTAAAATGCCATAAATGGTTGGATTGACCCACTTGCTGTATAAACATGGTGCAATACAGCGAGCGCTGATCGAAGTAGGTTAATGTTAACCATATACCTCTCGACGTAAAGTTGAATATTACAACCCGTAGCCACGTTAAAGGCCACGTCCAATCAGAAATTGAAGTCACAGCTTTCTTTAGTAAAATTGTAAAGCAAACCTACAAAAAAGATATATCATCAGCATCATCATACATTTTAGCTAGATGTAAAGAATACCTCAGATATGTGCCGCAATACACCGAAAAAGGAGAAAAATTATACAACCGGTGCAAGCTGGCTGAGCTACCAGTAACAGATGGGTATCGTTCCGGTAAGCTATCAGCCGGCTATTGTGCCTCAAAAAAGTACTATGCAAAATTACAAAAGGGTAAATAATGAAGTCGTGGTTGGAGTGGGAAGCTAAGAGGGATGGGTTGGGACAAAGAAAAACAGCACGAAAGCCACTGTTGTCGGTTCCTAGCCATATCAGCAAGTGTGTCCAACCAAACGTGTTTATCGGCTTTCGGAACCCCAACCAGGGAGCTGAGACACTGCAACCGAGGCCAGCTCAGAAGTGAGGGCCTTCATTCCTCTCGACCCAAGTCATCGCTTGTCCACCCCTCCTCTTCTTCCATCCACACCACCGGCGCGCAAACAAGGCACTTCGCAAGATTCCGTGTGCTGACTCGCCTAACACGTAGCCGAGCCATCGGAGTCTGAGGCGTGAAATAACGGTGTTGAGCGGTTCAGTTCCTTTTGCTGTTCCATAAAAAAGGCGTCGAGCACGCTCCTTGCTCACGCGGTGTTCCCCCCAGATGTGAGCTAAATTATGAACGCACCGGGTGTCGAACGTAACTAGCCACTTCAGGTCCGCTGCTTCAAGCCGCCAGGTTTCACAACCGTACAGTAGAGCCGAACGTACTGCTGCATTTTACAATCAACCCTTCAGGGAAAAAGTGATATCTCGCTGGCGCTACAAGTGGCGAATGTAAGAAAAAGCGCCCCGAGCTTTTGCTATAAGATTCGTGATCTCACCTTCAATCCCACGGGCGCTGATACAACTTCCCAGGTAGTTGAATTTTTGAACGACTTCTAGCTGATCCCCACCAAGGGTCAGCGTAGGAGGCGGTCCAGACCAATCTTGGAGGAACGCTTTGCACTTCGAGGGTGCGAAGCAAAGCCCGAAGTGACGGACAGCTAGTGCTAATCTGTCCAGTGCCGCTTGACACGTTTGTGAGCTGTCACAGATTAGGGCAATATCATCAGCATACTCTAAGTCAAGAAGTCGTTCTCCTGGGAGTAGCTCCACACCTTCTAAGTCGTGTCCTGTAAACGCGATTTCCATGACTTCGTCAACAGCGAAGTTGAAGAGGAAAGGTGACAGCGGGCATCCTTGTCTCACGCCGCTGGAGATATTAAAGGGCGACGACAACTTGCCGTAAGCCCTCACTCTGCCCGAGCTACGCGCATATAATGCTCGGATAATATTCACATATTTCTCAGGTACACCTTTCCTGAGTAGACAGTCCCAAAGTGCATGTCTATCCACCGAATCGAATGCACCTTTGATATCGAGGAACACGACAACGGTGGGCCGCCAATATATGTGACGGTGCTCCAACAACTGACGCAAGGTGAAGATGTGGTCAATGCAGCCACGACCTCGACGAAATCCAGCTTGCTCTTCACGAATCTGGCTTTCACGAGTGCCAGTCAGTCTGTGAAGGATGACAGAGGCAAGCAATTTGGAGGCGATGGAGATCAGACTGATTCCTCTATGGCTGCCGCATTCCGATCGTGAGCCTCCTTTGAAAATTGGGACTATGACTGGAGCGGCTCCAATCGGTTGGGACAGTTTCCTGCTCCCACAGTTTCACTAGTAACTCGTGTAAATCATCCACAAGAGCAGGTCCCCCGAATTTGAAGAGGGCTGGAGGAAGGTCATCAGGTCCCGCGGCTTTATTTAACTTCAACAGTTTGATCTCACGTTCGACTTCTGAGCGAGAGGGTGGATCCAAAAGGATAGTCCACGGAGCAGGGCGATCAGTGGCCGGCGAGAAATCTAACCATTCCGACCGATTAAATTGCCTTTCAAAGTGATCAGCCCAACGTCCAAGCGTTTTGATAAGTTGTGGATAGGCTGTCCACTCTCGTCACGTATAGTTTCACTAACACCAGGTCTCCTGCTGCCCGTTTCCCGTATCAGACGGAATAACTCACGATGGTTACCAAGGGCAGCGGCCATTTCCATCTCTGTTGCACGATGAGACCACCAGGATTCGCGGTCTCTCTTCAGGCTAGCACGGAGTTTTGCCCGGAGCTCTTTGCGAGTTTCATTGTGTTCGCTTCCAGCCGGAATATGCCGGCGAGCATCTATAAGTTCCAGAGACTGTGAAGAGACCCAATGTCCATGTTGGCGATTAGACATACCACATGAGGATTTTCCTGCTGCTAGTAAGGCCTGGTGAATATGAGACCAGTGAGCTTCAATTGCATCCAGTGAGCGTTTATCCAACTCGCATGACAGCGTACTTTGATACGCATTCAGAACAGCTGGCTTCGCCAGTTGCCGGTGTCAATGCGCTCACAACATCGTCGTGGGCGTCCGCCAAAGCGCATCCGCAGGTCAGCACACACGTGCAGGGTCGGTGTCCACACCTTGCTATAAATCGAGCGACAGTTCTGGACGCAGCCTCTCCATCAGTAACTGTATATGCAATGTGATTCGGTTTGCTTTCCTATGCATGGTTCGAGCTGGTGTGCGCCAAGTCACCCTCCGCCGTTGTCTGTGTCGGAATTAGTTCTCGCAAGAAATAAGCGAGCATCCTCACACAATGAAGTAACCGCTCACCCGTTATCATTACGGGAGCCTATACAAGTTTGGACCGCCACGATGCAGCTTCTTGCTGTTGGATGACTTGTTCCAAACGTTGTACGCTTGCAGATCCACCGGCCCAGCACTACAGTGTCCATTCTTCCTTCGGTGGCTAAGGAGCTCGTTCAGTTGAAATAGAATTCGTGCTGTTGACCGATCATCGCTATTTGTGGGTCTCTAGGACGATGAACATTAGACACTGTTATCCCACGTTCTCGTAGCTCGAAAATGCCTCCATGTCGGACGCGGCTTTCTTCCTGCTTCTGAGTGGATCCACATGCATCAGGAGTACTTCATACCCGGAATCTGGCAATACCAACACTGCTTGGGCCGTGTCCGAATCGTGCCATCGTCACCGGATAGGCGCATCGAAATGTGCTGCTTAGTGTCAACCGAGGTACAGGCTGGCAGATGAGTACGACTCGATACTTGCATGCGGTCGCTCCGATAACATCAGAGTTCATCGGGAGGGGCTCTTATTCGGCAAATACTCCCTGTGTACCGAATCTGATACATGTCAAGAACCTTGAAGCATCCAATCTGAAGGGCGGATGCTGAGGGGTTCCAAATGAAACAGTTGAAAATAGCAATGTGCCGCTTGCTTGACACGGCCCAGTTGACAGCGATTTGATCGCCTTGCGTTCATCTGGATTGAAACTAAAAGAACAATTGTCCATTGTAACAATTTTAGGGGATCCTATATGAGTCGTGTTGGTACAAGGAGTAAAATGAAGCTGGAACGGGAACATAATGGTGAAAGCGCACGGCGGGGGTATAAAAGACGGGTATGCGACTTGAGCAGATAGGCATCCAAACCCCTATCCACCTTTCCGATGCAGCACGAAGGGCACCGTGTAATTATCCGCTGCTTGGCCAGAATCATCAGAAACTTGATTTGAGGTGGGAATATTTTCACTTCTAGCTGATACCTGCAGGTTCACAACTCTAACAAGAGAAAGATTATGTTCTCCAACCAAAGTTCTTTGGTTAATAAAAACCTATCCTTAATGCGAGCGAGTTTTGGCGTTGGCTAAAGGATCCGTTTTAAAGGAACCAATTTTTCTACTCTCATTCAACGCCCAATCATGAATACCCTGAGTTGAGTTTTCTGGCCTCTAACCATTGACCGATCTGATATGCGTGCTCTGAAACCAAATATCACCACCCAGTATATCTCAATAATTCGACCTTGATGCACGCCGAAATCATCCGCACCACGGTAATGTCCAGCCTCATTGCGATGGACAAATCTAGACACAAAATAACAACTCCATAACAATTTCACCGCCATCACGAGATACAGAAATGAGGAGTAACGATATGCCCTTCACCTTCTGCCCACAAAATACAAACCAATGATTGACACTAGCACCATACGACAATGCCGCTAAAAGTTGGGCAAGTTAGATACGCTGCTGAACACAGGTTAATAAGGCATGCATTATTAGAATCGGGACAAAAACTGGGCTCTTACGGAGACAAATTTTTTAGGATTTTAATCTGCTAATCATGTCGCGTAATGTTGTGTGCCAGTAAACGTATTGTAACATCGCATCTAGGCATCAAGAAAGCGGTCACGTGGCGCATCGCTACAATCAATTTACCTCGAAGCCCGACAACTTGAGCGAACAAAATCTCCGTTAGGATAGATTGTTTTCATCTTATCCTGCCAACGCCGACAGCCGTCTTCACTGAGCATGAGCACAGAGGTGAACTTCAATGCCAGGGAGGAGGACCTAAACCTTTGTTTTACTTAATACGTGAGAACTTTTAAGCTCACCCATCAGACGCAATCTGTTGCATCTTATCAAAAATAGCAAAATAAAGAATCCATAAGCACAATCTGGGTGCCCACTAAATTCGACTTGATTGCCGACGCAACCATACATATCTCCGTGTGTCCCGTGTCTGTAATGCTCTTCCGACTTACGTTATCCTTGCCCCTGCATTAACGCTTTTCAAAAAAGCCTAGAAGAAGAGCTTTTCAAAGTGCATTAGTTTGGTATAGTCTGTTCCACTTGGAGGACAAAAGGACGCTTAACGAATAATGTGCTTAACGGCACTCACCGCAACGTGGCAGTATGGATACTGGCACAACTGTCCATGTGAAGTAACCTGGAATGATATTCTACATTGGATATAACATACCCACATTCTGTCAAATAAAGAAACCATCGTGTGAGCGTTGTCTTTTCCTTCTTCATTTCTCACGCACTTGCTAAAATTTTAACAGCTGTCTAACTTATTTTGTGTGTGCGAACCCCAGTCCCACTTCAAATTATCGTTATGCAATAGTGCATGCAAGTCGGTGGAGGCTTGCAATAACGATTTACTTACCCGATGATCCTACAAATTTTAACTTTTACTCCAAACTTCTTATGGGAGTTGTCGTACACATAGTATTTTACCCGTTATAATTCATTATTCAGTTTTCAGTTTTCAACAAGGCAATTTTATGAGTTTGGTTGTATATATATATATATATATGTATACTAGCCAGTAAAGACGATATACTACAGGTATAAGTCGTCTCACTTTCTAATGCCAGCTTCCTTACATACATGAAAATGTGTTTGTAGCTAATTAATAAGTGCAGGCAAAATTATTTACTATAAATGGAGTCTTAATTAAGCAAACTGCAACGAATACTGTGGTATCAATATAATTTCCAAGAGTTGCATCGGAACGATAGTTAGAAATTGGTACTAGAAATGCACATTTGATTTATATTAGAGTGGGCTGGTTTCTTCTTTCAGTATCTCAAGACATTTTTGAATAATAGTACAAGTTAAAGCAAATAATCAGCGCGTCCGGTAAAACTGGGGAAACAAGTACACGGAAATAGGCTAACCCTTGTGATTTAATTAACTCCATTTTTGATTAGGTCTACCAGTAAGGTGAATAACTTGTCCGGGCGCTTTCACCGTATGTTGAACCAATAATGGTTACGTAAATGATAACCGGCGAGCACACAAAACCAATAGAAATTAGACTGTGACTTTAGGGATAAGAAACACCGACTTAGAAGTCTAGTTGTGTTGTTTGTCTAGTTATGGAAAAATGAAGTTAAACTGCCTTTTAATATTTTTATTAACGAAATATATATTTATAATGTTAATCCTGTATCCGTCGTTCCACAAGGTTCACACTACTATAAGTCGAATATTTTAAATAAGTGCTATATCTTAAGGGTAAAACGCAGGGCTAGTGTTTATTAACGAATTGCATGCGGATGATTGTGTCATGCAACCATTTTTAAATTATGGCTAGTGTCCGTGTAAAACGACCGATTCATGGGACTTTTCCAATGGTAGTATATACGAATCGTGAGGCAATTTATGATGCATCTTCGATGCATCTTCGAGCTTTTCTCATTATTTCCAGGAGTGAACCTACCATTATTATTTACTGCCTGAGTTGCAGTAAATGCAGCGCGCATGGTTTCAACAGTGTTCATTCATTAGAATATTAGAACATAAGTTCCATTACGGGTAAAATCAGTGTTTAACAAGTCAGGTGGGATGGGAGAACTCGCGAAATTAAGATTTGTGATAAAATGAAAAGCGTTTTGGTGGACAGATCAGACTTTTGTAGATTCGAGGGGAAGTTCGCCTAATAAAAAATAAATAAAAAATCCATCATTTGAGAGCTTTGTAAAAAAATTGTTTGATTTAGTTTTCTATCCGCCTGATACACAATTTATGAAAAAAGTTAAAACGAGACGGCGCATCGTTAACTGGTTGTAAAACATTCCCATTGTTACACCCAGATGAAACAGTACAATGACGGGCAATGGAAGTATATG
>OX104071.1:17804153-17854189 GCA_944474145.2 Dicrocoelium dendriticum | reverse complement strand
AAATTACCGGCAATAATCTTCTGTCTGTGTAAACTCTGAGACGAAGTCAAATAGGGAAGTGATATGGTGATACTTAAGTTAGGTGCATCCGGTGGGTTGTAGAAACATGCGAGTATTGTGTAAAATGTGACACCCGAAACTGATAGCCAAACAGATTTAGGGATATTTTCCAATCGTTTGTGGTCTATAGGTTTAGCTGTAAAGGTTTTGCGTAAGTACTTAATACATACACGACATTTTCGGTCGCAGCGATATTTTCGATATATGTGGTAGTTTGGAATTATCTGAATAGAGTCAAATGTCTCTGAATAACATTATGTTTCATTGACAAGTATCACTATTGGGTCATTAGATAGTGCAAGTGTGGTTATAAAATGAAGTTTATTGGTTATGGATCTGGTATTGACCATAATCACTGAAAACGTACTAAGTATTGGGGAATGAGAGCTGTCCGCTGTGTGGCTATCTGAATCTTTCTATTCGAGCATGGTGCACATGGTAGGTAAGTGCCATTAAGGTTGCCTCGAATTATCCTTATAACATTTGTTGATAGGGGTAGCATGCCATCCCTGGATATCGAAGCACGACGGAAACCCAGGCATCATGAGTAGGTTGCTGTTTGTTTGGCAATGGACTAGCTTCGTCATGTGGACAAATTAGAGGAAGAGTGGGATCAAGGTATTTACCTCCGCCTGATGTATCTGATATGTTAATGAGTGCGAGCCTATTCCCGCCGCCGCTAAAAAATGGTTGTTTGGAGAAGGCGTTTGAGATATTGAAGGAACATGGAAAAGAGCGGGTAGTAACACAGTCCTACTGGTTGACGTCCTACCATTACCTGTGCAATTCCAGTGATTGTTGTGTAGTGTAGGATGATTATTAGGCTTAACCAAGAGACAGTTGTTATTGCTATTATTCAACCTGGAAATTAGTTTGCTCTGGTGGTTGTATGAGGTTGATCGAAGGTAATTTTGGATGCCACCGAGTATATAAATACACAGATCCCCAGACTAGAGAATTCGTCCTTGGGCAACGGTGGACTATAGGTTACATCAGGTTGTTTATCCTTGGACGTGTCCTGTTCATTTGGACCGGGTTGTGCTTTATTCAACCAGTTGGCATTACTCCACTGTTCCTAGCACTTAGACTATCCATTAATCCTTATGCATGAACAGTTAGATATAATGGCAGTGTTGTTGTCAGGAATCTGAGATTCCGCTTTATCCGTTACTTGTGTAGAGGGCGTTTCAGTGCAGCAAGGAAGGACGGCTTTGGAACTAGTTGACAACATGTCTAGATAATCGACGTCTAAATCAAACCATCTAGTATCCACCTTGAATGCACTCGTCCTCATGCAACTGTATAAAGTACCCGCCAAATTACCAGCCTTAATCAAAATACTCATTCAGAAGGCTGGCAAAATATTATCACGGTTAGTATAAACCGCAACATGTTTGTGCAGAGTCTTCCTGCTGAAAAATATTCAGTGTCCGAGTCAACAAGTGCAATTTGCGGAAACACAAGCACGACTGTGGGACTAAAGGTCATTTGTCATATGGTGGTTACAGGCACGAATTTACGAAACGCAGCCATATATCTGTCAGTGGACAAGGTTTAAACATAAGTATAGGAATATAATATTAGCTAAACTTAAGGTTAGGAGTTAAACTAATAGGAAAACTGTGCATAATAATGGTTCCTTTGTCTTACGGATCCACCGTGGTTTATTTACAGTTGAAGTTTTACGGGTAATAGCAAAACTAACTGCATTATTAACAAAACTGATGGAACTGAGTGAAGTTGGCTTAACTAATTCCATAATTTAAATATTGTTGCTGGAAAATGTAGCAACGTATACACACAGGGTGTTTACATGCTTGGAGTAAGCAGTAGTATTTACGAAGGACGCTTCAATGAAACTGTTTTTTGGGCATTCTTGCTTTTTAACGTTGGCACAAGTGCTTTACGGCTTATCTTTTGCAGCTACTCGGCTGGCAAATCAATAACATTTCTCAACCTATTCTCCTGAGATATACTAGGGCTTATTTCAGATGTGGGTGGTGAGGTGATACACATGATGTTTTACAGGGATTAAACCGTTGGCACCACACAGACACTCAGTCGGGCGTCGGAGAGCGTGTAGTAAACATAGCCCAAAGTATAAGGAAAGTTAAAAACTAAGTGAGCTTCCCAAATGTAAATGTGTCCAAGTAGATAAAATGTTTTATTCAAGACATTCATGTACTGCAACCAAATGAGTTGAGTTATATCATATCACTCCTTTTTGCATAAAAAGAGACTAGTCAGCCTCGAAATGGATGAGATTATACATCTAAGTGCAACTGCGAGGAGCATAAAATGCCTAGACTGTAGTGACATGATGATGGTCCTGGAGGCTTAAAACAGCCACATACTTGGCGAACCCTAAATCATGCCCTAAGTAATTCAGTCCTTGTTGAGCGAATTTTGGGACAGATAAAACTTTAATATTAGTTGCAGAGTCTTTAAAATTTGAAGTCAATTAAGTAACTGGAACCCTTCTTCATGTCCACTAACTTAATCATCTGATGAAGTAAAACCTCAAAGCTTTGAAAATTGTAGCCATTCAGTGTGAAATGGCTAAAAGTGCAAAAGCAATATCGTGATAAGAGAACTTTTGCTGATTTAGCTTGCCAATAACCGTTATACTAAATATACAATCTTAACAGTCTCTAGGGTTTTGCTCAAGTATTCCTAGTTCGTTGTTGGTCTCATAGGCTCGAAATCGAATTGAAAAAGCGCAGCCGTATGGCACATGTGGAATTGCATGCCAACACATGAATTGAAACGTAAGGCTTTAAAGTTAAAAAGAGCCCGCCAGAAAACGATGCAAAGTCCAACTACTATCGATCGTTGTGACAAGGCTGTTGGATCATATCACGTGAATGGGAGGATAGTTAGGTAAACCTAACCAACTGCGTTTGTAACAAGTCTGTTATGTGTTTCGTAGGTTCTCACCAAACCATAGGAACTACAAATGGCAGGAGTTTTCATTAGCGTTTCATCCAATCAATTAGCATTTCCTCAAAGTAATAGCACACAAAGTTAGGTTCCCAATTTTGTCTTGTCCCCATGGGGTATTTTAGAGTAGATTATATATATGCATCATGCACACTCATATACACATTATTAAAACGCAGTACCTTTTTCTTTGACGAATTTGTGTATAACAGACACAGATACAGCAATAAGCATGAGGTTTATTTGCTAATTTATGTCGACCTGAGTGAGCTTTGCTCAAGTCCTAAATGGAAGTGGATTTATGTTAAATAGTCCATTCATGTACATATTCAAAGTGCATGAAAACGAGAGTAGGCAGTAAAACGGATTTGGAACAATCGTCTAAACTTGTTTAGAATCCGTTTAAAAATATCAGGTTGTTACATGCTATGCTTGCGTTTCACTACATGGGGCACCAACATTGCAGCCGGGAGAGAAACATTGGCCACTTAAGTTTGCTTCAAAAGGACTGAGTGACAGAAAGTTTGAGTTAGGAACCATAGAGTGACAGTAGACTCTTTCATGTTTGATAGTATTTATCAGTGCAGCTTGACGCATAATAACAAACGTCTGGACCGCGCCCCAAGATGATGCGTCGATCATTAGTACTGGGAGGGATATTTCAGTTGTAAGTTTACTGAAAAACTACTTGGTCTGGGCGGTAGTTGCACATTACCATCGCCACACCAGTACCTTAAAAGAGCTCTTGGGAAGACAGTGAAGCCAGAGTGTTTTGCTCCCCAGACTGTTCTGCCGATGAGCTAGATTCGATAGCAAGAACATATAGCGAACGGTTAGCCTAGACGATGTATCGAGTAACACCTAAGAGGTTAAAGGTCTTGGTGCACTTCGCAGTCAAGAATATGGTTTACATCGAGTTACATTGCGATTGTGGTCACAACAAGCAGAAGATATGTAAGCATATGATCACTGCTAAGAAGGTAAGCTACTTCGATGTCCAATTCAGTTATTAAGCAAACTAGAAAGTTTACCGTCTCTCAAAAGAAAGAAGCTCCGCTTATCGGGGTTAACATTGCGTATAACTATTCGTGCGTGAATGCCCGAGACGATTACCTAGGCAGAACAGATGCTGATTGATTTTCCTAACATAAGCTAATATGGCTTGTTTGTGAATTTTTCCGGATTCCACTTATACTCAACACCCGCGCAAAGCTAGGCGTCATAAAATCTCCAAAGGCAAGCACCACTTGTTCGCGTGTCAAGAAATAGCGAAGGGCACAGCGTTTATCCCGGATGAAAGTTTAGGCTATGATTGTCGCAATATCTAAATCTGTGTTTGGAAAACTTTTATCATTAGACTTCGCTAAACTTAGTGAATGCAACATTACTGTATATATCAAGGGTATAGTGCATATTTTGGCGCGGCCTTCAAATTAGTCGTTACTTTTGCCACAAGGAGCATCGCTTGTTTTGCACTATCCACTGCGGGTGTATCATGTTGTTTTGCTTTACCAATTTTGTTTTGCTCAACTACATCTAAGTCCCAATGTCAGACACTACTGCTGACTTTTTGAAATCATTTCGTAGTGCGGCTTGTAAAACGTCAACCACAACTAAGGTCATTAAGCCAAGAACGCTTAAAAACGGCCCGTGAGAAAATATTATGCAACATGGAGAAACATTGCGCGAAACAACGATGACATACTTATGGTGAAAATGCGATTGCCAATGATCTTCTACAGAGTGGCGTCTAGTTCCACGATAAATCATTGAGCGCACAGTGCTTTTACAATGAAAGGAATACATAAACAATATAGTATGGTTAAAATAAAGCTGGTTGCATTCTGATATTAAACATAAATAAAGATAAATATATATATACAGCAGTGGATACTGTGCGATGAGGCCTGCTCTCCCAGCTAAGCCAAGGAAACGTAGTGGCGGCATCATCACCTACAGCAATAAACTTTGGTTAAAATTAATATATTAATTATTCGCTTACTCTAAATCTAGCTTGACTATAATTTATTGAAAGCAAGCCTCGATTGATTAGTCGCTTTCCTACACTTATTTTTAAAACTGCTACTTTACTCCTGTTACATCATCGTCCGCATTGAAGCTTTTCGTTGAACAATTTTATCTGATGTGTTGGTTAAACTAGACTGCTTTGTCTGCACTGTTGCCTATGACTATAATAAAGGTGATACAACGTTTTTCAACTGAGGTTCGCTGGCAAATTTAGTATTTATCCCAATCAGACAAGACACACCCTTCATATTTTCTACTGAAAGGCACTCACTATTAAAATCTCGGACGACGATTTACAAAATATTTTTCATAACATCTGCAGTAGATCTACGCCGTATTAAAGCGACAATTCAAGACCAATATGCGACGGAATTACTCGGGGGATAATATTACAAGAATGCGAGCAACGCTTATTTCAAGGGGATATTTAATTTTACATTTTATTGTCTAAGATTTAATGTGTGAAACCTCAAGAGTTACGTAAATTTTAGCTGCCGCATATGATGCCTTATGTAAATGAGTTACATGTGAGCAACTAGAATTTCTCACCTTTGCTGAAACAAACTCAAAGGGAAAAAGAACGTGCTTGCAAGCTCAAAATGCCCATCCGAGTTTAAAGCCTAAATTTAGCAAGTATTGTTGAAAAAATAACCATTTTATACTCAGAAACGCTACCAGGAAAACCTAAATTCCGTGGTCTTTGAAAGCTGTTGTGACAAAACTTTGTAAAGTTGCTCTGGGCTTTACTGTAATAATGGATGTTGTCAGACACGAATCTGCATTTACTTATCTTCCGTCGACCTATATTTTATTACCCTTCATTAATAGCTTTAGGCATAGCCGCCCAGTTTACTCCTGTTGACTTCAACTTAGAACTAAATAAAATAAATTCAGGAAATACTATTTTCCATAATTTCCTATAATCAGTGGCATTGAGCCAAGGCACCGATTCCATTACATCACGCATGATTGCTATTTTCAAAATTGTTCCCAACACCAGTGTCCATTCCAAAATTTGAGGTCAGGAAGAATAACACCGTTTCCTAAAAGCAAACATTTTTGACGTATCGGCCTATTGTTTTATACGTTCATGCTATTGAATGTCCTGGAAAAGTTACTAGTTATGCTGTTTTTCTACAGCCGATAATTATGTTGATGTATTTTTATTGCTTTTAAAACCCAACCCTCCAACTTTGATGCATTTAATAGACACAAGATAAAAACCGCATGTCCTTAGGACTCTTTTTCATTGAAGGTTCAAATGCGTTCAGGATTCTGGACAGGTTAGTACTACTTAGCCTGCTTTATGAGAACGAAATCCACCCTGATGTTCGTAACTTGTTGCTTGACTATCTCAATAATCATACTCCTTTTATTCAGTAGAAACGGCAGCAGCTCATCCATCCTCTGCTCTAAAGCGTGTTTTAAGAGGCTATCCTCCGCTCTTATATTTTATTTGCATGTAAAAATTTCCTCCGTACTACCAGTATACATTAGACGAAACATGTCCTGACATTATTGTCTTGGGGAGCAGATCTCCTTCCATTAAGACGTCTACGCTTCAATGTAGTTTAGACAAACGTCTTATTTGACCCACAACTAGGTCTCCATTTTTTAGTGTTTTGCAGTTTAACCATGTAATTTCTTTAATTCTCTGCATTGAAAAATATCGAGTACTTTTAGCTAAGTCACTATTAACTTTGGAGGATAATCCACGAATTTTTCAACCACTGTCAAATATCCCGGTAGCTATTTTCCCCGATACATTTAAGTATATATTGATTTGTGCAGATTTTGAAGACTTTCACATGTTCAGTAGATTAGCTCGTTATGCTTTTAGGTTCTAGGAGTTCACCTTACTGCAAAGCTTAATATTGTAATTTATAACTGCACATTTGCTAACCCTCTGGTTGTACAATTCCATAATAATTTTCATGGACTATTGCAAAAGGACTATGTTTGAACTGTTCGCTCGATTAAATGTATATCATGATGTGGTGGTTTACCTAGAGGTACCGTAGATGATTTTATTTCTCGTCCGCATTTCTATTCTTGCATGTCTTTTTATTTTAATTTCCTATGTGACCGATTTCAACTACTATGTAATGCTTCCACGCAGAGGTTATCTATCTTTCACCCAGAATAAAAGGTGAGTACTTTATTCTCTCCCACCTCTTTGGATCGTAACACCATGTTGTTTTATTTGTCAGGCTTTCTTCTTGACCATAGCAAAGTCACATATGCTTCCCACACGCTGCTGCTCTAACGGCATTCACATACCTTTGTCAGTTTAATTCTTCAAGCTTTGTTTGTTATACTGTTAACTGGATATTTTGACTTAGTGTGTCCAAGATGATCTTTTAATTGCCGGCCATACAGCGATTTAGGTGTGTTAAGCATAATTTGACTTCCCGACTTCATCATAATGATACAGCTGAAACAATGATTTAAATATCTTGCACCGTGGTCATGGACTTGTGTGAATTCAAATAACGAAATATAATTATTTTGTTATTTCTCTCGAAGACAATACGAAATACCAGGACGATGTCAACGAAGAAACCTTTTTCTACCATGTCTGTTAGACAGAATATTCTACATTTTGCACAGAAAAGAAATTTCTGAAACGCAGCAATAAACCTCTTTTATTTGCTTGAGGATTTATTAATATCAAGGTATTAGCTGATTCAATAAGAATTGTGCATGTAAAGGTCGATAGATGAAGCAACTCTGTTGAGGAGGCTGCGATTAGACATGATCCAGAGCGTCTTCCAGTTCCATCAAATGCAGTAACCCAACTGTTCTCATCAGTTATATATATATGTATATATATATGGAATTCTTACACACACAGTCACCGAGATTATGCCGTTGATTTGAAATCTGTATTCGCAAGTAAAGCATAGCTTACAAATTAGCCATTTTAAGCCTAACCACTGGTTAAAATACCTTTATTTTAAAATAATGTTCTTCGAATTATAGCCTTAGCAAACTAGTTGAAAAGGACGTGTGTCACTGAGATTATATTTATTGGATAACTATAGTAAGCAAAGATGTCGTGGCATATTTTGTGGCCTGAAACAAAGGTTATCACAAAAACGACCATAGCAATCTGAACGTAAGATAATTATAACACTACAATTTACGAACGTACGTTAACAGAAGTGACACTATATTTATGGTTTATAATCTACATATATAAGCATTACTCACAAAAAGCTGTGGAATAGCCCTGAATGCCAATGCAAGTATCCGTCGAATGTGTCGCCTTATGCACAGTTTTGGCTGCATAGAATTAATGTGACGATATTAACTTTCCATAAACTTATGATAATTCATATTAAGATTCCGACTTAAGGGATACACCTTTTAAACACCATATGATCGATAGTATGAGAGGCAGGCGGAATGCTTTTACGCAAGCCACACTGTGCTGATGGTTGTATTTTAACCTAAGGGTATTTGACCGCATTTGATTGTGAAAAGTGGTGTCGGTTTGATTTAATTTAAAACAAAAGGCTAGCTAATGTAAATGCAATGGAGTTATTGGAATGAATGTCTAAGAGCATCAGTCTATTATGATTATAGTAAATATGGTATGTTCTTGTGAATGTAACGCAAATAACCTATGGTGATACCAACAATGTTACATTCATATAGTTTAACATATCAATTTGTAATCTCATGCATGACGCATAAATTATTATATAGGACTGAGTCAACATTTACCATCTAATCATTCTACAAAAGCCAGAGAAAAAGGTGCTGATAAGCATTAGTAGGTTAGAATGTAAGAGTTCAAATAAAGTTTAACAGCAATAGCTAAATAATCTTTTGTAATATATGGCATAGAAGTGACACTACCTTTCGGCACAGTTATAACAATCTAAGGAAATGTTTTCTATCTCTATAAAGTGTTAGGCAACACACTCCTAGTGAGATCGCAGGGGTCATTATAACAAGCTAGCATATTACTAAGTATGTTTACATATTCAAACATTTCATTTCAAATTGGAATTAGCGCGATTTCGATGAATACCGGAAGTGACCAGTAGTCAGGACCAATCGTTTGCACAATGTTTTAGACACTGGATAAACGATGAGAGCGAAGTGACCGCCGAAGACCAATAGCAGAGGTCCTATGTTCATGGGAAACTCCCATCGGAAAGCGATATGTTGCAATTCAAACTAATGCTGCGCAGAGTGCCAGGTTAATATGATGTGGCCAAAGAATCTTAAAGTAGTGCTTCAATGCAAATAAATGTCTGCAATTGTACTGGAGTACAAGCAAATGGGAATCAGCGGATTGCAAGACGAGTCCGGAAATAACCGCGTCCCGTAAGCATGCAGCCGATATCTTCGAAGGGTAAACATCTGTTGATTATTGTTCACCGGATCCGGCCAGATACAGCGTGGAAACCTTTGCAACAGTTCTTCGGTTCATTGAGGCTACGGCGATGAGTAGAATGAAGCCAATGCTATAAGTGTATAGACGTTAATTCATCAATTTAACCCTTCGGTAGATATAAGGACACAATCTTTTCTATCCATCTTGTTCCATATTTTCGTTTCATTGTTTGGGTGTATTCACTGTATGTTTATTTTTATCCTCAGTTACTGTTATTGGTACTGAACTGCCGTACGATTTGCCTGAATCAACCAACTGTCGTTTTCTATTGGAATTTATTGGTGTTAATTTGTCACATTCATGTTCCGAACGTTGAGGTACATGACGAGATGATTGAGCATTTAACCATCAAATGCGGCTCATTTCCGCACCGCGGCATTATTCTAGTGCTCTTGACTCACATCTTCCCCTGTGAGTTACAGAAATTTCTGTAATGGTTGCTTCATAAATTCAGTTGTTCCTTGTCTTGTATTTATGCATGTAAGTTTAATTACCGACTGTAAGCCCCAATATTTAATCTGGTGATGTAAAAGGATGGAACGCTTAATACTATCAGTTGGCTGCTTTTGTGACCCGCTAGCTAATACCAGCAACTATCGCCTACACAAAAGTATTATGTGGTGGCAGAAATTTGCCGCAAATCCATGACGTTTAGCCAGCTATTCCCATATTTCTGCATGTCAATATATAAAGTACTAGGGCACACTCACGTAACAAGTTAAGGTTATCTACCGGTGTTTTCCTTCAAGTATTTGCAAATAATTATTGAGTTGCACAATATCAAAGCTAGCAAACATAGGATAGTGGAGCGCCGCGTTAAGCCAATTAGTTTGAGAAGTTGTGGTATATGACCAGCGTTCACTAGTTGACTAAACCAGCCTGCTAAATGGAAGGACATTTCCATATCTTTAGATATGGCGGATAATATTATTCTATTCGTTTAAACTTCACAAAACTTAAATTAAACCTTGATTTCTCCCGCGCAAATGCAAAACACCAACGTTGACTCAGCTCACAACCTACCTTGTCTAATCCAAAACATTGTTAGCCGAAGTCAAACCTTTCAAAATATTAGCAGATAAAGCAGTTTCAACTTCTTACATGCATCCATGAACAGCTGCCTCTATGGAGCAATTTGCATACTTCAAAGGAGCTAGATCATGAAGTCTCTCAAGGTTAAGCATAAATCCTTCAAAAGTACAAAATAATCTACTTTGGCACAGATACAGCAGTGTTGTTTCCCCCATTAAATCATCAGTGTTATTTGATAAGTACCAAAAGCGAACGGTCAGGACGATGTAAGGCTTAAAACATGAACTTCGTAACCCTTTTACTCCCTTGGCAAAGTAGCTAGATTTCATAAATACAAGCAAGCCGGCATAACTTTCGATCTGCTCAATAATGCTATGGTGACCCATTCGCTGTCTTTGCCATTCTACCCTACACGCTATAGCTTATCTTCGTCAGGGATAAAGATAGCTAGTCCCGAATTACAACCATACTCCTAGACATCCTTACGGAATTTATGCGAAACAACAAATTTCCTGCCTTGTAAAAGCCACCACATATTCTACCGAACACAAAAGTGGCTGTTGCCAGAACATTAACTACTATCGTCTCATCAGTGGCACTTCCGTCTTTTTACGATTGATGCATAATTTAGCCAAAGTACAATTTCTCGATATCTGGTGACAAGCACCTTGATGAAAACTTTCAACAGCTTTATGCTAGTCAAATCATACAAAATTAGTATTACATATATTTTGCTACAAAATTATATTCCAGCCATGTATTTGTCGGTTTCTTCACGGACATGTAGATTTCTTGCTACCGAGTGCTACCTTATAGTCTATCAACTAAGCTTTAGTCATTTGGTACGTTGCATCAGATGTTGTCATAAGTAAAGTAATAGTTTAAAGGGCCTCACGAATTTTCCAGCTAGGTAGGGCAAATATAATTACCAATTGGTGTTTCAAGCAAATTTACTGAGCGCACTATTATTTCTTCAAAGAGCCAAAGCCACATTTGATCGATACGACGACATAAAACCATTCGTAATCTCCGTTGATAACACATTTGACTTTCTCCTTGGAGTTATTATAACAGCCAATAGCCGTGTCGCAAACTCAGAATAGTATTAATGAGTTAGACAGGTAGTGAGCCCACATTAATTGAGTATTCCCCAGCAAAATGAGTCACCTGTTATCTCTGCACTCTTTAATCAATTGTGCTGCAAATAAAGGTCTCGTCGAATAAAATTTCTCATAGTACTAAGCTAAGAGTGCACTTCTCTGGTTCTTCGAGATTAGTAGTGCAAGCAAATTTACTGAAAATGGAGTGTTATCCACAAACAGGTAAAACTCATTGGACAATGAAAAATTTAAAGTCCTCTATATGCTAACTTGCTAATATTACAAGGGATTATATCACGTCCGGTGGTCAAACGAAAATATATCCGATACAGTTTAAATTAACACGATCAACAAAAGCATTAGCTAATCTACAGTCTAATGTGGTAAGCCAAATAAGGAGATTTAAGCGCAAGTAGAAATGAAGGCCTTATTTTTCATCAACGCAATAATTTAAGCTGTGCAATTGTCAGTTTATTGTCGTCGAAGTTTAGTACTGATCACAAGTGGGCCTGCATGCTCAATGTAGAGTTGCTTTAAGTATATATTTGGGAAGGAGCACAAAACAACTAAGTAAAAAACAATGGCTGTGCAGTCAGGAGTCCATAACATGCGGGATAAAGCACAGTCAGTGATAGATACTCGCCGGTATGAGTACCTAGATGCCGCTTATGGAATCTAGATTGTTTATTTAAATGTTTCATATGGCCAATTATAGAATATGACTGCTTGTTTTTTTACAAATAAAGGAAAAGCGGAGGAATATAAATAAAACGCTCACGAGACAATTCGCAAAGCGCCTACTGATATCCTCAACGCTTAAATATGGAGACACACGTCAACATATCTAACTAGCTTTAGTGTAGCTCCTCCGGCCGGTGGCCGAGAGGTCTGCAAGTTTGCTTTGCAACCATAAGGTCATCGGTTCGCATCTGCGTAGGAGTGGGCGTCTTCGCGTTATACTCAGCCCGCATGCGACTGGTTGTGGTTGTGTGGCAGTGAAGCGCCGTTACGGCGTACAGCTGACACACAAGGTAGCTCTGTAGTCTCAACATAAGCCTACTATTCTCGTCGAGATACTAAACAACTGAATACGAGAATTGTGTGGGTGGAAATACAATGAGCGTTGCTAATTATTAACTAAATTGTACTACAATATATTCTTAAAATCTTCTACAAGATTAAGCTTTGATGACTTCCTCACGATTATTTCCTTTGTGGTTTCAGCTGGGGTGTTTTAGCTGAATATGTACTTTTGTGGGTGCATAGAGGGCATTGCTGAACTACCACATCCCCTTAGTACGGAACATAATACTAATTAAACTTACCTTGATTTCACTGCCAGAATATTTTACGTAGACATACGCATTTATATACTGCACTACTTTTGTAACCTTTTTGAAATGGACTTGTTCGGAGAAGCAATATGGGAACGAAGTCCATATAAATACTTATGTAAATCTGGCAGTGCATCTAACCTGGTATCTAGTCTCCATCATTAGCAGCATAGACCTACTAATAACAATTTGATTTTAGACATTAGCACCGCCTTTAGTCGCTCTAAACCCCTCGTATGTTCAATGCTCACGCCTCCTTCGATCAATTATCCTGCACTAAGCATATCGCTTTAGTGGGCATAAGGCCCTCCCTGGCTAAAGGTATATTGCATTAGCTTTTCAAGATAACCGGCAATATCTTGCCCGTTGTACAGTACAATGTTCATCCCTACCTGTCCCATGTACACCTCACTATACCATTTCTCAGTTGCTAATCTATTTCTTGCAGTCCCTTTCATCCTTAGTGCTTTAGCAATAATATGCTGTGTAGCAGCTGTCATCCGATGCTTTTTGAAATTGCATCTACCATCGCACTGAGTTGGCAACGGCTAGGGGTCAATAGAATGCGCCAAAGTGTAGAGGCTACAAGCGCCGACGACGCCGAATACGCATGCATTCGGAAGTGGGTAGGGAGATCGTTAATCATGAAAGAGACCAGCATGTTCAGACCCTAATGTACGACAATTGCTACTTTACAAAACAGACGTTAACCGGTGCACATTAGGCTGCGCGTGGTCTTACTGGACAATGTAGTGCCGGGGGTATGGGCTGATGCGCATAGGGAAAGCAAAATCATCACAGGCGCTGAGGGAATGGGGAACGCAGGCGCGCAGATGACATATACGGAGCCATGGGTTAAAACAAGAAATGCGTCGTGAGGGCATTCAAGTTCCCTGTTGGCGAGAGCAAAGCAGATGTCTTAGATTGTTCGAAGATATTTGGAACTGATCAAGTAGTCATGACTTCAGAGAGGGTTGGAAACAATGGGTTGGTATAGTAGTTGGGTAAATTTTTATCCCTAACACAATGGCCTCGTCAGACCAGGTTAATCAGCGTGTAATTGGGGTGAGATTTTAGAGCAAACAGGGGCGATAATGGCGTTACCCGAGACTTAAGCCATGTTGTCATAATTGCAACAGTTCGTGATCTCAACTCAGATGGTTCAATCATAGCGGAATATTGCAGTTATTCTTTTGTGCATCATTAATTTGGCGGATAAGCACATAGCGTTAAAAATGGGATTCGGTTTGCAATTTGCAATCAGGTCCACGCACTGATGCTCGTCATCCTGGCTTGCGTACGATCGTTCGGCACACATTGGGAAGTTTTATCACCTCCATTCTATTCAAGTAATCGTCATATTTGCCAATTTCCACCGCATCAGCAATCAACCGCTGAGGTGTTGTTAATATACCCCTACTAATGACCTCTATATTTTTCAAGTCTATCTGATGACTTCTGTCTAATGCATGCACATTCACGGCCGCGTCGATAACTATTTCTTTGTATTAAAACTCGTTTCTTGCTTGCCTAGAAACGCACCACCTGTGCTCCAAAAGTCGTATACGCACCTTGCTCGCTTTTCGGCCTATGTACACTGGTGCTTAGTCTTTACATTTAATTTTATGAACACGGTTAGTCGTCCCATCCATGGCAAGGAGGTCCTTCAGGAATAACAGTGCCGAACGTAACCTTCGAACTCACTAAAAGATTACGCTTATATTTTCCTTGTTTGTTACCCTCCGAAGTGCCTTTCATTTACGGAATTCCTAGCATCCCTATCCTTTCGGTTTTAAGCCTTGACTGCCGGATTAGCACTTTCTGCAATTAGAATTTGACTAGTCGCCCTGGTTAGCCACTTTCTACTAGTTTGCTCATTGCCACTTTCCCAAACCCTTTTTGTCCTCCTTCAACGTGTACGTGCTTTGTGCCCTGTAGAAAATTGCTGAGGCTATCCCAGCGTAAACCAGTTTCAAATGACCCGAAGTATAATGGAGTACATCTTCAGTATCCGTTGGCTTGCAATATATTGTCATCTTTAAATTGCCCCACTCTTGTGAATCAGGCAGTTAAGAAATGTTATTGTGACGCTACAGGATCTCAACTAAATAATAAACTGTATACGCTCATTAATGGGGTTTAAGTGATCAAGCAACTCATCCTTCCTATCCCGTTTAACAAGTAAAAGGTGTCGTCTACACAACGCCACTAAAATGTTGGTAAGTAAATGGTGTTTGTTAACGCCCTGTTCTTGTAAATGTTTTTTGAATCTTGGAGATGCACGCAAGTGATGCACTGAAGAACAGAGTGAAATTTGTTATTATGATACTCAAAAGTGCTCTTTACAAGCGGTGAAGATAGGTTGCCTGGTTTTGGTTGTGCGTTGGTCTACTTCGATCAAATTGTTAAAAGCACAATTCAAGCTACCGTTTACATCCAATCCATGTTGTCGGTAACATAAGCAGCTGAACGAAATCCGTCGAAGCGAAATGGATAAATTCGCTCTACCTGCCATTTTGATTTATTTGCTTAAATATCACGTTTCCGACTTATGCTAAGATGTAAGCTGTACATGGGGTAGAAGATGATCAAATTTTAACCCGCAGGTCAAATATGATCGAGATAGACAAAACGGTTCATGGGCAGAATGGTATAATTAACATTAGGGAGATAGATTAGGCATGTGATGGATAGTAGTCCGCAGCCCTTGATAGTCCTTTCAAATTCGATGTTATATTGGACTCTATTTTACTTTTCTGCTCGTCCAGCATGCAACGATTCGGTGCGAATTGATTAGGCTATCAGCCGCCTGTCTCATGAATTTGGAGCTATTGTCAGCTGGTGAGCTACACTCCTCTGAATAAGAAGTAAGATCATTGGTTAAGTGCGAATAAAGCTTAAGCTAAAATGTTCCATAAAGTGCAGTATTGAGTTTTGCACCAGAAAAGAAAACCACATGAACAAGCAAGAAGCGAAAGTGGTGACCCAGCCGAGCAAAAATTTACTCACATGCGTCCTTCATAAATAGTTTAATTTAACATGAAATGACTCCAAATTAGATTTTCCCAGAGAACATGGTTTAGGATGAAATGAATTGTTTTCTGAAGGTGAGTAACATTCATGTGTTTTGCACTTCGGTTTAAAGCGAATAGGGCTTTGTCGAGAAGAGCTTTGAGCACAGTGAATATAAGGGCTAAATAACGTTTTCTGGTGGTGATTTGCGTATATGTGGCAAGCAGGTATTAAGAAGAAATTCTGTATACATACCAACCATCTACCATTTTGAGTCAGTAGGCTTACACACTGTAGTTATGAATACGTATTAGCAGCTGACGGCACAACTGCTTGCGATGTTCTTGAGCACGTCTCTAGGCAAACAGTGATAGCGTTCTCGGCAGATGCCTAAGATAGTCTAGCGCTGTTCCTAAGGTAAGTGGCATTGAGTTTTACGTAATTGTTTATCGGACGTTGGGAAATTTCCATAACAATGGACTATTGTTTCTACTATTTATGAGTTGCATATTCCACTGCGTACTTTGCATACAGAAAAAAGCTGTGAAACAAATGGTAAGTTCAATTAAACAAAAGCTCTCATTTAGAAACTTGAAATTTCGATTATATTTTACAGTGCTGGCGCAGATTGCTCCTACCATCTTAGGTATTTCTGCATTGAAACAGCAACATACCTTTCTTGAGGATAGTACTGGAGACCATCGTCACCAAACTTATAGGTGTGAAGCATTTGGTGTCGTAAATGGAGTGCTCCGCACCTACTCAATTTCATCTAAAGACGATTGTAGACTAACCGGGTCATGATAATTCTGGAGGTCAAGGAGAACTCGCATACAGGCTGTTGGAGCTATGAGCCACCTCCCAGGCTCAGTTTCGTCTCCATAAAGCAGACAAGGTAAAATGATTATGTCCTTTTGTCACTGCAACCCGTGTTAACTAGTTATATGTGTTTACTTAGCATGATGATGATCCAGCTATAACGAGCTTCCTTGTTATACTGACTTTTCATTAATGGAATCAAAATTAATCACCAGCTAAAAATACGGATCATCTGGGTTCTAATATCGCACTTTGTGGCATACCGTATTCCACATGTATGTGGATAATTAATAATTTGTCTAATTTCACTTCCAGACGCATGCGCAAATTGAAGCTGTTGATATACTGCGGAATAGGTTTGTAATTGCCATGCCTTCGATGATTTGCTAGAAGTGCGAGAGGAGCCAACAGCTTGCATGGCATACAAAAGTTGAGATAGCCGAGATCAAAAACTGCACCAACCATCACTCTTTCCGTGCAAACTTCCCGTGCTAACAGTGGATGTGTATTGCGCGCCAGGTTCCGGCGGAAGTTATGTTGCTCTGCGCGATGTAGTTAACTTCAGCAATACAAGATATGCGTAGGCTGGACTGATGGCTGGTGAAAGGATGCATGCCGGTTACTTATATGAGGGAGAAGTGAAACAACATCCCATTTTTGCCAGCCTGAAATTGAGGCTACATTGGGATTAAGTAAAGCGAATCTTCGTATATGGACTTATGTTCCATGTGTTGTTGCAACATCGCTTTAATAAATATTCCTTCCTAAATCTAAACAGAGTCCGTGTAATTAGTACTGGGCATTTCTATGGCCAAAATGAATGTTTTGTACTGGAATTTAGCAAACCACTGATCATGAAATGTCATTTACATAAATCGATGGCTTTTTCTCAGTCTGTTTTAACCTGTGAGCTCACGAGATCAAACTAACTACAAAATACCATCGGCTCGATTATCAAACATTCTTTTCTCCCTTCTTGTTTCCAGAGAATACAACGGCCATGTAGCTCATGTAATCCGTTATTTACCGTGAATATTAACTAGCTAAACTATGAGATGATTTGGCGACTCCGAATAAGTTTAGTTGCATCTGACCGACTGATGGAATAAAACAGCAGAGGAGAAGTATAATCTCAAAACTTGTAAAATCCGCTCAAGCGACAGCTAAAAGCTTTTATTGCACCAGCTTTACCTAGGGTGTTTTTCAGCACATTGTTTCTGAAAGCGTGATGGGCCGACCTGTTTGTGGTCCGCGGGAGTTTCTGAAATGTTATAATTCCGTTAAGCAATTTCTGGACTTGCTCATTTGATAGTATAGGTTGATGATAAACACGCTCTGAAAGCTTGTTCAGTCATATGCGGCGGTGTACATAAGCAGAGATTTTTCCTATGTAAGAGTTGTCGTTGAGCTTTTGGGGATAACACAAATTTTATGGCTTCGTGGTAGCTAATGCATGAAATGCAGCCAGTTCAGGAGCCTGACCGCTGACTTGAGTAGAGCCCAGGTGTCAAAGTGGTAATATTGGGTCAAAGGCGGTGGGAACTGTTGGAAATACGTTGGCTTTGGATAGCGTATGTTAGATCTCTGTCTAGCGATACGCGCACTCTATATATCAGTATGTTGGCTAAGTTTGAGTGTGTTCCCGCTAGATTATATTGGTGCAGTAGTTCGTTCGGCTAGCATTCATTTAAGTAGATAAACTCGTGTTCTGTAAGTGCTGGTGTGCGTTCTCCCATTTATGGATCCGAAACCAATGTGACATTTTAGCGCAAGTTTTGTTGAAAAATACCCAGATTAATGCCATAGGAAAAATACAAGGATTAAAAATTTGCCACTTTTCGGTATCACTGCGGTCAGTGAGATAAAATGCGTTCCTCAAGATTGTGCAAGTATGTTTGCCTGCCACTTACCCGGTGAAGATTAGTGATCAAGACATAATTGACTGATGAATCTACTGTAATTGCAACTGAGCGTTTGATTCTTAATATAATACCTAATTTGGCATTGAAATGGTTGCCTTCCTCAAAGGAAGGTAAATGCAGTTTCTGGCTTAGGGATATTTCATCTCCTCACATACATATCAACTGACCATTTGTAGAAGTAATAGGTAATTGATAGTCAAGCATTTCGAATGTTAGCGTAAAAATCATCCAACAAGTTACGTTTTTCCTTATATTAATGCAGCGATTATCACCCATTAAATAGTTCCAAAACCATGCTGCTTTCATTTGAAATGTTGTTTACTCGCATACTGAAACATACTATCAAAGCAGCCTAGGCAGTAACATTTGTGTAAGTGGGATTATATCCCGTCCTTCTTCCTTAAGCGTGTCGTTTGAGCAGATACGTTCAGCTTTGATCACTAGGGTATTTATCAATTTCCGTTTAAACCTAAATGACACAATAATTTAGAAGTTTGTGTATCGCCCATGTCACGAACCTTTCCTATAGACACAGCGCTGTAACGAACCCTCATGAAATCTTTTCATTGCGAGATCGAGGAAATGAAGGCGACTGTTTTCCTTAACTTCGCGGGTGAATTTGATTGCTGGATGGCATCGATTGTACGTGTTAGTTAGTTCCTGGATACTTCGAGACGACTGAATCCAGACAAAAACGTCGTCTACATGACGGCAGTATAAACTTTTTTTTGGGATCGTTGGCTCTAGATTTCCCTGTCCCAGCATGTCCGCGAAGACGTCAAGGAGGGATGGACACAGTGGAAAATCCATCGCTACTTCATGGCACCGCCGATAAACTTCGCCATTGAACAGAAATTGAATACTGAAAGTGATTCTGAGTAACAGTTCCTTTAGGATCCCCGTGAGTATGCAAAAATTATTGTGGTTTGAATCAACATACTCAGCGATGTAGTTTATGGTCTCAACTAATGATATTTTGGCGAAGAGTGATGAAACCTCGAGGGAGCACATGGTTAGATTGGACACATTTACATCACGCACGACATCCACAAACGCAATCTATCCTTCGCACTGTGCACAACAATAGCCATAAGCATCAAAACAAGCCACTGAGCAATCGAGCAATATGGGGAGTTTTTCATATCCAAGCCGGGACGAAGGGGGAAGTTAGGCTTTTGCTTTTGGTAGCCCATAATGCCTTGTGATAACCTTTCCTACTGGCCGAAGTTGTTCATAATTTGCTTTGGTAATGTAATCACACATTTGAAGCCTTTTACGACAGCTGTAATGTTGAGTTTCAATCTGTTTTTTTCGTTCTTAACTTTGGCCCTCAGAAACTTGGTTTCATCTGCCAGTATTTCTTTCATTTTGCTCAAGTAGTCCACTCTGTTCATGATAAGAATGCCCGAGCCCTTATCTAGCTTGGTAAGATGACCTCATCATTGCTAGCCAGACGGTTAATAGCCACAAGGTGACCTCATTTTATTGGTGTTATGTACTATCCTCGCACTTCTTTACTGGTATCATGCATGCACTAGAAACGAGTTAAACTCTTCCACATGCATTTCAGAACTAAGACTATTCCTTTTTTGTTTTTGGACTGCCCTGTCCCATACGGCCGGTGACCTCTGACCCACGAGGTCGCACGCGGTCGGTTGTCGTGGCTTAACAGACAGCGCTGTCAGCGTCCAATTAAATCTCTCTATTAGTAACGACTTGTAATGGCCGTCCGCACATTTTAATTTGTACACAATTGCATAATTCTGAAGATTAGTTCTCGATAACATATGTTCGCTTACCCTGACTCCCGATCATACACAATCCTCTGCAGGTCCGTCGCCACGTTATTCCTGCTGTAGCCTGCATCTTAAACATTTGGCTTCTCGATGATAATATTCTTGGGAAAAAAAATTAACGATGTGGCAGGATCGAGCGTAAAGGTGCTTGGCCCTATGGTGCTGTTTTGCTCGGTCGGGTTTTATCGGAAGCTAAATACACACGCCCCTCTTTTTGCTCATCGTTAACGGCTTTCCAACTAACTTTTAAAAGAGTTGTAAGTGCCTACATATTTTGTAATAATCGCTTAGATTATTTTAAGCTACATGTATAGATTTTAGGCTAACAAACTTTATTACGCAAGCTTTGCTTGATGCCCTTGCTACCTCACTGGTGGTTTTAGATCGGTTTCCGCTGTGTGAGTCAATTCTCCGTTCTTGCTTTCTTCGGTATTCCTCAGAAAATACTCCGCAACATTCCAGCGTAAATCTGCTTCCAGTTTAAACATCCATTAACGTGCATTGTTTGGTGAAAAGCAGTAAATGATTTGTTTAAACATTTCATGGGAACACGTTGTATTGCTACAACTATCCAACAAAACAATTGTCCATTTCGGTTTAAAAAATATGAAAATAAATTAATTGTAAAGCCTGAATTAGAACATAATCATTCAATCGTACCAGACTTTTATTACACTTACATGTAAATGCATTGTACAACACATCCTACACCATAGCGCTATTAGTAGCATCGTCTTTTTACCGTAATGTTAAAATTTTAATTTGTCTTCTTTAAACGCTTTCTGTAATCTACGTTTTCTTTGGTGCCATAAAATTGTTCACGCTTTCTGTAAGGGCGTGTTTACAACGCCAATATAAATGAGACTGGGATTTTTGCTTTGAGGAGCTGTGGTGCATTCAAATCTTTGAGCATCATTGTCAGTAATCTAAGCTTCTTCCAGATGGCAACAGCGCGTCCGCATTGGTGATGTGCTATGGTGAGTACTAGACAGTAAATGTTTGACTAGTCCATAAGAACAATAAATTGCAGTAAGTAAATTGCGTTGGATTATGCTCATACTACATTTATCCGGTTGCTGAGTCCCGACTAATCTGCTGGGTACTTCCTGCATACTACACAAAGAAATGAAAGCCAAAACAACCTGATCTGGCCGACGTCATCCTCGATTTGCATAACAGACAGCTATGGGTAAGGATTTTCTTGGCCAGACATAGGCGAACTGTTTTGAAGTGTTGCTAAGAGCACCGAGGTATCAAGCAAGATTTTCTTCTCTTGCTTACATAATAAGTTGTCTCATAATAAACGGTGGTCCTACATCAGCAAAGCAATGGTTCAGCTTCCTGATATAGAGCAGATACTGATTATTATTCATCAAACGAGAGTACCATTAACAATGTATTGTGCGAACTGACTGGGTTGTAACCAAATATCATGGAGAGTAACTGCTTCGACATTAAAAACGGAGTTTTGACTTTGATGTTTGCCCTTAAGAAATGCCGGGCAGCAAGTTAACTGCAACCATTAGTTTTATTACATATTTATCCGCCATGGAAACTTGGAATAACTACAAGCTATCCGAATATATTGACCATGCTCATCTACTCAAAGGTTTATGTAATTTCGATTGTCAACTGATTAAATAAGGCAATATATTCAAGCTAACAGTCCAGCTTTGTTACTGCGTAATCTAATCAAACTTAAATGAAAACGCGTTGTGTACTTTGCGCGAGTCGAGCAACATACTACACTGAACATTGGACTTTAACATAAACGACTAGACTATTTGATTAGGCTATTTAGTGACAATTTGATTAGCACCTGGCCGCTCGACGCTTATCCTATGCAAGTAATTTTCGCCAGTCATTGCACAATAATTTCAAACTGGATTTATAGATTTCCAATTAATTGTATAGTATGGCTGCAACCATTCATCTTGCTGAATTATATGCTGGAGTATCCTAAGTTATTAATATTTCTAATTTAAGGGAAACATTAACATGGCGACTAAATTACACTTAGTCTGGAATGATGTCAAAATAGAGCTAGTTATGTTTAGGCGCTAATTGAACGTGCTTTAAATGTTTGGCGGAGAGCAGAGGAAATCAATATTTGAACAAATGAATACAAACGAAATTTGGATACAAACTGTCGTGCAATCTCTTAATAGGTGTTATCTAGAAACCTTCATGTCATGTAACGAAAATAAGTTTGTTATAGTAAAGGCATGCATCTTTAAGCATTAATAAAGTTTTTAATAGCAAATATATGGTAAGCAAATATTATATCCATTCTATATTTTTATTATCGGAATTTAATTTAGCAATAGTTGCGCAGCGGGTAATGTGTCAGGCCTTCTGAACATGCTGCCTTATATTTTCAACAATTTCCCAAGTTAAGGAAAACTAATGGCTACTATGTTTATATAAAAAATACTGCCGACATTCGAATTGCACAGGCTTCGTTGTCGAAAGCCTTTGGCTACCGGAGTCAGTTCGTCCGTATTTGCCTTCTCCGATATACCTCAAGATACACTCAAACACTTTAGCGCCACAATTCATCCTCTACTAAACTTGCTGAATAATCCAAGTGCTTTTAGTGGAGATTTCCTAAACCAAGTTATACATATCTATTTGATGAATCCACAGATGCTTATTGTCTGGTAAACAGAAGCATCGAATCTTTTATAAACTTTGTAGGAACATATTTCATTGCTGCAAATATCGAACATAGCGGTTGCATTCTCCACGTCGGTTAATATGAAAACAATAACATTTTTGTGGTTGAATCGAAAACCTAGTTGTCTGTCAGTACTAGAAATTTACAAAAACTATTTAGGTACTGCAATAAACCATATAAACCATAATAACGATGCCTGCCTATTTTTACCATGGTTTTGAAATTTTAACAGGTTTATGTACGTTATATTCACCAGTCTATAGGATGCTATATCTTTGGTAGCACAAGACGGTTCCCTATATTTTTAAGGCCGTGGTTACAACTCTGTATAAACGCCCCCCCTACTCAATGTAGATGTGTATTTTATAAAATGTCTGAGGATCTGAGGTGCATTCAAAACTTTGGTCTTCATTGTCTGTGAAGCGTGACTGTGAAGGAAGGCAACAGCGCGCCCGCAAGGATGATGAACTACGCAGTGAAGATCTGGCTAACATCTTAGAACAACAGGCTACACTAAATAAGTTGCGTTGGCTTGGGCTCGTATTGCAAATATTCCGTTAGCTTACTGACTTATCTAAGGGGTAATAGCTAAATATGACGCAAGTTAGTGAAAGTTGTCCGGATGACCTCACCTTAGTTTGCGCGATAGCCAGCTATTTGCAAATATGTTGTTGGCGGGACGTGGGTGCATTGACCGGAATTTTTGATTTGGGCAATAATGATTTACACTATGTCCCCTTCTTTCACATATTGTATATTTCGTTTCAACCTTTACGTTATTTGTACGTCAGAAAATCGTCGGCTCAATGTTTTTATGTACAGCACTTAATGATATTGGTTATTATTGAAATAAGAGAAACACGCGCAGTACATTATGCCAGCTGTATGTGACTGTAATCGAACCCCATGGAGAAATTTGCTGTAACAGAAACATAATATAACACGACTTATATTTTTTGCCAGTAAGTAAAAATAAGGAAACCAGGAATCAGTGTTCCCTGCTACAGGATTATGAGTTGTGAATGCACTCACAACGGCTATATGAAACGTTTATAGGGCTTCCATATCTACCGGCAATCAAGCAAATTTGCTTGCAAACTGTTTAATAAAGAGCAGCATATTTGTTTGTATAAATGTTCAATCTTGTTACCTGTAGTTCATTCGAACTAAAAAGGAAGTCGGAGTGTAACATTTGCACGATTCTTTCAGTTTGTTCTACTGGTCATTCGATTTTAGGATACAAACCAGACTGGTGTCATGTGGATTTTTAATGGCAGCGCAAAATGTATATTAGACAAGTAATTTTCAACAGAACATGCAGTTTTGCAATACATTTTAAACTAAGCCTGCAACGTCTTGTCAAATGCTATGCTGTGATACTTTTTATTAATTTTCAAAAAGTGGGAAATAATTTGGCGACTATACAAAGGAATACAGCATTACGATTACCTTCAAACCCGAGCTATATTTGTGTATACGCTCTTTGCATGTGCTTTGCAAGCATAGTGGATGGAATAGAAAGAGCAAAACATTTTAAAAATCAACGCCAGATAAACCTTGATGCAAAATATTATAGCAGCGACTTAAATTGCTTTATCTACTTCACTGAATACAATTTAACTGAAATAATTCGCGCACCACGAGTGCTTACTTCTTAAATCCTTGATAGTATTCTCACACCTAAACGTTTATTTTAAAGCAAATAATATATCCTAACGTTTATTTTAGCAGATTGCCCCGAATCATGAAAGCAGTGTTATATCTTTCGCCAACTAACGCTGTTGTGGATCCGCAGCCCTACTGTCCACGCAGGAAACACTACCACTGCTAGCTCGCATTTGAATTAATGTAAGCTATGGTTCCTATGCGCATTTAGTTTGATTGTCGTCGGGAACCTATACCTATCGACTGACAAACCAGCTCTGAAAGGAACAAATTTGTTGCTGAATCCTCCACGGCATCACTACAGAAAATGAAAAGCTTAGTACTTGGGTTTCTTAGTGATTCCGATAAATATGGTAACAATACGTCTGCATTATTATGTGGAAAAATAAAAAAATATTTGATTAGAATTTTTTGTTCTGAAGTTGAATTATATGTGCAAGTCAAACACAATGGAATTTTTTTGCTTGCTTAACATTCCACAGTCATAATATGGACGTGCTTATTATGGTTGGGTGACAGAATAAAAGCATTCATGGATTACTTATGAATGGAAGGATTTTGGTGAGTACTTTTGTTCGTCGCAATTAGCCGACAATTCAGATATGTCGACCAGCTGTCCGGAAAAGCACCAGACGGCCGTTTCGCCCTATTGGGGCTCATCAGTGGTGCGCATCCTTCGGTCCTCTGCGGAGGATCGAACCCATGACTGCTAGTGGCTCTTGCCAACTAGCCCGCAGCTTATGCAACTGCGCCATGGAGGACGGTATCTGACTATCGTGAATTGTTAGCTAAATGCGATATAGCCCGACGCATCCTCCACTGCCATGCAGGCACCTGCCATGCAGATGACAGCGGTCGGCCTTCCGGCGTCAGGACTTCCCGGTTACGGCAGCTATGAATCGACATAGCATTTTGTGGAATCCGTACGGGCGAATTAGTATTACTTATGAATGGAAGGATTTTGGTGAGTACTTTTGTTCGTCGCAATTAGCCGACAATTCAGATATGTCGACCAGCTGTCCGGAAAAGCACCAGACGGCCGTTTCGCCCTATTGGGGCTCATCAGTGGTGCGCATCCTTCGATCCTCCGCAGAGGACCGAAGGATGCGCACCACTGATGAGCCCCAATAGGGCGAAACGGCCGTCTGGTGCTTTTCCGGACAGCTGGTCGACATATCTGAATTGTCGGCTAATTGCGACGAACAAAAGTACTCACCAAAATCCTTCCATTCATAAGTAATACTAATTCGCCCGTACGGATTCCACAAAATGCTATGTCGATTCATAGCTGCCGTAACCGGGAAGTCCTGACGCCGGAAGGCCGACCGCTGTCATCTGCATGGCAGGTGCCTGCATGGCAGTGGAGGATGCGTCGGGCTATATCGCATTTAGCTAACAATTCACGATAGTCAGATACCGTCCTCCATGGCGCAGTTGCATAAGCTGCGGGCTAGTTGGCAAGAGCCACTAGCAGTCATGGGTTCGATCCTCCGCAGAGGACCGAAGGATGCGCACCACTGATGAGCCCCAATAGGGCGAAACGGCCGTCTGGTGCATTCATGGATTGTTTCAGCATTTGTTGCAGGTGAATGAAATACATATGTCACATAATAATAATAATAACAATAAGACAATGTTTCATGCGTCCTCGCTGTTATGGTACAAGACGTTAAATTTATTAATTACAACTAAGTAGTATTACACAGTAGAGTGAATATATTAAGTAAATAAACCTTTATCTGAAGTGTTAAAATTCCATAGAGTTGACTGCATTATCTATTGACTGTGTTGGAGAGAAAAGCAATTTTGCTGGCACAACAGATGCATATTTTAACTGCCATATTTGTGTGCCCCTAAATTTATAAGTTTTTGATATCCTTGTTATCTTTTGAGAAACGTGAATACTTTTGCCCCCTTTATCCATTTGGTTAACGCAGAGGGAAAAAATGTTGCGACATGTTAACGAATCTATTACTCTTACCGGTCGCAAAAGTAATACATGTGAGTAAATAATTAAAGTATGTGCATGTGCAACGCAATTGTACTAGTGAGTCAAAGTTGAGCAATGAAAACCAAGACAATCTATAGATTGTCTCAGTTGCTTTTGCGCACACAGTACAAGTCGATTTACCGCAACTGATTGGAGTAATCTAAATGTTTACATATCGCAAACTTTGTATTCTGTCTGCTTTGAACAAACGTTTTTAGTCCACTAAAATTGCATGCTGAAGCATTAGAGTATTTGCTTCGTTGTTTTCTTGAAATACCAAGAATTTAGGCGGTATATTTGATTCTTCATATATCAGATTGCGTATAACGTCAGCCTAAGGTTGAATATTACGGGCAATTTTGCACTCATTGGGTTATATAACTACGCATAAACTTGACGATATCCTATTAATTTGCTAGGTTTTTATTAATTATATAATGAAACTTGTAAATAGTAAAACCACCCGGTTAGAAAGTGCATTACTTTATGCACTTAATTTGTCAAATTTGCCAGGTGCACGTTTTCTTCACGTGGCAATACTGCACACACCAATTGACAGCAGCTTTATAATTGGTAGCAGGTATTCTTAGTAAGTAACGATGAATACCAAATTGCTTTAGTTTATTGTATAAAATTCATTAAATTAACGCGCTAATTGGATGACACCCAGGTACATTGTAGTAAAGAAGTGTTCAATTGTTATATACGGCAATTTTATACGTTGAAACTTTGTCATAAATCCATCACACTTCCAAAATGTATTGGTGATAGTCTTTATTATAGATATGCAGTATAAATAATTCAGTCCTACATATTTTGAACCAATTTAAGCAGAATAGCCATATGCTAGCAGCTAAGTTTATTTGGTACTGCCAAGAGTGGTATTTTGCCTTTCCCAAATTAGTGGCGCACACATCTGGAATTTAATAAAACCAAAATAGCTGCATCAGCTTGGGCTTGTCTTCATTAGCACAGACCTTTCCGCCAAGATTTATGTAGTTTGTATTGGGTGCTAAAACACTAAGAACTCACAATAGTATAGTGTAGTTAACTCAGAAACAAATGACTATTTGTTATTGGAACTATACCTGTGTACCTGATTTGATTGGAAACCCAGAGTTTATATATCGCAATTAGACAAAAATATTCCGGCGTATTTATACAAAAGCGCCAATTCGTTTGTTTGATATTTCAGATGTAGAAACTTGCAGGAGCACTGTTTAAATGACGGTTGTGAACACTGCGCAACAAGCGTTGTCGTTTTTGTTTAAACGTTTATAATTAAAAGATTCAGTGAAATGCATCATTATTAAAGCGTTGTCGACCCTTAATTTGTTACCCTAGCGCAACTCTTTTATCGAGTTTCTAATACACATTTGTCGTGACCCCCGAAAGGTATTAGCACGGGTTTAAAAAATTATCTCTACATCTGAATTAAGTAATTAATTAATTCGTGGTCGTTTGCCTAGGTAAAATTTAAATAACAGTTAGTTATCTGCCGTTAACTTGGTATTGTTATATATGTTGCTTTTACCAGTGAATTGGTGATATCTTCAAAAGCTGAACCGAATGATTCCACAGCCCGTTTTGGCAACCCAAATATGTTCAAAAATTGTTATACCACATAAAAATTAATGGGTATATAACTTTTACCAGCATACTGCTAAGGAATTTCAAAGGTTTAAGCCTGTCAGGATAAATAACTACTAATAGACGAAGTAGAGCACACCCACGACTTTATAAACAACGTAAGTACTCCTATTCCCGAGATAAATCATAATTAATAATTTAGTATAATTTGTCCCCAAATTGGCATCCGCAATACCTCGTGCTCATGAAAATCCTGAGCGCTTATTGACTAAGTTTATATCGTTCATTGTGTATGGGTGACTGCCACAATTCATATTGCCCGGAATCATATGGCTTTCTGTGTCGACATACCACTGTTCTATCGCTAACGAATTTAAAACAATGGTGTATGGTTTTGTTGTTACTATCTGTCATCCCTACACTCTACAACAAAGGGTTTCATCTAGAATTATGCTCAACAGGTAAGCAGAAACGCTATGAGTGGAACACACATAATGCTTGGCAGCGATCGTCATAAACACCAAGCCATTGCGTTTTTAGAGAGGTGTTTAACACTGGGGTTTGAAGATGCTTCTCATGGTACAGGTAGAATTTCGTCACATCTAGGCTCACTCAGACAGCCGCCACAAGCCCGGAAAAGCACTGTACGCGCGTTTCATCCTTTGGGAATCATCAGCAGTGCGCATTCCATCGAGCCCTTGGTAGGGCTCGAAACCGCAACTCGACTGTTGCCAGTCCGTGGTTAAGACCACTGAGCTACGGGGACGGCAACGACCATCGTGAATAAGTTACTAGATGTGATATAGCGCCGCTCACTATCCACTGACTTACAAGTTACTGCCGTGCAGAGGACAGGGTAGCCCCCTCACCAAGCAACGAGCTTGGTAAGGGGGCCGCCAATTATCTTATGGCATTATAAGCAGTTTTTTCTGTGTACTGATTACAGAAGGGTAGTAGTGGGAGTTGAATGGTATAGGTAGAATTTCGTCATATCTAGGCTCACTCAGGCAGCCGCCACAAGCTCGGAAAGGCCCTTTTCGCGCGTTTCATCCTTTCGGGAATCGTCAGCAGTGTGCGACGCGGTTACAAGTAGGTTTGCGTGTTGCCATCCAAGGCGCACGACGGTTGATCCAAATCCCAACGAACAACTTTTAACTGCGGTTTCATGCACTGCTCGCGTAACTCCAAAAACTATTAAATAAGGTCATTGCCGCTAAGCTCCATGCGCCTTGTTCCACCCTAGCACGGCTATCTCTACATGTTAGGTCCAGTATTGGACGAGACCGTCGGCCGTGGAATGCAAAGATTTGAAAGAGCCAAAACAAACCTTTCCAACTCTGTGACGGTCCCAGAAATTCTGTTGGTCGACGCTGACTTCAAACTTAACGGAGACAATCCAAAAGACGCAGGATGGGCACTAAGACCCGAAAATAAACAAGCATTGCTTTACATAGGTTGTAAATTTTTAAATTTATTCTCTTATATTTTAATTTGTAATATGCGGTAGGTAACTGCTTGAAACGTTTGCGAATAAGTGTGAGCGACTTTACTGAAATTTTATGTTCATACATAACCGATCAACCCCAATCCGTAGCTTATTCTTATCATAACACTGTCTACAACTAACTGAGATGGCTAAAGGCAACAAGATGATGTACCCAACTCTACTCCATGGTTGTTCAAAATTACGCATCTACTTTTTATTTGACATATTTACCAGTGGTATGGATGATCTCAGAACTATTCTCACCCAATAGACATCCAGTGGTGGCCATTTGTTCTATCCCAATCATCCTCACTTGGACCCAACTGGACAAGGTAATCTATGTTCAACCATCCTACTTACAAATGGTACGTACGCGGTAAGTTTTGCGTTTCTTCTCTCTGTATATATTCGCATGTCTCACTCTGTCACTATCCAATATATCTAGCGTGTGACGCATGACAACCCATATCCTACCCACCTAACATAATTCGCAAGTTTGATTTCATGCAATTGTACAGCAGACATTGTTATTCCTTAATTATAACAGCTTGCTACTTGCCGGATACATACTCACTTTGCTTAAAATATTCTCTGCAATTATAATTTTACTCTCCAAGAAGGAATTTTTTTATTATCTGTAAGGTGTTTTGCTGATAAAATTAACATGGTGATTCAAAAGTGCAAAAGGTGACCAACATTAAGATTTATAAGAAAATTTGGATTTTATATATAACGCTTAAAGAAATCTGTTACCTTGGATCCTTTAGATTATACACTAATAAGATACTACCTATCTGCATTGGTTGTCCCTTGATGGTACCTCGTATTAACTATGGAATTGTTATTTTATATTACCTGACTTTCAACCCAAAATTCTGAAGTTTTTGGTGCATAGGCTTTTTATAATTAGGAACATATATCCTTGGATATACGTAATATACAACCAAATACATTTAATGACTGATGGTCAACTAGTAAGAAACTTAAGGTTTATGGATTAACGATCATCAAATCAATGTAAGGCAGTATTTATGCAAATAATGTAATTTCGAGCAGTTAGCTAGTAAAGCCAGGGACGAAGCAATACTTTTAATTATATTTACTGCAATTATTCCGGTTTTAACAAAATCCAGTACCCCCAGTATTTTGGCACTGCAAGCGCCATCCGCATGATTTTATATGCTAGGTAACGAGCAAATTTCATATAATGAATTGACCGAACTTGTTTATTCTATATAAAAGTGCAGGCCATGTTTTTCTCCGTGATTGCAATGCTGTTTGCAGTAGGCAACGTAACCCTAGATGAGTATGCGTGAATAATATTCTTTGGATATAAACGTAACGTAAATTAAAATTATATTCTCTTATTCATCGTGATTTCTTTGTAAACTATTCTCCCTATGAAATACCAAATAGATGCACGGTTTTAGTGTACATGGCATGCCATGTTTTAATTGTTTTTATGTTTCAGTTTAATTTTTTCTTCCAACTATAATAATGTAATGCTTAGATAAAAGCTTATTTAATCTGTTTCGTCTGCAAAACCCTATACCTTTTGATGACAACTGAGCAGTTTATACGGAATGAATACCGTTACCTAGAGATATTCAGATTCAGCAAAACCTCCCGTAACAAATCGTGTGTTCATGAATGAGTATGATGAGAGGTTAATGTTATCAGGCTTCCGTTTATTCGTCACAGGTAGATAACAAAAATCTGTGCATCAAAATATTTTATGAATGCTTTTCAACAAAAAATAAATCTAGACCATACGTTTTTTCAATCACTTGAACAATTAGTGCAAGCTTTTAATCATACCTATGAAATTGTTGTTAAGTATAGCAACATGGGCAGCTAGGAAGAATCTGTCGTTACCCTACCGAACCAGCAAAGGTGGAGAGGTAGCTTTGTAGTTCCGCAACAACATTCAATGTGAGCTCGTAGAGGATCCGGTCTATACAATACAAGAGTCTTTTGGTACTGTCTACATTTAAATGGCGACGACATTTGCTTAGTGGAAGCAATTTACCGCCTTCTTTAATCCACTCTCGAAAAGGACTTTTATCAAGCATCCGACCTAGTGGTTGATAAACACAGCCTACAGCCACATTCTTATTTTTGATGATTTAAGCAACTAGGCTCTGGAATCCCCGACAACTCCCGCAGAAAACTTTAATTGCGATCTACAGGTGTTTGTCTCCAAATACCAGCTGCATGAACACTTTAATACACCTACCCAATTCCGAGAAAAAGGTAAGACTTTCATACCAGATCGGATATTCACCAATGAATAACTAATGGTCAAAATGCTGATCTTCGACATCTCCTGGGGCAGCCACTATCATATAGTCCTACTCTTTGAAACATTTGCTATGCAGAATATCCCGTGGAAATCGCCTACCAAACAAATAAGATTAGACGTTACTACAAGTTAGCTCGACTGAGTAGGGCAGATAACCGAAGCTTATACGTAGGTGAGGTACCTGCCATTGCATGGGAACAATTCGTCAACCAGTTTAACGCTTTGATTACGGAAGCTTCAGCGACCTAGAACTTCCTCCCGAGGAACGTGGCCTCGTTTCTGCAAAACAAGACAAGCAAGTGTATAACAATGTTAAAGTCAGATTGTTCGCGACGATAGAATGGCGTACCAGCAAAATATAGCAGTGGGTATGTCCTAATATCATACGCTTCTGTATAAACCTGTCAGAAGTCTAGGTGGAATTAAACAGGGAATTCTTCGTCCTCAAACAGCGGAATGACCCACACAGACACCATAGGTGCTGGTAAATAACCAACGCCTACAATATGTTGCAACATTTTAATGAGATCACTGGCCACATAAGCCTATGACAATGGTTGTTTCTTCCCAAAGTCTCATTCACATATCAGTCCCGGAAGAAGCGGTACAAAAATCTGGTTAGCGTGCGCAAGCACTTCTCTCCTGAGGTTGATAATATATACAAAAATTCGCCAGCGGCAGTAGGGGAGAGTTTAGCTGAGCCTTTGGTGCCATCCTTCTAGCACTCTTTTGAAGGGATGTGCGTGTCATGCATGTTGAAACATGGGATGATTATCTTATTCACCAGGGAGGTATATTTTGCAGTCCAGCCAACTAACGCCCCCTAATGTATCTGTTACCTCAAAGATCATGCTAGCTATTATTTATGATGCCTTAACGGCCTTCATGATACGATAACTATGATAACTACATCGCACATAAACAGCATGGCTTCCGAAGAAATCGATGGTGCAGTACAAATTCACTACCAACAAGCTCCAGCTGGATTAAAGCAGTAGGTTTTGGTTGGGTAATTGGAGCATTATTTTTCGACCGTTAAAATGCGTTTTAACTGTTGTATTATACAACGGTTCTCTTTAAACACCAATTCTTTGTTGTGTGTAGTGCTCTCATAGGATGGATCAGTAGCTCTGTTCTTAACAGGCACCATTCAGTACCAATGCGTGAATGGCTGCCAGATCCAATCCGAGTCAAATACGGATTACTACAGGGATTATTACTGGGATTATTTTTGAAGTACACTAACGAGAACACACGCGTTATAATCTCTATCTGCTTGCTTCAATCCGACGACATCAAGGGGTGGAGAGCGATCAATACTAAAGTGGCATCATAGTACCTCACACTTATCTAGAAAGGGTATTCTCGTGGTCATTCCAAAATCAACATGGATTCAATATGGGCAAAATAGATTGTTACATTTACGGCACAAGTTTATGTAGAGCTATAAACACGGCAACTAGGAGCACCAAATTTCTTTCGGCCTAGAGGGTTTAGGAATTTTTATCTAGTTGGTACTTGTTTCTTCCTAGCAGGCTAAAACGTCTTCGGGAAGCGGCATTTGACAAAGCCTCCTGAAACGTGTGTTCAAACGATTCGACCCTTCGATATGTTACAAATTTAGCTTATACAAACGGCCATACATGGAATGCCCAATGCAGTTCTGAAAGTCATGGTTGCGGAAAGATCTCCACTCCTTCGAGATACCCTAAATTCTGGCACCTAAAACGTCAAGCGACTGTATACTTTGCCTATGAAAGAAGGCTTCAAGTGCTTGGGATTTTAAGCGGACGGTATCTATGTTTGCACTAGGACTTCGTTTTGACTTACCAGATTTCGATAGACCCTAACTACATGTGCAGCTAATTGTTGCAGCTCTCACAACGACAATTTTTAAGGCTAGCATCTCAAGCTGGCAGAGCAGTACAGTCGTTTGAACTGCTGTCTTTATCTCTTTTCTGTACGCGTTTGCATTTTTTGCAACGTTATACCGGAACTTGACAAATGTAGTCCACACGGTGGCAGATTTCCAAACCCCAGTTTTTCGCGCAATTATTTCGCTGCACCATTTTACTTGTCACATAAACCTTGGATAAACACAAGTGTATGTTAGTGATTTCACTGGCGGTTCCAGATTTCGTTACATTTCTTCACCACTGTATGTACACGAGGAGGAAACGCGATTATTACCAACAACCCGTTTGACACCATTTCTTAAGATGTACCTCGGATTTAGAGCTTATACTACGTATAAAGGCGTGTTCACCGATGTAAACTCAATTTTTTTAACAGTTATGCATATAATTGGAAGTTTCACCATAAACATAATGCGGGACTTGTTAAGCATTCACAATGTACTCGTATAAAAGCATTTTTCCAACCATCCCATATCTAGTCTGCGCTTTTCACTTAGGCACTATTAACTTCGACTCGCAGTTATTGTTAAGAAAGGATAAGTGTAGCCGCTCTTGGTCAGCAACTTTTGATCACAGCACGCTAGCATTTACTACTTCTGGTTGTGCATCATAGTAGTGTTTGTTTCATGCCATTTGGTTGGACGATCGGCGCGTATCCAACGCTGTAGATTGAGTGTACTTCTCAGTCAACAGCTTTTGCCGAATTCGGTACAATAGGTTGACGATAATGAGTAGTTTTTGTCCTTGTCGGTTTAATAAATTAGGAATCCATGCAATTATTTTAGTTAAACAGAACCATGTGAGATATTTTTACGTTGATCCCAGACAGTGTATATCCAAGACAGGCATAAAAGAATAATATCAAAATATTGCTCTTGCTAATTATAAACAGTTTGCTCACAAGGTAGAATAGTAGACAAAGTTAAATATAAAGTCATATTAGCAGCAAGTGGGATAGTGCAACATCGAACTTCAATCAACATACATCGTTAATCGTAAACATAAATATCTTGTAAAAATAACTGCTAGCGAGAGGTCTGCTTATACATAGATAACCAAATAATAACCTCTATCATTTTGTAGCTAAATGGTTTTGACCGTTTTAATTTTTATAAATTTTGAAATCATGGTTATCCATTGAAAATGCTTTATTAGGACGAGTTTAATAGTTATTAATCTAGCAGCAAGGTTTCCAGCGTTTAATTAGAACAATAATAGAACAATAATATAAAATAGAACACGAATGCATTATTTTACCTGAAACCATTTGCATAAAGTTTTCACAATCGCAAATTTTCGGAAATACTGCTAACATAGTTGATATTAAGAATTGTGGATAATATCCACAAAGCAGCATCTGTGACGTTTATTGGCTTTTATCCAATACTGTTTTTAGAGTCCCGACGCAGATAATCTGAGTACGAAGTTGCCGAGTATATTACTAATTATCATGCCTATCGAAAGTGCAATGAAGACGCTATCTCCGATCAACCAACCTTATGAATGAGACACTTCTATGACACAGTTAACCGGAACACTTCATTGACGCTCACATGAAGCAAAGCAGTCCGAAATACGCAAGGCACTCCGTCGAGAAGAACAACTGGCCCTCTCCCTTCTATTCACAGGCGATAACGTTTTAGAAGTTTGTGTGCAACGAGGTGCGAAGTTGTGAGAAAACTTACAGCGCTGCCCATTTAAAAGGGTTCTTTACTAACAAACCAGCATTTGTTCCTACAGAGCACCCGGCTATTTTCTGTCTATGGTAATTTAGTGATTTTTTGGCCATGTTGGTCTAGGTACGTTGGAAGCATGACCAGGCAATTATGCAAACGTATCAATGAACACGCACTTAGTGGACCCATGAAAAAACATGATAGAAACAAACTAACTGTGGTCACAAATAATCTGATCAGCACTTGCCATCTACTCGACAGAAGGACAGATTGTGGAAACATGTACAAATCACCTTCCCAACAGAACCATCGGTTGATTGCGGGACTACTTGCCACCACAGCTGCGGTTTGCATCAGGTTAACAAAGCCGAACCAAGGCATGCAAAAGATAAATGCTCAAGCGCTACAGCTTCCATGGCCATTATCCATGTGCAAAGGGTTGGACCTAACCCAACAATTCCACGTGCGATCTACTGTATTATTTTCGGACACATCTCAATAAACACGATTCGAATGTTGTTTATCATTTGTTGCACCTTGTAACCAAAGTGATCGCAGCTTCTTACGCTTTTCAATTTGCACTAAGCCTGTTAACGAATAAATCTAAAACTTTGGTTGTTCTGAGATCACCGCTTAAGTTTCTTGCTAGGATTAAATTACCTTGCATAAGCACATAGTCATTTCGATTTTGGTTCACAGTTGCTTTTCTTTTCTTTTTTGTTTGTTGGGTGCAAAATTATTTCGAAGTCTGATTGCATTTAGTTTCAACGCTTCTGGTAATCGTGGTCATAATAGCACACACACAAATCCTTCAAATTTTAATTTACTACGTTTTTATGTAATCATACAAGGAAAGATAGAGGATATACGAGTCTACTTAGGAAGTACATTGTCTTATATTGGTGTCGTCGTCTTCGATAGACTGGTATGTGTAAAATTGTAGTTTACATTTTACCGAACCAAAATATGATAGCTAATGGAATCTATTATTTTCGGCTGTTCCTTAAAGGGAATTTTGTGCATCAAAAAGAGATGAAGCTGAATACTAAATACTGAAAATAGGGAGCGAGATGAACTAATCTGTCATGCTGCATCTTAGGTGGATCGAGCACATACTGCGCTGTGGCAGCACATCGCAGCTGCACCATACTTAACCGGGTGCGATACGCTCCCTATACATGTTGTCCGCAAAGTGGGCATCAAGAAATCTCTTAAATTCCGACACCAATTTCGCTGCGACGAGCGTCCCCTGGCAAGTTGTTTATTATTACTTCACTAAACGCTGGAAGCAAAGCTAATAAGTGATGTGCATTACATACGGAACCTTCACTTTTACTGGTGTTCGCGTGTGCTGATTGGTACTTGGACGTGCAGCAGTAGCTTCAACATAGGGAACTGTCCTTCGTGCAGTATCAGGTGCGTCATAAGTAGTTCAGCTCGAAGCTAAAAATATGACAGGTTTTAAAGCCATAGTTGCCTACATAAGTTCTAGTGCAACATACCCCGTAAACTAGATCCATTCTCGTCTCTTCACCTCATCCATTTTGATGGTACAATTGGCGACAAAGCCCAACTCAAGCCCCGGTCTTAATATGGAAGAAAATGTATGGGTGGCATGCTCTTAAGACCAATTGCAGAAGATGCGTCTAGGTGCATAATGCAAGCGTAGTCCGCTTTCGTTAACTCTTTTCCTCTGTAAACAGACGTAAACTCACAGCGTGAGGGAAGGACTAAGTATTTTATGGAACTGGTGGGAGGCAGCGGGTGGCCGACCAGGGTTTACATAAGCCCATTACTATCCCTCTCTAGACTCCTAAACGAGAATTTGACCGAGTTGACCGGTAGGAGGATTTTTGCAGAACCCAGGGATAGCTGGTCTAGGCCCGGCTGAAGGACGGCACATTCGCCGGGAGAATAAATAACACTCCACATCCTCAGGTCATCAGCAAATAATGCACAAGGCGACCGAAGAAGCTGAAGTACTTCGTTGATGTGGACCAGGAATGGAATGGGTCTAAGTAATGTTATTTGTGATAGCCGCTAGTGGACGGGTACCATTCCGTTAGGTGGTCATCCACCTACACTAGTAATCTTCGCTTAATTAGGAAGTCACTGATCCACCGGTGCAGCGCGCCTCCAACACAACAAATCCTCAGCTTGGGCAGCAGGACCTTCTGATTCACTTTATCGTAAGTTTTAGTAATATTAATGCATGTAACTGCTACTGACTTCCATAGATGCAAAGGTTGCAACCATTCCTGCCGCGCCAAATTCAAGTTAGGAATGAATGAGCGACCTTTAATGAAACCGTGCTTTTGAATTCAGTAGCTAAAGAAGACCATTACTTCACAATCCTTTAGAGCACTTTTGCCAAACCAGAGTTAAGACAAATCGGCGGGTAATTGTCCACATTGCATTCGTCACCACATTTTGGAATTGGCTTTAATAAAGAGCCTTTTCAGTCGCTTCTTAAATACACACTTGGACAATGATCTTTTGAACAGCTCCGTCACGGCAGGCTGGATGATGACGGATACGGACTTAAAAATTGGCCGGTGAAGTCCTTCGGGTTCTGCAGGTTTTGTGCTATCAAAGCTGGCGTGTAGACTGCAGCTATTTAAAGCGCAACTAATGCCCAATAGTTAAGTAGGGTGTGCACAAGTCGAGCGTAGCCTAGGCGCATACACACTTGTATGTACGGAATAATAGTGTTTCACCAATGCGGACGCACGTTCAGTGCTGTATGTCAGAGGCTGTCCTTCGGTGCACTCTAACACAGCTAACTCACTTGTGGGCCTTAGTCGCCGCTTCACGTAGGCAAACATCATTCGGGGTTCATTGTTGCGACGTTTTCATGCTCCTATTCCAAAGAGCGATGCTTTCCACTTGTGCACACCGTTGCATAGATGCCACTAGCATTTTGTTCGCCACCTAATCGTCAGCGGATCTAGAAACGAAGAATATACTTCACAACATGCGTCGCCATTGAGAAAAATGGGTATGCTAACTGTAGCAACAATATAACATCAATGGTACAGCTTTCGACACTTGAGTGTTAAGAAAGGAGCAAACAATGATTGCACACCTACATTTATAGCAGACAAACAGGTTTTAAAATGTGAATCTTGCGCCAACTACCAGGTCTACTTCTCTGGCGGTTCGATTAAGACCATTAATGTCGATCTTCTAATACTTGAAGGATGGCTGATGCAGACGCGTGTAGGGCAACGAAAGCCTTAGGTTGCTTAACACCCTCGACTGACCACGAACTGCCATTGGCTCCAGGACCGGAATTTCATGCACACGTTGCTCATAACTTATTAGTCGTAGTAGCACCAGGCACGATAGAGCGAAATACGGTGTAACGGGCGTTGGTTGGCAGATATGTTGTGCTGCCAAGTTTTAAATACCATTTCTGCAAACTGCGCCTCGAATTCTTATTGCCCGGGGAGAAGTTGAAACTAAGGCTACAAAATTCAAGGTAAGTAAAAATCACCCTTGCGCAGGAAGCGGGGCAGACAATTGTAGATAGTGGCATGCGGCAACCAATCAAATCATCGAATTTCCGGGCTGCCATAAGTTGTACCCCCAATTAATTCACCCTTTCTTAGGTGGATTAATCAGCTTACCTATTCGCACAAGTCCACTCCGTCACAGAAATTGTCTACCATTCTCCCGCACAGCAAGTACCGAGTGTACAGGGTGCTTTATTAAATATGTCGGAAGCTAGGAGAAGTCGCACCCAAGTGCTGACGCCCCTCCCTTCGATACGCAAAATTGCTAACTGTCCAAGGGCGCAAATTACATGGCCGGCAGGATTGAGATAGGGCTTACCAAGCCGTTCCGCAACGCGAAGTAAACATTAGCAAACACATTAGCCGTAATCGACTTCTTCTGCGTGGATCGAAGGACAAGACCAAAGGCACGCATGTCACTCAGCTGCGAAAGTGAACGTTAGCAAGACGCCATATCTGCATTGATTGCGTCATGCCTCGACGGCAGTTCAAATCCAAAGAAGCCCAGTCTGTTCGGATGTGAGAACTCTACCTAAGCCAGACACCGCATATGCCCTGAAAGTGTCATTCTTCGGTCGATTCAGAGTCGGCCTTCACGCGGGTGAAATATCCAGCAGTAGGGTTTCTTTGCAAATTATTTAGTGGGTTGCTGTGCTAGCAATTGTGAGAAGCAACCTTACCGTATGAGATAACCAGTCGTATTTCAGCGCATTGATATCACTAGAAAAGGACAAGCCTCCAGCAAGTCCATAAGCTTGCGTTAGGCTACATTGGATACTGAAAGAAATCATAATGCCGGCAGCACATTGTATGTTATAGCGTTGTTTGCTTAACCGTTTCGAGTGCGCTTGTGTTACAGCTAAAACATCCGCATTCTAGGGTGCATGCAAATTAATTGGTGACTTGACTTGACATGATAACTCTTGTAGATTTCAGCCTGTAAATATAGCCATGTCTGGCATTACTCAGCATCCTCATGCATGAAAATGTTTTAGAGAAGCGTCATTGAGCATCTATAGTTGCAAGAGTTAATGAATAAAATTTGGTAGCAGCAGGATGGTGCAGCTTCACTTCCGCGAAATGGGTTCTTGCCTACCTGAACGAGACACTCGCTAGACGTTTGGTCAGCCGCGGACGACTAATAGAATAGCCTGCGCGATCACTGGATTTGAACCCCATTAATCTGTGCTATGGGTGTATTTAAACGCAAGGTTAATAGTAAGGAACACACATTACTAGATGGCCTAAAAGATTACATGGTAGACGAATGAAGACAGACATTTGGTGGCTTTTCACATAGAACTGGCTAAACCTATCCGGTGAATGCTCCTATGTAGCCTGAAGGACAGTGGGCAATTTAAAACAATTCATAGTGTCTGGCTCACGTACAGTTCTCACGTAACGCACTGCGCTCCGTGTTTCTTACCCTGCGGTTGACGCATGACGCCATCATTGCGGATATGGTGTCTAACTAACGTTCACTTCTCACGGCCGAGCTTTTCCCGTTCCCTTGGCCTTGCTTGGCGATTCAGGCGTCACAGGTCTTATGCGTCCGCGGTGTTTAATAACATTCACTGCTTACTGCCGAACTGCTCCATGAACCTTGTGATAGTAAAAACACATTTCGCGCCTGTGTGCCCGTCCTACACATGCCGGCCAAGCAATCTGCCCCCTTGGACAGTCGGCAATTCAGCGTACCAATGTGTGTCAGCAACTGCGTGCAGCCGCTCCTAGCTAGGTCATGGCTTAATAATTCACATTGTGTAACAACACCGTACCTCGATCGTTTGGGAGTAGGTAGCACCGGAAGCACTGGCAGTCAATGATCTGAACTTTCTGGCTACTGACCTCAGGCTTTTACCAGGTAAGGTCTAGTCCTTGTACCCCCAGATGATATGAGGCAATGAAATACAATAACTCTTCAAAATTGTTCATTAAACCTCACAGTTGTAAAGGCTACTCGTAAGTTCTTGTAGTAACCGCCAGACGCGCATGGATCGTCATCGATCTGTTGATCCGTGTTCGTTGGTCCTGGGAAACTACACGAAAATGATTGGATAAAAATGGGTTTCGTCAGTATCAGTAAGCTCTTCAATTCCACCATAGCAGACTAAAATTGTTCGCTGTCAGTTAAGTCCAAATGGGAAAGAATATAGATTATTAGACATCTTATCCTACTTAGGCAGGATAGTATCAGCCTTAGCCTCGTTGCATCAATAAAGGTGACACACGAAAGCCGCGATTTCACCATCTATATCCTTCTAACGCGGGTGATCTTAACACGCAACCCTTTCTTATTTACGTCGAGAAGTCTAGCAACAATGCTTTGCAGAATATCTAAGAGCATACTGACTAGCATTTAGCTATGCAGACGAGTGAACGCTTAAACGATTGAAGTTTTGCTGATTACTGGCAGTTTTCACATTTTTGCTTTGCTGCGTTCACAACTGGCTTCCAAGTCCTGCGTTACTGCACACCGGTATTTTAGTGACTGTAGGAAGCAACAAGCTGAGTTTCCATTAACTGGTGGATCTCATGCTGTAGAGCCTGCAGCCGATGTGAAGATAAACTGGTTCACACATAGTGGAGCCTGGAGTTTCGCTTGCGTAGTGGACCCACTGAGCTCCTAACTATGGAACCTCTCGCTCGTCTTTTATGCTTGAACGGCATTTTGGCTGTTTATTATTGCGTAATTGTGCCAGCTGAAGCTCTAGCAACGGGTGGTCCTTGCTCTGGTGAGCCTGCAGCCGGTGGGCTGGTGGGCTCGCTCAAATATGGAAGTGGCTGAGTTTGCGCTTGCTCATATATATCCAAGGAGGATCTCGCTATGGAACGTTCCGCTCGTCTTGAAGAATGCATTGTTTCCGGTCTTTTTGTGACTATAAATTACCTTAGCATTTCTGGCACAATATTTGCACGCAGTCATGCTGGGTTTCACGTAGTAGTGTAAAATGATCGAAAGAAAAACCAATAGAATAAATGAAGAAATTCACACTTCACTTGAGGCATGTAACGGCATAATTCCCAAGCCAGACTATGTTTCAACAAGTGCCAGAGGGAACCAGCTTCGTCAATACTGATATCTTAGCGGATGCAAAGGTTAAGGCGATAACGGGAACAATAAGTACACGATACGAATACAAGCATGAAATATACGGATACGAAACTAATACACAATAAAATGTTCAGTATCGAAGGACAAAAAATTCACGGGAGCACAGCAAGTTCACCATCATTCAAGTGCGCGCGACCGTTGAGTAGCTGAGTGCAGCATTCATTCCGCGTGCGTTTCATGACCATTCCTTCTGTCATCGTCCATCTCATCGCGTCTTCCACGGTAAGAATTGCGAGGGCCACCACGTCCTTCGTATCCAAAACTGCTGCCACGAAAACCACGAGCACGCGGGGATCTGCTGCGCCCCATGAACGGTCTACCACGTCCACCACGATCGTATTCACTGTAGCCATAATCATCGCCAAAGCGACCACGACCGCGACCGAAGTATCATGTTGGTCCGCAAGTGCCGGCGGTAGATCTGCGACGCGAAACGATGCACAAAACATGAGGCCACGTTGGCTAACTGTGAATCACAAGTGATCAGCTCCGAGGGTCCTAGTGAGAGGAGCAACGAGTTCCACAATTGCATAATTTGCTTTTCACCCTGGTTTACATCAGTGAATTCTTCCAACTTGCGCTGGTAATGCTGCCACAACCAGACAGGCGAGTCTTCTGCTTCGGAGTCCACGTCAAATTCACAAGCACGAATGGGCTGCATTGTACGTGTGTGATAGTAGACACGATTGTGGCCCGTTGCGATCGGCCGGACTGATAAAGTCGGATCAAAAGGCTGGTCGTTTACTCGTTCGGCGCCTCGCCAAAAGATGAGGTGCGTGTACGGAAGCCTCCGAACGGGGCAAGGGACACGAGCCGAAGAACCGGCGAGACTGAGTGACTTGTTTGATTGTTCGCCGCCTCCGAACAGGCCCAGCCCCGTCCACCCACCAATGAGCTGGCCACGGGGGACGCTCCATCGACCGTTCAGATTGTTTGTTAGCTCGTAGCTCCAACGTCGCAGACCGCAATCATTCGACCCATCGTACGCTTCATTCAGAGAGACCTCAAGAGTCAGGTGTGATCGAGACGAACTCCAAGATGCCTTGAAACGAAACCGTGGATGACACGTTCGAAGATGAATGAACAACGCCTCCGGAGCTCTTTCGCGTGCGCGCCAGCAGTCCAGACGACACCATGGACAGCGAAAGTCGTTGGATTCGGACCACTGTTGAAGTCGCCCCAAATAGAAAAACCCATAGGTGACAGGGCGGTCGGGAAGCACAGCACGGTCGAGAAGATAGGGCCGCGTGGATGGCTTGCGAGGCCGAGTAGTTGCTTTAGATCGCGGAGTGTCCGGAGTGTTCGGGACGATCTCACTGAATGGGTCCGGCTTGCAGGGGGATTTAACTGCGGAACGTCGTGGTTTACCATTCTCGTTTGGTGTCGCTGACGCCCTGGTCAAACTGGTGGTCCTAGGAAGCTTGCGCGGAGAGATGTTGTTAGGAGTATGGGAGAGTGCTTTATATGGCGGACTACGTGCGTCCGCCGCGAGTGCTCCGTTCACCTGGTCCCGATGCTAGGTGGGCGAATGGCATGCGGTCTTACCGCGCCAAAGGATACGAAATCGCAGTTTTGGCCACCGTGTGTATTCGTCCGAGGTCTCGGACTCTTTGGGCAATCGCATTCGGCGCCATTCCACACGTCCGCAGACCGATCCGGCCTCGGACATGCTGGTTACTTCACCGGCGGAGCTCACGGTGCCGGTAGGACAATCGGAAGAGCTGGTAGCCACACTGTCCGCTGTGCTCCCGGTTTCGCTAGGATGGTGGTGGTGGTGGTTATGCTGATGGTCGTAATCGCCGTTCTCTAACATGCCGTTCTGTTTGCATACGGTCGGGGTCTCCGGTGTTGGTGTGGGCTTGACGGGGAGATGGTTGCCCGCATTGTGATCAACTCCAAGCCGGAGTTCGTACATACCGGGGGTGAGTAGGAACGGACGATGGTCATCCTGCGAGCCTGAAGCGACGGCAGACTAGAAAAGTGGCAACGGAGCGGTCGTGTAGTGTACAGGATAAGCGGAGGAACCGAGACCGCCCTTTCGATTGCACTGTGGATCACCGCTGAGTCGGTGATTGGAAACGGTGTTGGTCTGTAGACCGTTGCATCCGTAGCAGCCCGAACCAAGAGAGGCGGTTGAGTTGGTGCGGTTCAGATCCGGCCGCTTGAGCCAACGACGTTCAATGGCATGGATGCGCAATTCCAGCTGGCCCGCACTCAAGCGGCCACCAGAAGTGGCCCATTTGGCTTGCTTGATCACTTCACTTGGTTGAAAGCGACACGAGTCCACAGACGCAGGCAGAGGCAAATGGTTCAACCCAGTTGTGGGATTATGGCACGCAAGTGGAAACGGTTCACGGAACGGACTGACCAAGTATCAGCGGAGGCTGCCTTGTGGCGCCAGGCCCAAGCGAAGCGGAAAGAAGGGATTAGGGAGGCCTCTACAGTGACCCAATTGAGCTCCTTTTCACTGTCAAAAAAGCCTTCAAAAACAAGCTGCACTTCATGAGGCCAAACAGATGTAGAGAATGAGCATAGCTCATTCGACGGATCCAAACGGTCATCCGTCGTCACACAATTCACCATCTTGGAACACTTGTCCGACATATGGTTTGTAGATGAAAGACGCTTCTCTTGCCAAAGACGGTTTGCGATGGCGTCTACTGATGGGCGGGAGGGGCAGTAGGTCGTTCCATTGGGGACAGAGCCAGTGGAGAAGGTGGATGGAGCACGCAGGTAACTCAGGGTGCGATCGAGATAGAGAGGTTGCTGACGGTGACGAGCGGCCAGATATCGATATAGATGCGTGGGAATTGCAAAATGTTTAATAAACACTTCCTGACTTTCTTTGTTCGTCAAATCCACGGAAGGTGAGCGTTTCAAATGCCTGTACGCCTTCAACTTGGATCGATTTGATTTATATCTAGCCCTGAAAGAGGAAGCCTGTCGACGGCTAGCCGCTGATCGCGGTTTGTAGGGACGCCGCGCGTAGCTCGGTTTATGACCACGATTACTGGGTAGTCGTTGGCTGGGAATGGACGGTGTCACGGAAGCAGCAGCCGCGGTGATACAGACATCCGATTGCAAAGCATCCGCGTGACAACGGATTCGCTCTGCTGAACAGAATCGGTTTGCATCCGGTCCACTACAGGGAGAAGCGTTGCGTTTGTATTCGGATCGCACTCGACGAATGGAACGAGCTTCGGAAATCGGAAAAGGGCGAGTCCGTATTGACTGACGCTGTGCTTTCGGAGTACGGCGTGGAGGGGGTGCTTGTTCGTGCGACGGTCGTTCCTTTTGACCTTTGATGTGACTCCGCGAGCGCGAGCGCTTCCACGAGAAAGACGTTTGGTGTGCACTACTTTAGTGGAATGAACTCGTCTCGAGTAAGTGGTTTTAGTAGCGCTGCTGATCTTACGTCGCAGTTGTCCCGCAGAACGCCTTTGTGGCGTCTTGCCTTCTGTCGACGAGGACGGCGGAATGGCAAGTGATTGATGGTCATCGGGCACGTCCATCAATCGACCAAGCGGCTAAAAGCATGCACTACTATACACGGCAGAGAACCGTATAGGAAAATCTGCTCTGCACCAAGTAATGAACGACAAAATCTGACATACCAAATAGAACGCGAAACGACGTCCGCGAAGTTCCGTTTGCAGTTAGTATGACATTAATTGTTTGCAGATTACTTGATCCTTTTGATCCTCATAACGTGTTGAAAAGCCATAAGGATCTTAAGATGATTGCCCTAAGAACCTTTATGCTTCATATATGACCCAACAACAAGCGATTCAGACAACGGTGTGTTCACGCGTCATCTGCACTATCAAAACTGTACAAACAGTTGTTTTTCAACACAATGAGCTGAATCCTTGTGGCATATTCTAATAATATCGGTGAATAAAAGTGATGCAAATTGATTATGAAAGATGACCCGGGTTGTATACGGTTATGCGTGTGCGGTGAGGATCACAGATAATTGCATTTGACGACTTGCGCGAGCTTGACTACTAAATTTGACAGGGAAATTATTCAATTTTAATTTGCCTCGAAATTGGTAAGATCCAATTATTTTCTAAAATGCAAGACCGATTTTCACGGTATGTGTAACTGACTCCAATGATGCGAAAATATCGTATATGTAGTGTAGGTTGGCTCTTATTTATTGGCATCCTTCGCTGCAGGTAAAGGCGAATAACGGTTTTGATTTTTGATAACAAATGTAGCAGCATTTTATATTACTACGAAGCAGAGGTTCAATTTACTTATGAATACAATTATCCATTGTGCATACTTGTGAAAGTGAAACGAAAACAGTACAAATACTTTCTCTCGAAGAGTGATGAGACGGCCTCATTCTGATATGTAGCTACAAGGTATAACACTTCGTTTCATACAGATTCATTTCAATCTAATACCTGTAATTACGAACAACATAGTACAATTAGAGACATTTATCTGCGTTGCTTAAATTAAATGCTTGTGTAGAATAATTGCGGTATTGGCCAAATTATTAGAAATTATTCGAAGCAGCAATCTTTTTCATATTTTTTCACATATCTCGAATGAATCAAATGATATAGCAGTAAACTGGTTATATGTACCAAGAATAATATGTAACAAATAGAAAATTAGCATGGTTAGCTTTTCTTATATGCTTCTTCAGCAATTTTAATTCGTTATCACGCATAGGCATGAACTGAGTGAGTCTGTTGCAAATTTCAGTCAAGACTTCGCTGTGAGCCAGGGTCGCTACAATTGCCCGTAAATTATCTATTGGGTTCATGTCAGGGAAATTACCAGACCATGGTAACACTTCTATACCACAACCCTCAAGCAAACAGGTGACTTCACGCCCCTTGTGACATGGAGCATTGTCAAACATGAAAATGAAGTCTTCTGTCCTTGTAAAACCTTTTTCCTTTGACTATTCACACAACTGAGGGATCAGCTGTTGCTCCATTAGTTATATGTATGGCTGCTGGTTCATGTTCCCTTGGACGATGGAAAGCCGACCAGTTCCGTAGATGCACAAACAGCTCCATATCATGGACTGAGGTGGAGTGTGACTCGTCGAATCATGCAGTGTTCCCTAATCTGTTCACTAGGTAATCGGCGAACATATAGAGACTGATGGTCAGAGCACCGGATGATGTACCCATCGATGTAAGCCACCTAAAATGTAACACAGAAAAATTCAGAAAACACAGCCAAAGTAACGTAGACACAATTTTTCTAGAAAATACTTAGGAAAATAAAACTTCCGCTTCTTACCCACTCCCAGTCTTCTTTGAACAATTTTTGAGACTGTTTGGCCCATCCCTGTCGTTTTTCTTTCATTTGTTTGGTCAACTTTTGCTTCTTCGTTGGTCCGCAAGCTAGAAGTCCAGAATCCATAAGTCGTCTTCTTACAGTTCTCGAACAAACTGTTCCAACATCCCTTGTGGCTGTCTGCTAGAAGCTTTGCGATTCTTTAGACATTACCTTACCAGAACCGAGTCGTCTGGAGCTGTTGTTTCGCTTCTGCGACCACATTTACCGGAACGTACATGGGACAGGCGTTAATTCTTTTGCAATTGCTTTCGAAGTCGGTATACAGACGCTAGGCTGACGCCAATCTTGGTTGCAACTTCTGCTCTTTTAACAACTTCTTTCAACAAAATTTCCATCTGCGCAAGCGTTCGGGGGGTTAGGACATCTAATTTAACTTTTGATATGCCAGCACCATCTAAAAACTGGCGACCAATACAGTTGTGTCTTTACTTGAGAAGTTACTTTGAAAAATAAAAATAAACGTAATTAAAAATTATCATCACCACCATACACGTTAGCTAGAGGTGCGGCACACCTCAGCTATTCTGCGGCAATACGCAGCAACAAAGAGAAAAAATACAACTGTTGCAAGCCGGCTGAGCTACCGGCAACGGATGGGCATCGTTGCGGTAAGCTACCAGCCAGCTACTGTGCACCAAAATATACTATGCTAAAATATATAACGCTAAATAATGAGATCGTGGTTGGAGGGGCGGCTGAGCGGGATGGGGTGGGACATAGAAACTCACAGCACGAACGCCACTGAGGTCGGCTCCGAGCCATATCAGCAAGTGTGTCCAACCAAACGTGTTCATCGTCTTTCGGACCCCAACCAGGGACCCGAGACGCTCTAACCGAAGCCGGCTCAGAAGTGAGGGCATTCTTTCCTTTGGACCAAGTCATCGCTTGGCCACCCTTCCTCTTCTTCTATCCACACCCGCGACGCGCAAGCAACACACGTCGCGGGAGTCGGTGGGCTGGCAGGCGTAACACGTGGCCGAGCCATCGGAGCCTGGTGCGTGAAATGACGGTGCTGAGTGGTTCATTTCCTTTTCCTGTGCCTTAAACAAGGCGTCGAACACACTCGTTGCTCACGCGGTGTTCCCACCAGATGTGAGCTAAATTACGAAGGCACCGATGGTCGAAATTAACTAGGCTCTTTAGGTCGGCTGCTTTAAGCGGCAAGGTTTCACAGCCGTACAGTAGGGTCGAACGTACCGCTGCATTGCACAGCGCAAGTGTGCTGTTGCGCCGGCGCCGAAAGTGGCGAAGGTTAGCAAAAGCGCCCCGAGCTTTTGTTATACGGTTCGTGATCTCATCCACAATCCCACTGGCGCTCATACAACTTCCCAGATGGTTGAATTTTTGAACGACTTCTAGCTGAGCCCAATCAACAGTCAGAGGAGGAGGGGGTCCAGACCAAACGTAGAGGAACGCTTTGCACTTCGAGCGTGCGAAGCGAAAGCCCAAAGTGACGGACAGCTAGTGCTTATCTGTCCAGTGCCGCTGGACACATTTGTGAGATGTCAAAGATTAGAGCAGTAACATCAGCATACGCTAAGTCAAGAAGTCTTCTCCTGGGAGCAGATCCACACCTAAGTCATGTCCTGTGAACGCGATTTCCATGTCCTTGTCAAAAGCAAAGTTGAAGAGGTAAGGTGGGAGCGGGCATCCTTGTCTCACGCTGCTGAAGATATTAAAGGGCGACGATAACTTGCCGTAAGCCCTCACTCTGCCCGAGCTACGCGCGTATAATGCTCGGATAATATTCACATAATTTCAGGTACACCCTTCCTGAGTAGACAGTCCCAAAGTGCCTGTATACTCAACGAAGCGAATGCACCTTTGATATCGAGGAACACGACAACAGTGGGCCGCCAATATATGTGACGGTGCTCTAACTACTGGCGCAAGGTGAAAATGTGGTCAATCCCGGCACGACCTCGACGAAATCTCGCTTGCTCTTCACGAACCTAGCTTTCACGCGTGCCAGTCAGTCTGTGAGGGACGACAGAGTCAAACAATTTGGAGGCGATGGAGTTTAGACTGATTCCTCTATGGCTGCCACATTCCGATCTTGAGCCTCCTTTTAAAATTGGAACTATGACGGAGCGGCTCCAATCGCTTGGGACAGTTCCCTACTTCCACATTTTGACCAGTAACTCGTGCAAATCATCCACAAGAGCAGGTCCCCCGAATTTGAAGAGGGCTGGAGGAATGTCATCCGGTCCCGCGGCTTTATTTAACTTCAAAAGTCCGATCTCAAGTTCGACTTCTGAGCGAGAGGGTGGATCCAAAGGGATTATTCAGTTTTAAAAGCCAATACCTATAAGAGAATAAGTA
>OX104071.1:17779011-17803653 GCA_944474145.2 Dicrocoelium dendriticum | reverse complement strand
CTATACTCATTACACAACAAAGACAACTAAAAAGGCTACAATGACTATCGTGTTTATACATGCCACATCGTCCTGCTAGAAAAACGCAAGACTGATCATTAGTGGCGACGCACGAATTTTACCCTGTTAATACTGGTTAGTATTTGGAACAGACAAACTCTGTTGTTTCACCCACGGGCATTCCTACAATGTGTTTGCAATCATTTACAAAGGCAACCGCGCAGACTAATCCTGTTATGGACCACTGTATTGGTTAGTCTTAGAAGTAGCAATGTGTGCACGCCGTGACACACGTTGTTATCGATTTGGTAACTACTCGGAAACATTTTGTTATTGGGAAGTATGTAATTCCGGAGGCATTTTTGAAGGAGGCAAATTGCTCCAAACCTTATGCTTACAATGCGTATGCAGTGCTTTTGGGCGGATGATATCATAGCCGTAAGGTCACCTGGTATTTCAAGCTAATCAATCACATGCAATTGAGTTGTAGATATCATGTTGAAACGCAGGATTGACATATGTCTACACCCTTGTAGTGTCGGAACGGAACGTTGTGCTTACCGGTAGAGTGTACTGCTGCATTTGATTGCTTATCTGGCCACTCGTGATTCAATACGTATAGTGTAATCGTGCCAAAGTGAGTAATCTGGAAAACCGATAGATGTCGATTTCATTCAGAAAAACCTGAATCTACCTTTACTTTGCACATCACAGTTTAAGCCCAAAGTAATTAATCTAAAAACCATTGCAGTCAGCCCTTTAACGTTTTTTCAGCGTAACCCGTCTTGTCCTGGTCCTCAAGAGAAGTGAATGTCAGCAAGACGCCATATCTGATTTGATTGCTTTATGCATCTACTGCAGTTCAAGTCCAAATTATTCCAGCTTTTTCGCATGTGAAAACTTTACCTAAGCCAGACACCGCATTTGCACTGAACGTGTCATTCTTCGATCGATTCAGAGTTGGCCTTCGCGCAGGATATATATCCCGCAGTAGGGATTTTTGCATATTATTTATTGGATTGCTGTGCTAGCAATCGTGAGAAGCATCCTTACCGTACGATATATCTAGTCGTATTTCAGTGCATTGATATTACTAAAATAGGACAAGCTTCCAGCAATTCCATATGCTTGTATAAGTCTATTTAAGTACTAAAAGAAGTCATACTGTCGGCAGCACGTTGGATGTTATAGCGTTGTTTGCTTAACTGTTTCGATTGTGCGTGTGTTACAACTAAAACATCCTCATTCTAGGGTGCATGAAAACCAATTGGTTACTTGACTTGACATGATAACTCTTTCAGATTTCAGCTTGTAACTATAGCCATGTCTGACATTACTCAGCATCCTCCTGCATGAAAATGTTGCAGAGAAGCGTTATGGCGCATCTTCATTTGGAAGATTTAATGAAAAAAATATTTGGTAGCAGCAGGATGGTGCTGCTTCACTTCCGCGAAATGGGTTCTTGCCTACCTGAACGAGACATTCGCTGGACGGTTGGTCAGCCGCGGAAGGCCAATAGAATAGCCTGCGCGATCACTGGATTTGAACACCATTAATCTGTGCTATGGGTGTATTTAAGCGCAAGGTTAATAGAAAGGAACACCCATTACTAGATGGCCTAAAATATTACATGGTAAACAATTGAAGACAGATATTTTTAGGATGCTTTCCAGTTCGAACTAGCTATACCTATCCGGCGAATGCTCCTATGTAGCCTGAAGGACAGTGGGCAATTTAAAAACAATTTATAGTGTCTGGCTAACGTACAGTTCTCACAGCTAAAAGCACTGCTCTCCGTGTTTCTTACCCTACCTTTGACGCATGACACCATCATTGTGGATATGGTGTCTAAATAACGTTCAATTCTTACGGCCGAGCTTTTTCCTTTCCCTTGGCCTTGCTTGGCGATTCAGGCGTGACCGGTCTTATGTGTCTGCAGTGTTTAATAACATTTACTTCCTACTGCCGTACTGCTCGATGAGCCCTGTGATAGACATACATTGCGCGCCTCTGTGCCCGTCCTACTCCTGTCGGTCAAGCAATCTGCACCCTTGGACATTTGGCAGTTCAGCTTACCAATGTTGTCAGCAACTGCGTGCAGCCGCTCCTAGCTAGGGCATGGCTTAATAATCCACATTGTGTAACAGCACCGTACCTCGATCGTTTAGGAGTAGGTCGCCCCGGAAACACTGACATTCAATGATCTGAACTTCCTGGCTATAGACCTCAGGCTTTTACCAGGTAACTTCCTGTCCTTGTACCTCCAGATGACCTGAGACAATGAAATACAATAACTCTTCAAAATTGTTCATTACACCTCACAGTTGTAAAGGCTACTCGTAAGTTTTTGTAGTAACGGCCAAATCGCATGGATCGTCATCGATCTGTTGATCAGTGTTCGTTGGTCCGGGGAAACTACACGAAAATTACAGGGTAAAGATAGGTTTCTCCAGTATCAGTAAGCTCTTCAATTCCATCATAGAGGACTAAAATTGTTCGCTGTCAGTTAAGTACAAATATGGAAGAATATGGAATATTATACATCTTAGCCTAGGCAGGATAGTATCAGCCTCAGCCTCGTTGCAGCAACAAATGTGACACACAAAAGCCGCGATTTCACCAACTATATCCTTCTAAGGCGGGTGATTTGCCTAATGCGCAACCCTATCTTATTTACGTCGAGAAGTCTAGCAACAATGCTCTGCAGAATATCTACGAGCATAATGACTAGCATTTAGCTATGCAGACGAGTAAAAGCTTAAATGCTTAAGGTTTTGCTGATTACTGGCAGTTTTCTAATTTTTGCTTTGCTGCATTCACAACTGGCTTCCAAGGCCTGCGTTATTGCACAATTGTATTTTAGTGACGGTAGGAAGCAACAAGTAGCGTTTCCATCAACGGGTGGATCTCATGCTGTAGATCCTGCAGCCGATGTGAAGATAGACTCGTTCACACATAGTGGAGCCTGGAGTTTCGCTTGCGTAGTGGACCCACGGAGCTCCTAACAATGGAACCTCTAGCTCGTCTTTTATGCTCGAACGGCATTTTGGTTGTTTATTATTGCGTTATCGTGCCAGCTGAAGATCTAGCAATGGGTAGTCCTTGCTCTGGTGAGCATGCAGCCTGTGGGCTCGCTTAAACATAGAAGTGCTGAGTTTGCGCTTGCTTAGATAAATCCAAGGAGCACCTCGCTATGTAACGTTCCGCTCGTCTTGAAGATTGCATTGTTTCCTGTCTTTTTGTGACTGCAAATTAGCTTAGACTTGCTTGCACAATATTTGCACGCAGTCATGCTGGGTTTCACGTAGTAGTGTAAAATGATCGAACAAAAACCAATAGACTAAATGAAGAAATGCTCACTTCACATGAGGCATCAAACAGCCTAATTCCCACGCCATACTAGTTTCAACAAGTGCCAGGGGGAACCAGCTTCGTCATTACTGATATCTTAGCAGATGCAAATGTTAAGGCGATAACGGGAAAAAAGTACACGATCCGGATACAAGCGTGAAATATACGGACACCAAACTAATACACAATATAAATTGCAATATCGAAGAAAATGAATTTCAAAATATTAACAGGAAAATCTGCTCTGCACCAAGTAATGAACGACGCAATCTGACCTACCCAATAGAACGCGAAACGATGTCCGACGTGTTTCGTTTGCAGTTAGTATGACATTAAGTTTGTGCAGATTAATTGCTCGTTTTGATCGTCATAACGTGTTGAAAAGCCATAAGGATCTTAAGATGAGTGCCCTAAGAAACATCATGCTTTATATGTGACCCAACAACAAGCAATTCAGACAACTGTATGTTCACTCGTCAGATGCACTATAAAAATTGTAAAATAGTTGTTTTTAAACACACTGGGCTGAATAAATGTGGCGTATTCTAATACTATCGGTGAATAAAGTGATGCAAATTAATTATGAAAGATGACGCGGGTAGTATACGGTTATGCTTGTGCGGTGAGGACCACATATTATTGCATTTGACGACGTGCGCGAGCGTGACTATTAAATTTGACAAGGGAATTAGTCAAGATAAATTTAACTCGAAATTGGTAAGATCCAATTATTTCTAAAATGTAAGACCGATTTTAAAGGTATGTATAACTGACTCCAAAGCTGCGCAAATATCGTATATGTAGTGAAGGTTGGCTCTTATTCAATGATATCCTTCGCTGCAGGCGAAGGCGAATAACAGTTTTGATTTTTGATAAAAAATTTAGCACTGTTTTATATTACTACGATGCCGAGATTTAATTTACTTACGAATACATGTATCTATTATGCATACTTGTGAACGTGAAACGAAAATAGTGCAAATACTTTATCTCGAATAGTGATGAGACGGTCTCATTTTGATAGGCAGCTACAAGATATAACACTTCGTTTCATACAGATTAATTTCAATCTAATACCTGTAATTACGAACAACATAATACAATTAGAGACATTTATTTGTGTTGCTTAAATTAAATGCTTGTGTACACGGTTTGCGGTATTCGCCAAATTATAAGAAATTATTCCAAGCAGCAATCTTTTTCATATTTCTTCACATTTCTCAAAAGAAGCAAATGATATAACAGTAAAATGGTGATATGTACCAAGAATAACATAAAACGAATTGAAAATTATCATGGTTAGTTTTTCTTAAATGATTCTTCAGCAATTTTTAATTGGTTACCACGCATAGGCATGAAGTGAACGACTTTTGCAAATTTCAGTCATGCCTTGATTTTGAGCCCAGATCGCTACAATTGCCCATCAATTCTCTATTGGGTTCATGTCCGGGCAATTACCAGACCATAGTAACACTTCTATACCACAACCCTCAAGCAAACGGGTAACTTCACGCCCCTTGTGACATGGAGCACTGTCATACATGAAAATGAAGTCTTCTGTCCCTGAAAAACCTTTTTCCTTTGACTATCCACACAGATGAGGCATCAGCTGTTGCTCCAGTAGTTATATGTATTGCTGCTGGTTCATGTTTCCCTGGACGATTTAGAGCCTACCAGTTCCGTAGATGCTCATACAGCTCCACATCATGAACTGAGGGTGTGTTTGACTCGTTGAATCATGCAGTGTTCCCTAATCTGTTTTCTAGGTAATCGGCGGACATACAGAGACAGCTGGTCAGAGAACCGGATGATGTACCAATCGCTGAAAGCCACCTAAAATGTAACACAGAAAAATTCAGAAAACACAGCAAAAGTAATGTAGACCCAATTTTTCTAGAATATACATAGGAAAATAAAACGTCCGCTTCTTACCCACTCCCAGTCTCTTTGGACAATTTTTGAGGCTGTTTGGCCCATCCCTGTGGTTTTTCTTTCATTTGTTTGGTCAACTTTTGCTTCTTCATTGGTCCGCAAGCTGGAAGTCCAGAATCCATAAGTCGTCTTCTTACAGTTCTCGAACTAACTGTAACACCATGTTGTTCCAACATGCCTTGTAGCTGATTGCTAGAAGATTTGCGATGCTTTAGGCATTACCTTACCAGAACCGAGTCGTTTTGAGCTGTTGTTTCGCTTCTGCGACCACATTTACCGGAACATATAGGGGACAGGCGTAAATTCTTTTGCAATTTCTTTCAAAGTCGGTATACAGACGCTGGGCTGACGCCAATCTTGGTTGCAATTTCTGCTATTTTAACAACTTCTTTCAACAAAATTTCAATCTGCGCACGCTTTCGAGGGTTTAGGTCATCTAATTTACCCTTGATTTGCCAACACCATCTAAAACTGGCGACCAATACGGTGGTGTCTTTACTTGAGAAGTTACCTTGAAAAATAACAATAAGCGTAATTAAACATCATCATTATCATACACGTTAGCTAGAGGTGCGGAACACCTCAGCTACTGTGCGGCAATACACAGCAACAATGAGAAAAAATGCATCTGTTGCAAGCCGACTGAGCTACCGGCAACGAATGGGCATCGTTCCATTAAGCTACCAGCCAGCTATTGTGCACCAAAAAATACTAAGCGAAATTATATAAAGCTAAATAAGGAGATCGTGGTTAGAGGGGGAGGCTGAGAGGGATGGGGTGGGACATATTAACTCACAGCACGAACGCCACTGAGGTCGGCTCCTAGCCATATCAGCAAGTGTGTCCAACCAAACGTGTTCATCGTCTTTCGGATCCCAACCAGGGAGCCGAGACGCTCCAACCGAGGCCAGCTCAGAAGTGAGGGCCTTCATTCCTCTCGACCAAGTCATCGCTTGGCCACTCCTCCTCTTCTTCCATCCGCACCCCCGGCGAGCAAACAACGCACGTCGCGGGAGTCGGTGGGCTGGCATGCGTAACACGTGGCCGAGCCATCGGAGCCTGGTGCGTGAAATAACGGTGCTGAGCGGTTCATTTCCTTTTCCTGTGCCGTAAACAAGGCGTCGAACACGCTCGTTGCTCACGCGGTGTTCCCACCAGATGTGAGCTAAATTACGAAGGCACCGATGGTCGAAATTAACTAGGCTCTTTAGGTCGGCTGCTTTAAGCGGCCAGGTTTCACAACCGTACAGTAGGGTCGAACGTACCGCTGCATTGTACACTCTATCCTTCAGCGCAAGTGTGATGTCGCGCCGGCGCCATAAGTGGCGAAGATTAGCAAAGGCGCCACGAACTTTTGTTTTACGGTTCGTGATATCATCCTCAATCCCACGGGCGCTGATACAACTTCCCAGATAGTTGAATTTTTGAACGACTTATAGCTCTTCACCATCAACGATCAGCGTAGAAGGCGGTCCAGACCAATCTTGGAGGAACGCTTTGCACTTAGACGATGCGAAGCAAATCCCGAATTGACGAACAGCTAGTGCTAATCTGTTCAGTGTGGCTTGACACATTTGTGAGATGTCAGAGATTAGGGCAATATCATCAGCATACGCTAAGTCAAGAAGTCGTTCTTGTGGGAGCAGATCCCCACTTCCTAAGTCGTGTCCTGTGAACGCGATTTCCATGTCTTCGTCAATAGCAAAGTTGAAGAGGAAAGGTGAGAGCGGGCACCCTTGTCTCACGCCGCTGGAGATATTAAAGGGCGACGATAACTTGCCGTAAGCCCTCACCTGCCCGAGTTACGCGCATATAATGCTTGGATAATATTCACATATTTATCAGGTACACCTTTCCTGAGTAGACAGTTCCAAAGTGCCTGTATATTGACCGAGGTGGATGCACCTTTCATCTAGAGGAACAAGACAACGGTGGGCTGCAAATATATGTGACGGTGTTCTAACAACTGACGCAAGGTAAAAATGTGGTCACTGCAGCCACGACCTCGATGAAATCCCGCTTGTTCTTCACGAATCTAGCTTTCACTCGTGCCAGTCAGTCTGTGAGGGATGACAGAGGCAAGCAATTTGGGGGCGAATGAGATTAGACCGGTTCATCTACGGCTGCTGCATTCCGATCGTGAGCCTCCTTTGTAAATTGGGACTAAGGCGGAGCGGCCCCAATCAGTTGCGCAGCTTCCTACTCCAACATTTTGAATAGTAACTCATGCAAATCATCCACAAGAGCAGGTCCCCAGAAATTGAAGAGGGCTGGAGGAATGTCATCCGGTCGCGCGGCTTTATTTAACTTTAACAGTCCGATCTCAAGTTCAACTTCTGAGCAAGTGAATGGATCCAAATGGACAGCCGGTGGAGCCGAGCGATCAATGGCCGACGAGAAATCAAACCATTTCGACCGATTAAATGGCATTTTAAAGTGCTCAGCCCAACGCTCTAAGCGTTTTGATAAGTTATGGATAGGCTGTCCACTCTCGTTACAAATAGTTGCGCTAACACCAGGTCTCCTGCTGCCCGTTTCCCATATCAGCCGGAATAACTTACGATGTTTGCGAAGGGCAGCGGCCATTTCCATCTCTGATGCACGATGAGACCACAAGGATTCGCGGTCTCTCTCCAGGATAGCACGAAGTATTGCCCTGAGCTCTTTGAGAGTTTCATTGTGTTCGCTTCCAGCCGGAATATGCCGGCGAGCATCTAAATTTCCGTAGACTGTGAAGAGACCCAGTGTCCATGTTGGTGATTACACATACCACATGAGGATTCTTCTGCTGCTAGTAAGGTCTGGTGAATATGAGACCAGTGACATTCAATTGCATCCCGTGAGCGTTTAACCAACTTGCATGACAGTGTACTTCGACACGCATTCAGAACAGCTGTCTTCGTCAGTTGTATGGTGTCAATGCGCTCACGGTAATTAAACATACCTATAAATTGATCGAAAATCGGAGAGATGTAATTCTGAAATGTAGACTATATATGCAAATAAAGAAGTATGATAAAAATGCAACCGTCTGTTTACATAACTACTGTACACGTCATCTCAATCAATTTGTCATTATTTACAAAAATCTCATACTATGCGTTTGCGTGTTAAATCCTCGAAAATTGCCAAAGTATCATTTACGAAATACAAGCGTTGATGATTTTCTATTAGATATGTTATCGTTGGTAAATTTAATCATTTCACAGTTACATCATTTGATTATTACGGGATATGTGTTGAAAGTTCAAAAAAATTGCTGTTGAAAAATTATTTCTAATAATTTGACCGATACTGTATTATTCTTGTCACATCATGTGTATTTTGCCATTTGTCTCGTTTGCGCAGGATTCTTGACCAAGGAAGTCCTCCCAGGTGTATATTAGGAAACTGTAGTGTGCATTTGACTAGTTATCAATGAATTGACAATCCACAAAACCAAATAAATCAAATATTGCTTTAAAATGTCCAACATTTACAGAAGTGAAGTAACTTTCTTCCTGACCGGCTGATGTCCTAATGGACTGCTGGATGTCAAGAATTGCCTTCCCATACCTACCACATTCGTCCGATCTGATACCATTCCATTCTCTTAGGGACACATTAGTAAGTTCCTCCAGGCTCGTTAACTGATCTAAATATCTATGCAGCCTATTTAACATGCAACAACCTAAGCAGTAACTAGCTAAAATTTGTAAAAGCGTAACATCTTGATAGGACTATGCTATATGATAGCGATATGATATGATAGCATTTTACTTTATTTTAATTGGTTAGCAACATCATCCCATGGCTTGTTAACAAATGTGTGCGTACACTTTTACGCCGCCAATGTTTGGGACATATACACTTCAATAAGTAGGATATTGGCGTTAACATTCGCAAAACACTTGAGCGGAATCAGCATGACTCAATCAAATTTGCTTGAATGTATGAAAACACAATTTAGGCCGAGAGAGCCGATTTCTTGTATTAAGTGGAACGTCATGCAAAACCGATTATAGTGGTGGTAGTGGTGCTGAAAATTTTAACTACTGTCCAACACCTACATTGTGATACACCTCGACCGACTGTCCAAACTCGTCTTACATAAATACTTTGTTGAAGTTAAATTCTAAGTAATAGTTTAAGCATCAGAAACGACAACTGATGATCACCAAGTATGTAAAGACGCATAACATTAATATCGCTTAGAGGTTGTTAATATGAGTTTTACGTAATTTGGCCAACAGTTGCGAGAGAAGCAGGTCTGCGCAAGTGGCATTAGATGCTGTAGTAGTACCTTATTACCTGGAATCGTCGAGTCGCAGTGAGTCTTCATATAATAGTAAATAGTAGTCAACGTCGGTACATTGACATGACACCAAAAATATAACACCACGGTTCTTTATAATGCTTTATAATGTCATCCTCATCGCATGCTTCAGTTTCAGGAACCCCTTGAAGAAGTGTGGTTTTGGTTGAAGTTTCCTAGCGGTTGTCCTATAAGGTGCAATTAACTCGATAACGCTCGCCCCATGGGATGTCTGGAAAGATACGGAGGGTGCAGTGTTCAATTCTGAGTCTACCTGTCGAAAAGAGTATTCATTCTACTTTAGCGGCGGAGTTCAGCACAGCACAAATATGTCTTGGCTCTCCGAAATGTTTTGAGTTGGGATGTCGTGTAATACGCACTATGTGTACAGGTTTCAGTACAACTCCGATTAGGTTACTAATAATATCCCACTGATTGTGGTCAACAGATTCTCCGCCTGTTATTGAAGTCAACTTTGTTCTTGGAAAATGGAGCGCAGTACACTCAGTACAGGTAAATGTTTCTGTACACCTTTCAGCGTGTAGCGGTTAGTGCTTGAAATACTCGGAGATGTACCGCAGAATAGCAAGATAATTCAACTATGTACTGGATACCTACTTATTTGAATACCGAGATTCAGAGCAGGAGTCCATCCTAAAACTGTAACTTTTCTTGTACCAACCTGCAAAAACGAGACTCAGCATTACAACTGCATGCCAATTGCCTGCCACCGTAATCGGCGCTGTTATTCGCCACTGTACTATGCTAGGGCCTTCAGTCTGAGTTGGTAAAAGAGGAGAAGTTCAGATCTAACAAATTTCGTTAACATTCATTGAGTTTGCGACAAGGTTGTCAGTTTTGGATTGCGTACTGCGCGCTGGGCCTCACTAAAGCTTTCAGCATTTGTGGACATATTGTTGTCTGGAACATCCTGAACTCCACAGAGAACCAAGATGTTGACTGGATTTGCACCTTGTTTGTTTTGGCACATTTGGGCATCGAATGTCGTCCTGTGCGATTGCACCGATGTCGTCTTCTTGTCTAGCGTGATGCAGCAGCTGCACTGCACAAGTGGATATCCATGAAAAAACTGATGGCGTATTCACAACAATTTGCACTTCGATAAGTTAAAATGAAACTGGTTATTGGAGGACCAAGTGTAGGCCCTGTCGACATAAATTGGTACTGCAGCGAGATCGTTTATTATTTGGATGTCATGTCAGATCTCGTCGTCGTCTGCAAGTAGTAAGAATTCTGCCTGTGGCACCCTAGCACGATGGTTGATGAATACCGGGAACAAAAGTGGTTCCAATACAAATCCTTGGGGCACACCAAAATGAAGTTCCGTCGGGTAGGAAATGGTTCGGCGGACCCTAATATTCAGGTGACGCTAAATTAGGTAGACGTTTACTCAAACCTACGCATCGCCACATACTCAACAACTTCGAGGATTGTGAAGGAGAGCTCTGTAGTCCATGCGATCGAGTGTGTTAGTGTGTTCGAGATATACGACATCAAATTTATGTTTGGCATCGGCTGATTGCGTCCAGTTTCTTGGGTAGTTACAAGTTTTTGGTGTAAGTCCAGTAACTTTGCAAGCAATGCCGATGTGACATTTACATGTTGTCGCTCTGAGGGTATCCCATAAGCGCTTTTACAATTTTTCATTCTATAAAACTTGATAACAGGAGGTGGAGAATTATTAGTCGGTGCTTAGAAGGCTCGACATGATCCCTACTCATGAACATACGAGCAATTATACAAGGATTTCAAATAGTCGACACCATCATTTCCTCAACACTTCGTTGAATGAACTGTGCCGACGGTTCGGCTTTTCATGGCGACACTTTTGAAAGCGGGCGGTCTGATAACTTCCCCATCAAAGTTGTTGTGAACCTGCAAGGATGATAGCAATTTTATCATAACTGCAGCAATGAGGAATACACAACTTAATCCTAGGGGCCGAGTGCGCTGTCATTAACGGACAAGGTGACGATTCACTTCGTAACGTGTGGAGCATTTGTTGATGAAGCACATTCTCCGCATCAGGCGCAATGTGAGCCAAACTATCTGCTGCACTTTCAAGTAAGATCCCGCGCTGCAATTTCCGGAATTCTGCCAGTAGAGATCATGTTATTATTCTTAACTTTGCCCATAAGTCCACTTGATACCAAACACATACTTCGCAGTCAAATAGCTTTCGAGGCCTTTATAACGAGTTACCGACTTGTACGGTGTATGTTTGTTTAAACGCTGTCAGACATCTAATTCGGCCTGGGCAAGCGGAATTCATTGCGCTCACTAACGAATCATGGACAACAAGATCTAGTTCGTTTCTAATAAGTCTATTGGAGAAATATTTTCGTTGCTCAAGCCCCATTTACAGGTTGCTCGACCTTCTGCTTCAATTACCAATATACTTATTTTCTCCCTGTCACTTCCATAAAGGTTTTACTCGTGGCACTTTCCGGACGTCAAGTTTAGACAACTTGCTTTTGATGTCCCACGACCGCAGCGACCGATGTATCAACTTCAATTTGACATCGTTTTTCATACGGACGCATTACATTCAAAGTTGTATTAGAATGCAGATCATATAGAAAACATATATTACCAGCACTGACCGACATTTGTTGCCATTTGGTAAAATTCTAGGATCATCTTCAATTTTTACTTACTCATAAATACTTATATTATTTATTACTTGCAAGTTTCCGGGGATCTAGAAGCTGGTGCTCCGGAGTGGGTTAAGTTTTAAGTTCTTTAATATAACTACAAAAGCGCCCATGAACTAGCTCCTAGAAAACAATCTAAAATCGTAAACCGAATATGTCTTGAAATGAAGTAGTCAAGAATTGAACGCAAACATTTTGTCAATTTGTTACACTGCAGCCGTGATATCGCCAACTAATACATTTCCCAAGGCTCCGGCCATTGTTATACATAATTTAAAACACAGCTACTTGGGTAGAGATTGTCCAGGAGTTAGATAGTGAACAGTAACACTGGTGATGTTATAACTATAGTGAATTTGATTCCGCTAGCCAATTATGTATCCATTTAGGATCAGAAAAATTCCTTAGCCAATTTAGCATTAATTATCATAAAGGGCATGGATAACTCCACCAATATTTTGACATTTGTGTCAAAACGAACGGGTCATAGTTATTAATTCCGAAAATTGCATCACTCTATCTCGTGCGCGTGCGTGTTCATCGATTATTCAGTTTTAAAAGCAAACACATATAAGAGAATAAGGAATGCCGTATAGGACGTTGTTTCTTTCTTGGTGTCTACGTTAATTGAACAAGAGCAAAAGTCACACATGTTGCCTACACTGAGAAAACGCAATCAGCATCTTGGGGTAGGTATGTGTTGCTCTTGTCGCCGTTTGATGATACGATTCCCACTAAACTGTTGGGTAACCCAATAAATAATTTACATGGAAACTTGCAAACGTATTAAAGTTTCATAAATGCTTATGCAGTATAAAAAGTGTGATGTTAGTCTAGTCAATTATCATTCGTTTATTTTCCTGTTCTATCTATTAGATTTGGACTGATGACAATATGTGTATCGCTGTGTAAACGCAGACAACCCTTGCCAACAGCCAATATCTCGTTGGTCTCTCACATTCAGCAAAATATTAAAAACAAGCTAAAAATATGTATGCAATCTCGAACATAGATCAATATGATTTAAAACATAAAAAGGAATAGCTAAAATTGCTTCAAGTTGGGCTTGTTGCTTTTGTCAGTATAAAGGTTTATTTAATGTATGCATAATGATGTTAATCATATGATGTTAATCAAACAAGCGTGCTAATTTTTCACTTGGATACATTAGGTATTTTTAGCTATTTATCAGTTGCATTCTCCCGCTTGCTTTGGATCTATAGTTATTTGTCGTAAATTGATAAGCACAACCTTGTGATACATTTTCCTCGGGGACGCTCCCAGTGAATCATATATGCACACAGAACTGTTAATTACGGTCGGCGTCATGCACGCCCATTGGAAATAGCTGTGCAAATCTACAAGCCAGAGAGTGTTTTAATCTCATAGATAGAGGACTCCAGTGACGTTCGGACAAGCTCTCCCCTGTTTCAGTTCATCACTGTGGGAGCATCTATGTAGTAATTAAACTTTACCCTGAACAAATCCTTCTGAACCCTTATGAAAGTCGGGTTTACCGACGTAATTATCCATGTAATTATTAAAAAGTAGAAATCTGATAACACACCAGGAAAATCCAAGCCTATTTTTAACGACGGTACGACAACAAACAATATAGTCAAAAATCTGATTTGTTGAATTCATACGTTTTAGACTACTTCACCACGGCACCAAATATAATTTCGCCTCTCCTTTCCACAAGGAAACAAGAGGTATTGGGTAAAACTCCTGCGAATCTAAAGGGTGTACAATTGGCTATACCATCCCGTCAACCAAAGCTCTTAAGAGCACATTAAGGTACTCCGCCTGCAACTCTAATTTTAGGTGGTAAAAATAAATCTATCTGCATGTTAAATCTTTTACACTGTCAATAGACACTGGTTATTTTCTGCCACAGTGGAAAAATACCAGACATTTTCCGTAGCCAAAAGGCCGTCTACTAGATAAAGTGTCAAATTACCGACGGCTAAATTTTACCTCAGCCGGCTATAAGGCATAAAAGATAGTCGGCAAGACTCGGGTAACAAGAAAAAACCTACTCAGCAGTTCCCAAAATTGGTTCACCACAAAACGTTCTTATGTCACATTCCGATTGCAATTGCTATATCCTGTTACAGCAAACTTAGATGACAATGGTCCACCATCAAGATATTTCTGGATATGTAAAATACGCTTGACTATGTACCGCATAAACAATTTTTGGCCTAGCTGGAGTCCTATGGAATAAGCAACCCTCACTTGAGTTTGTTCGAATCATATCTTAACGGAAGAACACAAACATGCATATTGATCCATATGATTTCACTTCCAGAAATGTCACGAGCGGTGTTGTTATGGTCAGTGTAATTGGCCCATTTATTTTCCTCATTTACATTATCGATAATTGTGATTACATTAGAACGAGTGTCTTAAACCTGGTATAGTCAATTTGACCTGACCAGCTGGAACTGGGCTTAAAATATATACGCAAAGAATTATCACTCCTAAAAAACGAAGCAAAATCATGCAAATGAGATTTTCTGCGGGTAAATCTCGGATACTCTACCACAGATGCGGCATACCAGAAAGATCCGTCACTCACACTGGCACTCCCATCCCAAGTGCGTATTCTGTGTAAGACTTAGAAATTCTAGTTTTGGGCAAATTCAACTATCAGGAACACATTCTACAACATTTATCGAAAGTACGGCAACTAACAATCTACAACACTAGGTCCTTTTCCTTATCACAAATACTGCTTGAATCAGTGAAACCCAATGTGGGAACCACTCTAGAGTAGGGTACCATCATAAATGGCCACTAACATAAAACAGCTATAAGTGCTATGCAAAACGTTCAGCGTTCATTTTCCAAAATGCTTATGTGACGCTCATCATCGCTTACAAATGAGGAGCGATGTTCTCACCTCCAGCTCGATCCACTCTAGCTTCGACGGCTAAAAATCAATCTCACTATTCCTTACAACATATTGTACACGAAAGTTTGATAACGCAGTGCGAAAATCGCAAAACATAATGGCTTCACCTAAAATACGCATAATGTGAAAGTCTAATAACCATACGAAGAATCAAGGAAAGGTTCCGCCTAAATAATTCTTCGGTAGCTACGCCCATTAGTGGAATAAACTTTTGTTGAAAATGATTACCTGCGAGAGATGCTGTATTTTTATAACTCATTTAAATACCATTCTCTTTAAGCCAATTGTATTCACAATTTTAGACATTTAACAATCCACCAGCGAGCTCGTGGAATTAGGCCTGCACAACATATGAAAATAGAAAATGTCAACTAACGTTATGTATTATTTACGCCACAAAATATTTCATAACTTTAAGGTAAAAGAAAGTTAATACATGAAATAATACCGAAATTCACTGTACAAATAATTATTCACAAAAGGAAACCTATCCCGCTCGTCGGAAATATTCCCATTTATTTATTTATTTACACAAACAATGCAGTGTCAAGGAGCTCAGTTCTCTTGCCTCGAAACAAGTGCTGCAAACCAGATTTTTAAAGGACCATGAACAATTGTGAATTCATTCAATGTATTATGTAACTTGAGAGGTTATTCAGCAATTTTGCAAGGCAAATAATGTATTGTTTGTTTTAGTTATATTGACTTGCGCATGTAGATTTTGCATTGTTTGGATCCAGGTGATGAATTTTTGTTTAAAATGGTTAGCTTGGACACATACAAAGCCATTGGCAACATTTATTGCTTTTAATTTCAAATCTAGAAACACTGTTTACGTTTTGGGGACGATTTAGTGTACTTACAGCTGCAACCTAAGCCATCATTTTTAAATAGACAATGCTGATGCTGCATGCGGTTGTATTTACCCTGTTGGTAAATATTCATATATGGCAGGTGCAGAATCCGACTCCCTAACTTTTCATTAGTAATAGTTACGTAAAAAATACTATGCCATAAATTCCATTTTATTTCGTGGTTTTCAACAGTATCACGTTGGTTGCAGAAAATTCGCTGGACACGATACTTTAAATAGTTCACTTCACTAGTTAGACTACATAAAGATCATCATCCCAGAAAGCAACATTTTCAGTTTTACTTTTTAACGTCGCAAAGAAGCAAAAAATAAAGAGCAGTCGCATTATAGAAAGAATAATCCAGTTTGTGTTTTCTGCAGTCAGTTGCTGGTTGAAAATTAGATGTCGGTATTATGGCACACTATATAGTGGACAGTGTGACAACCATTTTAGAATCCTTTACAGAACTCTAACAAATTTGCTACTTCAAAACACTGGGTTACTCATTTAACCGGAGCCGTTTTTCACGACATTTGCCTTCACTCCCGTTTTCAACCACTGTCTCACATCGAAAAGTATATAGTCAGCGCCTAAATGGTATTCATCTTAAAAGTATTTGTGCAATATACCTTCCATTTGATCAACAACTAGATAATGTTTGAATGCTTCGGATATTTCCCATCCGATGTATGCTATCCATAATATCAAATATTGCAGTTAACCGCAAAGGTGAAATCAAATTTAATTTTACACGGTTATCATCATACTGCACCATCCGAAATTTATATTTTGGTATTAAATAATATTTCCCTCGATTGTTCATCGTTCGCTGGTTGCTTAACATAGCACATTAATAATGCTGTAAGCTATAAACATTAGCATCTTTTAAGGAGGGTTACACTAAATATTAGCAAATTTTGATGCTGGAAGCAAGAGGATATAAGATAGCAACAAGCATGCAGACTAGCAAGGATACAAGTAAATAAAATAATTTGAATACCATCCATGAGCCTAAAATATCTCTTATTTTCCATCTCATGAGACATTAAACGGCAGATAATATTTCACAAAAAATAGTGCAGCATTGAGTAAAATCCGTCTGCAAGTAGTGCTGAAATATTAGGTAGAAAAATGTCATTAAATGCTAAATTGATAGCATTTTCACAGATGCATCATTACCTTAAGTAAAATAAAATTTTAACCATGGCAATAGATTACACGCAATTCCATTTTTTAAATACATACCAGAATTACTTATTGTAACGAAATAGTATAACGGGCAATCCGATTTTATAAAATGTAGTCATCTTAAGCTTACATATCAATTCGATATTTTCTCGTCAGGGTTCTACAGTTATATAAAAATAAAAACATAATACTTAGACGGACATTAACAGTCGTTAGTCTAGGAGCTAGTTAAATACTGACAGTGGCTGTCCGTTGGTTTACGACAAGTGACCACGCTGGTCAGTGGTCGTTAGGCGTTTAGACCAGGGTATTCCAAGCCCTTTATTTAGCTTATTCTGGATACAGAGATCTGGGTCATTCGGTCGAATCGCATGTGCTTAAGCATCTTCTAGTATACGATTACGCACTATTTTGTCCGGTTCACCGGAGCCCGATAGATAATTTTTGAAAGCGACAGATATTTTTGTATCTTGCTCTGCGTTATCGAAATGCTCGACTATTGAGGATCTGACTGCTATCTGCTTGCAGTTATAAGTCAGGCCGGGTGGTGTTCCTTAACTTGCTTGGATAGACGTCTTGTTGTATGACCAATGCGTTCTGCTATACAAGAAATAGGAATATCATAAAATAAACCTAACCTGGTGCTAACAAGCCTCATATCCTTAGAATGCAGTTTAACCATCTGAGTGCTGGTCAACTGGATTTGCATTCTTGCTGCGGGTAGGTACGTCTGAGCGCACGCGAAATATTAAGAAATAATAGTCCCGTCGTAACTTCGCCCTTGTATGGCAGCTCTAGGATGATCGGCTTACGTACTACTGTTGACACTACAGGCTTGCGGGTATTTGTCACAGGGTTGTCTTAATGATTCTTTCTGGGTAACCATTCTACCTAAGCCACAAGCTAATGTATTTTAATTCCTCAGCACATGTGATTAACGTGCGAAAATGTACAGCCTGGCTCCATGGATTATGGATCAGATCCCGTTGCAACTTCAAGGCACACAATGGTTGAAATTTGTGTAAGGTCTAGTCCACGGGCATTTCCCATACACGCGACTTGGCAGCGCACTTCTATCAAGTCTTCAAAATCGAAGTCTAGCAAATGGAAGAGGTTGTTTTCCTTTACATTTTAAGTAAACGGTATTGCTGGGAGGCACTGGTTGAATGTGTTTGTTGGCTCATCAATATTTTGCAAATATTGCAAGAAAACAAATATGTCATGCACATACCGGCAATATAGTCTGTGGTTTGCGATTGTTGATTTTAACTGGTCCTGTTCTAGCATGCCCATGAAAACAACGACAAGGAAGTGTCCAAGTGGGGAACCCAGAGCTTCCTCATTACACCGCAAGTATATTGCTCCAATGGTGCGATACTGAACACTAACCGTGCATCTGATTCGTAATTATTTTGAATCACAGTATACACGCCCATATTTATGTGATGGGCGTCAACATACAAATTTAATTTATGGTTCTAAGAAGTGGCAGGTTGCTAAACAGTGAAGTAAAATCCAGCGAACAAATAGTTAGATTAGTGCAGTTTATATCACGTATGGTTTCGAAGAATACTAAGCTATCTCTCAGACTGTGCACAGCTATCCGCTTTCGAATAGGTGCATGAATCGCAACCAGCAACTCAGCGATCTAGTGGTATGACGAGCTTTTTATGTCCAAGACAAGGGAAACATTGCGCTTATGCGCATTCGGTAATCCTAATGCTTTGAAATAACCGTGCCTTTTGTTTGATGCTGTTCAAGGGCTGCGTTGTTATATAGCCATTCTTTCAGTTGCAAATTGGGTTTCGATCTGCTTTGTTTTGTCTTAACTGTACGCTTCCAAAACTTGGTTGAATGAGCTAGTACTTTTTCATTTTGCTCAGGTTCACTCTGATTATAATCACAATGACTGTGTCCTTATATAATCGAGCAAGTACAGTGTCACGGTTGCAAACTAAAAGATTTAGAGCTTCAACGATTTGCCATCATACTGAGGTGTTTTGTGTCACCCTTGGACGTCGGTTTTCGTAGTATATGGGCATTAGAAACGATTTGAACTCATCCGCATGCATTTCAGAAGAAGGAATCATTTGGCATGTCTGCGTGTAAACATCTTCGAATTGGTTTCAATTGATACCATATTGTCTTTTCTAGCAGAGAGGCAGAATTTGTGCGCAGTGCTTATACTTCCAACGGAAAACGGTCTTGTGTCAGGTAAGGCGAACTTTTAAACTACGTTGCTGAATCAACTAGGTAAACCGTTGGAGGGCCTCACTTTTTTTAATATCGTTGTGAGCCGCTGGCGTATATTGAATCTCCGTTATACTATAATCTCATACATCAATTTCGCTGGCTCTCAGCGGGCACTTATTGAACGACTGATTAGTGAATATTATAAGTACACAGATCACGTTTTAGCTAATTACTATTGGTGCGAGCGCGATCTCTCTGGTTCTGGGCTCAGCGGTTAAGACAATTGCTATCCGGTCTGATACGTGAAAGAGGAAGTGATTTCCAACAGCTCGCAGGATATATGTTGTGTATAAACGTAGAAGCATATTGAGGAGATACTGAAAGCACATGTTTGCTTTCACTGATTCGGATCTCGCTATTGCGTTTTTCATAAATGTGAAGCACCGTTTGAATCCTTCTGTGTTTAAGTCGCTCAACCGATTCGTGAATTATAGAACCAGGATTTCAAAGGTGGGTATATGTCACGATTTTCTCGATAAGTGTGTAGGCCAACGTGCATACTAACAATATTTTGTATACTTTTATGTAACGCCGATCCAAATTCTGTTTTGTTTTATACATGCATGCAAATCTAAGCTGCATTTTTACCCAAATTTTCAGAATAACTTGCAAAGCCTTCTCACAGCTATACCAACTAGTGTCAATCTTATTTGAAACAACCAACGATAACAACAGCGACAACTATGAAACCTTTAGCTCGTCTTTTATGCTCGAACGGCATTTTGGCTGTTTATTATTGCGTAATCGTGCCAGCTGAAGCTCTAGCAACGGGTGGTCCTCGCTTTGCAGAGCCTGCAGCCGGTGGGCTCGCTCAAACATGGAAGGGGCTGAGTTTGCGCTTGTTTAGATAAATCCAAGGAGCACCTCGCTATGGAACGTTCCGCTCGTCTTGAAGAATGCATTGTTTCCTGTCTTTTTGTGACTGCAAATTAGCTTAGACTTGCTTGCACAATATTTGCACGCAGTCATGCTGGGTTTCACGTAGTAGTGTAAACTGATCGAAAGAAAAACCGATAGACGAAATGAAGAAATGCACACTTCACATGAGGCATGTAACGGCATAATTCACACGCCAGACGATGTATCAACAAGTGCCAGAGGGAACCAGCTTCGTCATTACTGATATCTTAGCGGATGCAAACGTTAAGGCGATAACAGGAAAAATAAGTACACGAAAGAATACAAGCGTGAAATATACGAACACGAATCGAATACACAATATAAAGTTGAGTATCGAAGAAAATGAATTCCAAATATTAACCGGAACATCTGCTCTGCACCAAGTAATGAACGACACAACCTGGTCTACCAAATAGAACGCGAAACGACGTCCGAGTTGTTCCGTTTGCAGTTATTATGATATTATTTTTGTGCAGATTACTTGCTTCTTTTGATCCTCATAACGTTTTGAAAACCAAAATGATCTTAAGATGACTGCCCTAAGAGCCATCATGCTTTATATGTGACCCAACAATAGGCAATTCAGAAAACGGTGTGTTCACGCGGCATCTGCAATATAAAAACTGTACAAATAGTTGTTTTTCAACACACTGAGCTGAATCCTTGTGGCGTATTCTAATACTATCGGTGAATAAAGGTGATGCAAATTGATTATAAAAGATGACGCGGGTTGTATACGGTTATGCTTGCGCGGTGAGGATCACAGATTATTGCATTTGGCGACTTGCGCGAGCGTGACTACTAAATTTGACAGGGGAATTAGTCAATTTTAATTTGACTCGAAACTGGTAAGATCCAATTACTTACTAAAATGTAAGACCGATTATCACGGTATGTGTAACTGATTTCAAAGCTGCGCAAACGTCGTATATGCAGTGTAGGTTGGCTCTTATTGATTGACAACCTTTGCTGCAGGTAAAGGCGAATAACGGTTTTGATATTTGATAACTAATTTAGCAGCATTTTATATTACTACGAAGCAGAGGTTCAATTTACTTATGAATACAAATATCCATTGTGCATACTTGTGCACGTGAAACGAAAACAGTGAAAATACTTTATCTCGAAGAGTGATGAGACGGTCTCATTTTGATATGCAGCTACAAGGTATAATACTTTGTTTCATTCAGATTCATTTCAATCGAATACCTGTAATTACGAAAAACATAGCACAATTAGAGACAGTTATTTGTGTTGCTTAAATGAAATGCTTGTGTATACGATTTGCGGTATTGGCCAAATTATTAGAAATTATTCCAAGCAGTAATCTTTTCCATATTTCTTCACATATCTCGAAATAATCAAATGATATAACAGTGAAATGGTTATATGTACCAAGAATAACACATAACGAATAGAAAATTATCATGGTTAGTTTTTCTTAAATGATTCTTCAGCAATATTTAATTCGTTACCACGGATAGGCATGAAGTGAATGAGTGTTTTGCAAATTTCATTCATGCCTTCGCTTTGAGCCATGGTCGCTACAATTGCCTATAAATTCTCTATTGGGTTCATGTCAGGTCAATTACCAGACCACGGCAACACTTCTGTACCACTGCCCTCAAGCAAACGGGTGACTTCACGCCCCTTGTGACATGGAGCACTGTCGTACATGAAAAGGATTTCTTCTGTCCTTTAAAACCTTTTTCCTTTGACTGTTCACACAGCTGAGGGATCAGCTGTTGCTCCAGTAGTTATATGTATTGCTGCTGGTTCATGTTCCCTTGGACGATGGAGAGCCGACCAGTTCCGCAGATGCTCATACAGCTCCATCTCATGAACTGAGGGGGGTGTTTGACTCTTTGAATCATGTCGTGTTCCCTAATCTGTTTTCTAGGTAATCGGCAGACCTATAGAGACTGCTGGTCAGCGCACCGGATGATGTACCCATCGCTGAAAGCCAACTTAAATGTAACACAGAAAAAATCAGAAAACACAGCAAAAGTAATGTAGACACAACTTTTCTAGAAAATACTTAGGAAAATAAAACTTCCGCTTTTTACCCAATCCCGGTATTCTTTGGACAAATTTGAGGCTGTTTGGCCCATCCGTGTCGTTTTTCTTTCATTTGTTTGGACAACTTTTGCTTCTTCATTGGTCCTCAAGCTGGAAGTCCAGAATCCATAAGTCGTATTCTTACAGTTCTTGAACTAACTGTAACACCATGCTGTTCCAACATCCCTTGTAGCTGTCTGCTAGAATCTTTACGATTCTTTAGACATTACCTTACCAGAACCGAGTCGTCTGGAGCTGTTGTTTCTCTTCTGCGAACACATTTGCCGGAACGTATAGGGGGCAGGCATAAATTATTTTGCCAGTTATTTCGAAGTCGGTATACAGACGCTGGGTTGACGCCATCTTGGTTGCAATTCCTACTCTTTTAACAAATTCGTTCAACAAAATTTCAATCTGTGCACGCTTGTTAGGTCATCTAATTTACCCCTTGATATGTGAACACCATCTAAAAACTGGCGACCAATACGGTTGTGCCTTTACTTGAGAAGTAACCTTGAAAAATAACAATAAACGTAATGCAACATCAGCATAATCATACACGTTAACTAAAGGTGCGGAACACCTCAGCTACTGTGCGGCAGTACACAGCAACAAGGAGAAAAAACGCAACTGTTGCAAGCCGGCTGAGCTACCAGCAACTGATGCACACCGTTCCGGTAATCTACCAGCCAGCTACTATGCACCAAAAATACTATGCGAAATTATATAAAGCTAGATAATGAGATCGTGGTTGGAGGGGGAGGACGAGAGGGATGGGGTGGGACATAGAAACTGACAGCACGAACGCCACTGAGGTCGGTTCCTAGCCATATCAGAAAATGTGCACAACCAAACGTGTTCATGGTCTTTCGGATCCTAACCAGGGAGCCGCGACGCTCTAACCGAAGCCGGCACAGAAGTGAGGGCCTTCATTCCTCTGGACCAAGTCATCGCTTGACCACCCCACCTCTCCTTCCATCCACACCCCCGGCGCGCAAATACGCACGTCGCGTGAGTCGGTGGGCTGGCATGCGTAAAACGTGGCCGAGCCATCGGATCCTGATGCGTGAAATAACGGTGCTGAGCGGTTCATTTCTTTTTCCTGTGCCGCAAACAAGGCGTCGAACACGCTCGTTGCTCACGCGGTGTTCCCACCAGATATGAGCTAAATTGCGAAGGCACCGATGGTCGAAATTAACTAGGCTCTTTAGGTCGGCTGCTTTAAGCGGCCAGGTTTCACAACCGTACAGTAGGGTCGAACGTACCGCTGCATTGTACACTCTACCCTTCAGCGCAAGTGTGATGTCGCGCCGGCGCCATAAGTGGCGAAGGTTAGCAAAAGCGCCCCGAGCTTTTGTTATACGGTTCGTGATCTCATCCTCAATCCCACGGGCGCTGATACAAATGCCCAGATAGTTGAATTTTTGAACGACTTCTAGCTGATCCCCATTAACCATCAGCGTAGGAGACGATCCAGACCAACCTTGGAGGAACGCTTTGCACTTAGAGGATGCGAAGCAAAGCACGAAGTGACGGACACCTAGTGCTAATCTGTCCAGTGCCGCTTGACACATTTGTGAGATGTCACAGATTAGGGCAATATCATCAGCATACGCTAAGTCAAGAAGTCGTTCACCTGTGAGCAGATCCCCACCTTCTAAGTCGTGTCCTGTGAACGCGAATTTCATGTATTCGTCAATAGCAATGATGAAGAGGAAAGGTGAGAGCAGGCATCCTTGTCTCACGCCGCTGGAGATGTTAAAGGACGACGATAACTTGCCGTAAGCCCCCACTCTGCCCGAGCTACGCGCATATAATGCTCGGATAATATTCACATATTTCTCAGGTACATCTTTCCTGAGTAGACAGTCCCAAAGTGCCTGTATATTCACCGAAGCGAATGCACATCTGATATCGGGGAACACGACAACGGTAGGCCGCCAATATATGTGACGATGCTCTAACAACTGACGAAAGTTGAAAATGTGGTCAATGCAGTCACGACCTCGACGAAATCCCGCTTGCTTTTCACGAACCTAGCTTTACGCGTGCCAGTCAGTCTGTGAGGGATGACAGAGTCAAGCAATTTGGAGGCGATGGAGATTAGACTGATTCCTCTATGGCTGCCGCATTCCGATCGTGAGCCTCCTTCGAAAATTTTGACTATGACGGAGCGGCTCCAATCGGTTGGGACAGTCTCCTGCTCCACAGTTTACTAGT